>CAWUFW010014516.1:0-409976 GCA_963921515.1 Calotriton arnoldi | reverse complement strand
CATAGTGTCCATGACACCACAACATCATATCTGTTCTTATAATGGATGGTGGTGGCCTTGTCTGACAGGATTTGAATGACACTCCCTGATGCTGAAGGGAGAAATGCCTTCATGGCAAGTTGAACCACCCACAGCTCTAACATGTTTATGCGCAGATGCTGCTGTGTCTGAAATTAAAGGACCTGCGCCATCATGTCACCCAGATGAGATGGACACCCCAATCAAGTGATGAGGCATTTGTGACCATGGTATCCTGAGCCTGCGGGGGCTAAATCAGTGACTGCTCAGAAGGTGGGACGAGCCCATCCATCAGTGCAAGTCTTGGTGCACCAATGGAAAATATACATCTGAGCCAGGAGCCTTCTTTGTTGTTCCATCTATTGCCTCTTCAGACACCAGTGGAAGGCTCTTATCTGCCACCTGGCATGAGGCACTAATAGGATGGAAGTGGCAATGAGGCCTTACATACGCAAGACCCACAGGACTGGGATCTGGGCTTGAGCCAGACATGCTGGAATCATCGCTTAAATATCCACAATCCTGGAGGGGGCGTGGCCAGCAATATGGCGGACTAGATGTGTCCGACCGGAGCTCTGACAGCCCAGCATCGATCCTGTTAAAATCCTGCCTTCCTAACTCAGTCTGTTCGTGTATCGAGGGTGCTAAGGTGACTCCACGCAACACAGCAACGAAATAGCGTGCTGGAGATACTCAGAGAGCCATTAGTAGCGCCATTCAGACCTCGTCCGAACTGGAGGCTGCGTAGCAAAATGCGGCACCCTGCGGAGTACTGCACCAGCTATAGAGAGGTGAGTCAGGGGGCCCGGCACACAAGTGGCTCAGCGAAAACTGTCCTGATGAGCCCAGAGAGGGAAAGCCTGCCCCCAGGGACCAGACATGTCCTCCTCCGAGATCTACCCGAGACTGTGACGCCGTAAGGGGGATTGGATGCAGCAGAAGTGCCCACGAATGGGAGACTGCGCGGCCTGGCGAGAACCGTTACATTAACGGAGGCCCCAGACCGCAGCCAGACCGCTCCCCTATTGAGCGCAGAGAGCCCGCAACGGAGACGGGAGTGGGATGAGGACCCAGGTGCAAGGCGTGGTCAGGCTGAGAGTGGCCCCGTCGTATGAGTCCTGTGAGCCTGTGTTCGACCAGAAAGTGGTGAAAGTGAAAGCTGAACACCTGGGGTCCAGCTGGCAGTGCACAGGTGGGCATTACTGCAGCAGCAGAGACCCTCCGATACCGGGCACCGGTCCCTCAACAGAGTGGGGGGACTGCCAGATATCGTACACCACCTCAGAGCTGGAGGCTTCACCATGAAGGCACGACAGCAGTGAAGGCCGAACACCTGGGTTCCAGCCGGCAGCGCACAGGTGGGCATTACTGCAGCAGCAGAGACCCTCCAATACCAGGCACCGGTCCCTCAACAGAATGGGGGACGGCCAGAGATCGCACACCACCCCGGAGTTGGAGGCTACACCATGAAGGCACGACAGCAGTGTGCCGGCACAGGCGCTGAGGCAGAGCGAGATGCAGCACCACAACGGGGCTCCCAGGCGGACGAACACCCAGAAGGGGCTGTGCCGCAGCAGCAACAACCGTGGCGGCAAGCTGTGGGTTGTCAGGAGAGGCGACCCAGGAGTAGGACAACAGGGCCCTCCCCAGAAGTGGGAACCTACAACATCCCAAAGACAGCAAGAAAACCCACGAAGATCGAGTGCGGTGGGATCGATAGAAGAAAGGGCTGCACGGCCTAACAAAAACCAGTGCTATCAAGGGGCCCCCGGGCTCTGTCCCTAGTGATAGCCCCATTGGGAATGGACAGACCCCTGCGAAGACCCAACTCAGAGAGACAACTACCGGGTTAAACCCCGCCGGACCAGGACCACGAAAGACATGGCAAACCACTTCTGGAGGCCGAGATCTAAAATGCTACCGCAACTGGACGGTGCCCCGGCGGGACTACTACCTTGGCGGTAAGACATCAACATGTTATCCAGAATAGGTGCTAGACTGTGCTCGGGCTGATAGGCCCCCCCCAAAACAGAAGAGATACGCCCGGGAAGGAACCCGGGGCTGTGAGATACTCAGTGAGCCCTGGGGTTAAATAGCCAAGATAACAGAAAGGCCTGCATATAAATGCCAATGCTCGCGAAGTAAAAGCCATTGGCGCAATGATAGGAAGGAACAATCCAGACGGAGTCTCTCAGTCAGATGCAGCCCATATCTATACCCCAATACCCCAATACGCGACCGAACGCATTCTTCCCTAATGGCAAAAGACAAGGAACCGAAGCCACAAAGACAAGGGATATGGACAAATATGCAGAAGTACTGGCCGTCCACCCAGAGACAGTGGGGGGAACGGTGGAGATGCCTGATAATGCAATCCTTTTACAGGTGATACAATCCTCCAGAGAAGTATTGGAAGATAAAATAGAAGAAGTCCGCTCTGACGTCACCCTACTGAGACAGGACCTACACAACATATCTGAAAAAGTCACAATAGCCTAACAACGCATATCGGAGGTCGAAGATACAACTCACACCATGCGCAAGGAGGTTACTTGCCTTTTGGCCTCCATGAACAAAATCGCCTGGAAAGTAGATGATGCAGAAAATCGTGCATGTAGAAACAACCTACGATTCATAGGCTTTCCGGAGGCCATCGAGGGATCTGATGCGGGAACCTTTCTACATAAATGGCTTAAAGACTGTCTTCTGAACGCACAGTTCTCGTCCTGTTGTGTTATTGAACAGGCTCACAGGATGCCGGGCCTGAGACCACCGGCAGGGGCTCCTCCACGGCCACTAATCGCCCACTTTCTGAACTACCAAGACTGGGACCTGATACTCCGCAAGATGGGGCGGATAGGGGAGATCCGATTCGCCAACACCAAAATAATGGTGTTCCCAGACTACTCTCGAGAGGTCCAGAAGCAAAGGAGAACTTTCGATTCGGTCAAAGAAAAATTACAAAACCTTCATATTCAATACATGCTTCTTTTTCCTGCGAAATTAAAAGTCATCTTCCAAAGCAAAACATTCTTTTTTCAAACACCGGAAAAGGCATGGAGCTGGATAGAAGAACATCCCCCCACGCGGCAACGAAGTGATCCGGCAGGATCCCCTGCGGTGTGTCGCACGCCAGACATGAAACCCCGGTCGCAAAGGCTGAAACTGAAGCGTGGCCCGGGACGCACAGGCAAGCTGCATGGAGGCATCCCTCTCAGATCAAGGAGGATCACACAAGAAGTAATCCATGCCTCAGATACAGATGAAGGTCAGCCACAAATCAAAACTGGGAAGAAACTCTCCAAGACCCGACCGTCTACCCCTGACCCCACGGAACTGGAACTCTCGACCGGTTCTGAAAGTGACCATCTGCTTTTGCAAAAGATCACGCATCTGGAGGAACCAGAACCGGACACAGCAGCACAAGAAAACCCCTTACAACTACGCCATGAAGAGAGTGAGGAAGGATGAAACACCCTGGGCCAGTCGGAGGCCGAAAAGACAGTAAGACGGCACTAGGTGCCTTTTTTGGACTCTCCTAATACATCAAAGAAGGGTCTAAAAGTATAGTATTCAGACATATCCCTAGTTAAGTTGTTGTTGTTCCTTTAATAAGGGATTGGGGGGGGCTACAGACCTCTCAGGCTTAACCTATGACACAGTTGTCATGTTGAAAGTTAGGGAAAGTGCGTGGGCAGTGGGAGAGAGTGGGGTGGGAGAGAAAGGAGGGGGGTGAATATTACTTCCAAGAAACAGGGAAAAGGGCAGCTTAAGATGTATTATAGAGCAGATAGATGTCGAGACCGCAAACACAGAGACAAATCCACACTTCTGACAGCACACAGACAGGAACCTTGACAGAACCAACAGTTCAGGCTCGTAATGAGGAAGGGTACTCCATAATGACATGGAATGTCAATGGCCTAGGCAACAAGATTAAGAGAGGGCTGGTGACTAACTATCTCGAGACTGAAACCAGATATAGTCCTCCTCCAGGAGACGCACCTCCGAGGCACCCACTGCGCCTTTCTCGGAAGGAGAACATACACAACACTGGCACATGCAGGATTCTCCACAGGCTCCAGGGGGGTGGCGATCCTCATTCCTCATTAAAAAGACACCACCGTTTCATAAACATAGAAAGTGGGTGGATCCAAATGGCACATATACTGCAGTACATGGGGTTTGCGGGCGATGAGAACTCACCCTGATTAGTGTCTACACACCCCCAAGAATACAGCAGCAGACCCTGGATAAGGTAACAGAGACACTATTGGGCTCTGAATCCTCTACACTTATAGTAGGAGGGGATTTCAATGATGTGGCGAATCCGTCTATGGATCGCACACACAGAAGCATTGAGCAACGAGGAGACACCACCTTGGCCAGCTGGAGAAATAGGGCCGGTGACCACGGTGGAATACTTGGCGAGGGGCTTGTTCGACCACTCCCCTTTATGGCTCAAAATAGAAGGGCGCCCCTGAAAACACATAACCAATGGAGGCTCAATGCGTGAAACCTCCGAGACACAGAAATCACTTGAGACATTAGAACAAGCTCGGAATTATATGTCTGTAAAAATGAGGGCTCAGTGTCCTCCGCGGTGGTCCTCTGGGAGGCCTTCCAACCCGTATTATGAGATAGGGCACAAAACACAATAGCATATAAAAAGAAGAAGGAACAACAAGAGGTCGAAACCTTGGAAAGTTGACTTCTGGAGTTGGAAAGGGATATAGGCCCAGACACAGACCAACTCCTCCTACGCCAGATATCAGTCACACACAAGGAATATCTGGCCCTGGCCCGCGGAGAGGTAAAATCACTCCTCCTGGCCACACAACACCACCTCTATGAGACTGGGGACAGGGCGGGAAGCTTCTAGCATGGCTGGGAAGGAAAGAGAGAGAACCTAGATGGGTGTCCGCCATACATAGGGGAGGTAATGTTCTAACAGCAGCACAAGACATGGCATACGCCTTTGCAGGCTACTACACGGATTTATATAAAGCCAGGACCTTGGCAGAAAGTCCCCAAATTCAAAACTACCTCCAGTCGGTCGACCTCACCTCCCTGTCCTCAGAAGACCAAGAGGCTCTTGAGAAAGAACTTACCCTAGAAGAAGTAGTGACCGTAATAGGCAAACAAAAAACTGGGAAGACTCTAGGACCAAATGGAATACCGGCCACATTTTTCAAGGCGAATTCTAGCCTACTAAGCCCATACTTATCGCAAATGTACCTGGAAACACAAACAGAGGGTATACTCCCCCCAACTTCCGAATGGCCACAATTGTAGTTATCTATAAAGCCGGGAAACCCACGACAGAGTGTAGCTCCTACCGGCCAATATCACTCCTAAATATAGAAACCAAAATACTTGCCACTATCCTAGCGACGAGACTGCTGCCAGTTATTACTTCTCTCGTTCACGCTGATCAGTCAGGATTCATGCCAGGAAGATCGACGAGATTCAACCTGCGTCGGCTATCGAACTGGTTAGATAGGGTTAAAAATAGAACAGCCCCACACATCTTCTTAGCCTTAGATGCGGAAAAGGCTTTTGATGCCATACACTGGCCATTCATGAGACAGACACTAAGGAAGTATGGCTTCGGTCCGGTATTTCTGTCTTGAATTATTATATACCTCACCGCAGGCGAAAGTACAGGTCAATGGTGCTATGTCAAAACCATTCCCAAGTGGAACGGGGCACTAGACAGGGCTGCCCCCTATCACCTTTGATATTTGCATGAATACTAGAACCACTAGCATGCCTAGTCAGGGCCCACCCAGACATAAGCGGATTTACCGCTGACACCGATTCAAGCCACGGCGAACGGATCTCACTATATGCCAATGACATCCTCCTATATGTCACCAACCCCACTGTGACACTCCCAATCATACTACACATATTTGAGGAATACGGAGGACACGCGGGATACAGAATTAACTGGAATAAATGCAATATTTACTCAACTAGGGGACCTATCGACATGCAATAATTCCCTTGCCAACTGCAAGTAGAACATGAGGGATTTCAATACTTAGGTATCTACATAGCTACCAATGATACGTTGAGCCTCACCCGCAATGGATCACTGACAGAATATCGAAGGACAGAATATCGAGCTACAGGAATATCGAGTCTACAATATCGATGGACAGAATATCGACAGCCTATCTCTACAATGGTAAGTACAAAAATATCGAAACCAAAATATCGTTGTTTAAAATATCGTTTTTTTTAAATGTCTTAAAAATAATATAAAAATCATTAAATAATAAATATCATTAATAAAAACATAGTTAGAATTATTTAAACATTTTAAAAACTGATAAATGATAAATGTAATATAAAAAAATGTAACATACATATATATATATTTTTATATATATTAACTTAATAATACTAATAAATAATTATTTAATTAAATTATAAAATGTTAGAAACATAAGAAAAGTTATAAATACATACATATATATATATATATACATAAACCTGTAATAGAAATATTTAAAAATATATATATATATAATAAATTAAAATATTAAAATTAATATGTATTTTAAAACAAATATTTTACACTACATTAACTATAAAAGTAGGGAAATGTTGGATAGCATAGGGGATAAAATTACTATTCCCACTACACAAAGTGCAACAGTAGGGAAAGTGTTGGATAGCGGAGGGGAATAATTTACTATTCCCACTCCAGTGAGTGCAACAGTAGGGAAAGTGTTGGATAGCGGGTGGGTAAAAATTACTATTCCCACTCCAGTGAGTGCAACAGTAGGGAAAGTGTTGGATAGCGGGTGGGTAAAAATTACTATTCCCACTCCAGCGAGTGCAACAGTAGGGAAAGTGTTGGATAGCGGATGGGAATAATTTACTATTCCCACTCCACCAAGTGTAACAGTAGGGAAAGTGTTGGATAGCGGAGGGGAATAATTTACTATTCCCACTCCAGTGAGTGCAACAGTAGGGAAAGTGTTGGATAGCGGGTGGGTAAAAATTACTATTCCCACTCCAACGAGTGTAACAGTAGGGAAAGTGTTGGATAGCGGGTGGGAATAATTTACTATTCCCACTCCACCAAGTGTAACAGTAGGGAAAGGGTTGGATAGCGGAGGGGAATAATTTAGTATTCCCAGTCCTGCAAAATAATTAACATTAATTAACAAATAATTAATTTTTCAAAAATAATTTACCTCCCACTGTATTCCCCTATAAACGTCACCACCAATATTGTAAAATATTACACAATTAACATAATTATTTAACAATTAATTAATTAACTAATAACAATTAACAAGCAAATTAAAAACAATCAAAAATAAATTAGTTTACACAATTAACTCTATAAAATAACTTTAAATAAATATTGTATATATAAAAATAATTGCAATTTTATTAAAATTAAATTACTTCCCACCCTACTCCCCTATCAACCCATAACCAACTCTTAAAAAATTACACAATTAACTTATTTACCAATTAATTATTAATAATTAATATCCAATTAATAACTAATTAATCACATTGTTAACACAATTAACAATATAAAATATTAATTACATAAATATTAAATAAAATTATTAATAATTAATTATAATTAAATTACTTCCCACCCTACTCCCCTATAAAACCACAACCCGCTCCTCAAAAAATTACACAATTAACATATTTACCAATTAATTATTAATTAATAATAACTAATCAATAACTAATTAATATCATTTTTTAACACAATTAACAATATAAAATATTAATTACATAAATATTAATTAATACATTTATCAATAATTAATTATAATTAAATTACTTCCCACCCTACTCCCCTATAAAACCACAACCCACTCCTCAAAAAAATCACACAATTAACATAGTTACCAATTAATTATTAATTATTAATAACCAATTAATAATTAATTAATAACAAATTAATCAACACAATTAACAATATAAATGATTAAATACAAAAATATTAATTAATACAATTATTAATTAATTAATTTAAATTAATTTACTTCCCACCCTATTCCCCTATAAACCCACAAACCTGCTACGGAACTAAAACGCAATATTTATGTTTTACATTTTTTTATAACTTCTAAAAAATTATTATTAAATATATTAAAATTAAATTACTTCCCACCCTATTCCCCTATAAACCCACAACCCGCTACGGAACTAAAATACGCAAAAATTAATTAACATAAAATTAATTACTTGTAAAAAATTCAAATATACATTACAAAAATAAGCTATACTTTTAACACATATACTAACATCGATATTAACCCCTTGCGTGCGCGGCGAATTTTCGCGCTGTGCGGGGGTTTCTATTAGTGGGCGGGATTTGGACGGCCCCCGGCCGTCGTGCGCACACGCCCACCGTGACGCGTGACGGCCGGGGGCCGTCGTGAGCACCGAAGGGGTTAATAAAAACGATATTTCTTACCTGCATGTCGATATTCTGGTCGACGATATCCTTGATGGTCGATATTCTGTCATATTGATATTTAAATATCGATATAATGGTATATCGATATTTAAACATCGATATTATGTCTGCATACCACCCGCAATATCCGGAGGATCGTAACCGATTTCCAAGGGGCGGTAAAATGTTGGAGACGGCTACCTCTGACTCTACTAGGTAGAGCAGCCATGTTTAAAATGATCACACTCCCGAAAATACCGTGCGTTCTCCAAAATACCTATAACAAGATACCCAACGACGTTTTTAGAACAATAGACGTCGAGTTGCGAACGTTATTATGGAATGGGGGCCAGCCGAAGATTGCACTCCAAGCACTCCAACACAATCAATACAATGGTGGTATTGCCCTCCTGGACATACGATCATATTACCGCGTGCGCATTTGATAGCCATCAACGAATGGGGACACCACCCAGGGGATCACCCAACATATGCACTTGAGAGGAGCCAATTTGAATCCCGCACTTACCTTCACTACATATACGGGGGCAAGGGAGGCTGACAACTCCTACCTTAGACCCAGAGGTTGATAGAGGCCTGGAAAGGAGCTGAGAGACAAATGAAATGGGATAAGAAACTTACAAAGGAGACCCCAATTTGGGAGGGCACACGCCTACCAGAACTAGGGAAGCTGAGGGGGTTGGGCCCTGGGATGCAATCGGAAAATCCAGGCTGGGAGACCTCCTTGAGGGAGGGTAACTGACTTCCTTCAGCTCCCTACAACGGGAAAACCAGTTAATTGATAACCAGAGATATCAATACCTGCAACTACAGCATGTATGGAGGGCTGAGAGGGTTGACACGTCCAACATACCCGAATATGCACCACTTGAGGGAAGACTCCTTATGGGAGAAATACCTGAAAAAGCCATCTCATGGACATACAAAACCCTAATGAATAATATCCCAGATAATCTAAAGGGCCTTAGGGCACAATGGGAAAACACCCTGGGAGAACTAGAAGACGTAGATTGGGAGGAGGCTTTAATATACCCAAGAGAGGTAGCTATTAGATTGCGACTACGGTTAATACAATTTAACAATTTACACAGGACATACTTTGACAGACACCGTCTTAATAGAATTGGGTGGGCGGCATCCCCGGACTGTCTGCGGTGCGGCAGGGACATAGGACGTACATACACACCCTGTGGGAATTCCCCCAGATATAAACATACTGGGCCAAGATATTTGAGGAACTTAGGGGCCCATTACGATGGCGGGCGGACAAAGTCCGCCCGCCACCGTAACGGAGCTAGGGACTGACCGCCGAAGTTGCGGCGGTCCCGCCATGTGTATTAGGATGCGCCCACCACACTGGCGGGCGCATCCTGTGTCTTTCACATTGCGGGTGGATCTGCTGGCTGCAGACCCGCTCGCAATTTGAAAGGACTGTGCACGGCATTGCTATGCACTACATGGCAGGCACCACATGGTGTCTGCCACGTAGTGCATGGCAATGAGGGGGGGTACCTCCATGTGCACTCCCACCCCCCCAACACCCTGGGGGCCGGCAACGAGCCCCCACAAGCAGAAACCGCATGCCTTTCTGCCGCCATGGAAAGGCGATTCACCGCAGGCATCATGATATGGTTGGCGGTGTCTTACAGACACCGCCACCATATTGTGGCAGTTTTCCGCCCGGTCAACAAGTCGACCGGCGGAAAAGCGGTGGACGGTCTTCCAGTCCGCCGTGGACCCCCCAGCCATCCTAATGTGGCGGGGGGTCAATCATGGAAGGATGGCGGGCGGATCGCCCCCACCGGGCCAGCGGTGGCTACCACCGGCCCGGCGGGGGCGATCCACCCACCATCCTAATGGGCCCCTAAGTGAGGTCATTGAGACACAGCTGCCCAGAGATGCCAAATACGCTCTATTGTATATACCCTCAGACATAGATGTACCCAGACATACCCTAATTTTATGTAACTTAGGACTAGTAGTTGCCAAAAGGGATATAGCAAAATACTGGGGCACCCCCAACATTCCAACGATGGCTGAATGGAGGACGGGATGGACCTCTATATGGGGGCGGAAAAGGGGACCTATAAAGCAAGAGGGTGCCCAAAGAAATTCTCCAAGATTTGGGGCCCCTGGCTACGATACTATGGATTGGAAATGTGTGACGAGTCAGGCAACTCCCAACCGTCATTAGTAAACTAATTAAGGAAGAAGGGGAGGCCCTACTTGCCGGGGGTTGCAACGTTGGTACATACAATAAAGAATCATTAGAAGTGAATTATGTGAATATTAACTTGTAATTGTACTGTTTATGAATTGTCACTGTGTGCTGGCGAATATACAATGCCTTACAGTTGCTTTGTAAGCTATGCAGTTTCAAAAAAGGGTTAATAAAAAATTTTTTTTTTTAAATAAGAATATTCACAATCCTCTGAGGAGGTAGAAAGGCTGTGTCAGGGTTGTGTCAATCATAGTCCAATAAAGGTCAGCCTCTCTGTGCAAGGGAGGTAAGGTTTTTGTACCCGAAGTTGTGCAGGAGAGTCATTATCCACTGGAGATGTTCCTGCGCTAATGCTGGGAACTCAGCCTTCACCATTCAGTCATAGAAATACGAAAATACATGGACTTCCAACTTCAGTGGCTAAGCTGCCATGAACACCATCACCTTAGTAAAGACTGCAAACAAAAGGCATTGACATCCATCCACAAGAAGCAATTGTTTGCTGGGAGAATTTGAAGATGAAATTAGATGTCCTGGAGGGACATCAAACCAAAACCAACAGATTCTGGCTCTGGGACACCATCTTGAGCAGGTTTCCAAAGCAAAGATCCAGGATTGGCTTCAAGTCTTTTTTGGGGACCAACACGTAAATAAAGTAAAATCCTGTGCCCCTCTCTTCTGGATGCACCACTTATATGATACCTCTTTCCAGCAAGGCAAGGAATTCCTCATCCAGGATCGAGTCTACACTCGATCCTGTCACCACTCACTGGCCTGAGGTGTGAACCAGTGAAAAGTCTCTGAAGGAAGGAGAATGGTCTAGTGGTGAGGATAGCAAAGGAAGGACATAGAGCTGGTGGATCAGTTTGTGCTCCTAGCAGTACATTGTCCTTGCCTCTCACTAGGTAATTTTGTGCGGGTGATAAGTCAGAGAGATTTGGAGGCAGCTGAGCACACAGTGGACAGTGGAAACTAGATCTACTGCTGATGATGACACCTCACTGTCTCCATTACTTCTGCTGTGGCTTTTAAACAGCTGCTATTGACAGGACTGCAGAGCCCCAGCAAAACTTCCCATACTGTTGGTGGTATTGCCACGCAGGGGAGGCCAGCCCTAGGGTGCAAACCATAGCCCTATTTTTCTTAAAATTTTACAAGGAGTTGGCCTTCTTCCCGAATACCATCAAAGGACATGTCCATCAGTGTAGCCTGGACAGAACGCAAAAATCCAGTAGAACACATCCAAGCATGTCAACGCATGTGACAGATGTACCCATAAACCAAGAAACTGTGTTGGAATAGTCTGAGCCACACTTCAGGATCTGTTCTGATGCATCTAGGCCATCACACAGCATGCCTACATGATACAGATTGCTCCTGCCATGGGCGTGGACTACAATTCCCAGCTCTCTTTGAGGGTGGGGGAGGTGGATGCTGACTACGTACACCGTGTGGGCGCATTAAAGTCAGAGGAGATTCCCACAGCGTGGGACACCTACCTAATACCGATTTCCCCTGCTGGGGGCCCATTCTACAATTCCCTGCTCTTTTTGCAGCTGGGGGAGGCAGCTCCTGACTCACGTGCCATGTGGGTGCATTAAAAGGGGAGGAGATTCCCGTAGCGTGGTACGCGCCCAGGTGCATGCCCGGTCCAAGACCAGGCCACGAGCGGGCCTGTCTGTGCCTGTCAGAGGCTGAAGAACCCGGGCTGGGCCATTCTCCTTTCATCTGGTCCTAAAGACAGTAAGTTTGTACCTACACATATCATCATCATTTGACTTACAAAATGGGTAAGAGGAAAACAACAATGAAAGCTGGCAATGATACTACTGTGAACTCTATTACAAATTTTCTCTCAGGAGCAATGACCATGATAAATAAAGAAATTGTTACTGTGAAAGAAATATTGGAGGCAACTCAGTGGGCGGTCTCTGAGGCATTATTGATAGTGGAAGCCCCTGGAGGCAATACAGTAGACCCCCTGCTGGCGATACCTCAGACGCTACCCAAATCTAATCCCTGTGTCTCAAATGCCCCCCTTTTCCCAACTATAAATCTTTCCACATCAATAGTGTGCCCACCACCTGCCAAAAAGAAAAGGGGCCCGACCAAGGCATCCAGGCCAATGGAACATAATAAAACGGGAAGACATCTAGCTTCCTAATTACAGTCTATGAGTGAGTAAATTAAAAATATGGAGAACATGGTCAAATTGGCCCTAGAAGGGGTAACTCACAAATTAATATAGCTTGAAATGGGCCTAATAGGTGTTTTGAACTTATTAGAAAAGCAGGATGGTACCCCATGTCGGCAAGGGCCTAGACATGGGAATGAAGTTGCAATTGGAAGCATGAATATGGTAAAGAGTGACCACAAAGGGGATAATAGCACAAGTGTGCGATCGAGATCAGTCCAACAAGAGATAGAGCCTGTACACTCTACAAGTCACCCTATTGTAGACATCACAAACTGGCCTAAAGCCCCAACTAGAAGATGGGGAAGGCCTTCTCATGAGGAGCTTGCCCTGTTAGAACAAAGCCAGCAAATCTAAAGGATGTGTTACAGCTTGCACCAGAGGTTACACCCTATGTTCTGATCTTAACCAGGGTTCCTGGACTGAGGCCTACAAGGAGGGAGTCCTGGGGAGAACGTAAAAATAAAGTTATACATTGGTTGGCGCAAAGGATACCCAACGTGAACCTGCTATTTTAAGAAATTTTGACGGTAAGAAGAGTCAGCTGGATAGGAAATTCTAAGATAACATCAGAAGGCGATTGTATAATCTTGAACTTTAGAGACCCTTATTTGGTTGAGTTTATTTTAAAGACACTTCAAAATAAGCAATTACAGGGTACCTGCTTGAGGAGTAACATGAAAGCAGTCTCTGTGGGCTTTTTGTTTATAGACCTGAACATTTTCTCCTCCTCCAAATATAATTCAAGTAAAGGACTCAACAGAATACCAGGTCAGAGCCAACCAGTCTTAACCAGTAATCGATTTGCCCCCCTAGAATGTCTGGATGACCTTGGTTGGCTTATAACATCACATAAAATGAATCCTGCATCTCCCAAAGGGGGCTTATCAGTCTATAGAGCACAACTGTCAAATATCGCTCAGGAAGTTATAGGTCAAAACATATTTATTAATAGTGGAGATCTAGAAGACTGGATAAAACATGTGAATGAAGCACAGATTGTATGTATCCAGGAAACCTGGCTTATTAACATGCTTTATGTTGATGGGTTTATGTCCTTTTGTACTGCAGCCACCTAATCTGATATATGGGTAGGGATAAAGGAAGTCTTCTCTTACTGGTCTCCACTAGAATATCATTTAGAGTAACTGAAACGTTTTTATTGTCAGCTTATTACCAATTTATGCTACCAACTTTGGATGGTACCTCGACATCCTAGTATTTAACTTTTATAATAATGTATTTGACACTTCAAGGTCTGAAGTAGTTAAATATTTGGAAAAAGATCTAGATCACTTTATCTGTCATCATTCAAAGGACGCTTATTTGATCTGGGCTGGTGATTTTAATGCCACTAAATGTCCTTTTTTTTCGAAACAGGTGTGCGGCCTTACTGACACTAAGGGTAATGATATTGGTCATTTTAGACATTGTCCATATGGAACAGCTTCAAATTATATAATATTTAAATATAACATAAACATGTCTGGCAGTTACTGTTCCAATTATGAACTTCAACACCCAACCTTTATTGGAAGAAGAGGTAATGGCAAAACTGATCAGATTCTCACCTAGGAGAGTGAAATGATTATATCCACTAATTATCAGGTGGGGGAAAATTGTGTTAGGGACCATAACCCAGTCATTTTTACAATACAAATTAGGCTGCAACCAGTAAAACCGACAGGGAAAATATCAAATATTACTCCAGCTGGGCGGAATGGCATTAAAATGAAATGGACAGGGATGAACCCTTCCACATTTACAACAGACTTACTAAATGCGAATATAGATCACTTCCTAATTGGCTGCCCAGGAGGAAGATCATGAACAGACGATGGAAGCCCATATATCCATCTCCAACTCTATAAGCCAACTTTTGACTAGGATGCCCAAAGATAAGAGAAATGAGAGCAAAGACTGGTTTAACCAGAACTGCACTCATGCCTGTAATAATCTTATCAAAATGCTACATTTGTACCCTAGGGACTTAGTTGCCATTCGGGCCAGTAGGACTAGATATAAAAGGGCACTAAATGAAAGAAAAAGAGAGCTCCAAGAGGAGGCCTGGGCAAACAAAACTAATTCAGGCGGCAGAGACTAAGAATAAAACTTTATTCTGGAAAACAATAAATGCCCCTTAGTTTGGAAGTAATACTGGGCCTCAAATTGAATTTTCAATTACAGCGGAAAGACCGGTGGATCATTTTGCTTAAATTTTCTCATCACCAATAATATCATCTACAGAAATTGTGGCCCCCTGTTACTTCCACTAATCTTGAGAAGGTAACTAGAACACTGGGCCCGGACGGAATCCCGGTGGACACTTACAAGTTTCTTACTGCTTTATAAGTACCCCTCCTAACTAAGGGGTCTATTACGATGGCGGGCGGACATAACGGCAAATGGGACCACCCGCAAGAGGTGCGGCGGTCCAGCAATGACAATTAGGATGCCACCACCATGGTGGCGGTGGCATCCCACATATGTTGCATTACGGCGGGCGGTGCTGTAAGCAGCACCCGCCACAATGCAATATATGCATGTCGGTAGCATTGGCATGCACAACGTGACAGGCACCGCGCGGTGCCTGCCACCTTGTGCATGCCAATGAAGGGGGGTACAATGGGTACCCCCCAAGTGCAGGCATCCAACCCCCACCCCCGGGGGCCCGCAATGGGCCCCCGAAGGCATTCTCTGCATGCCTTTCCATGGCCGAGTCTCCGCCATGGAAAGGCATGTCACTGCATACATCATAATATGAATGGTGGTGTCTTGCAGTCACCGCCACCATATTGTGACCCTATTCCTCCCGGTCGACAGTTCGACCGGCAGAAAAGCGGCGGACGGTCTTTCCGTCCGCCGCGGTGCCCCTCGCCATGCTAATATGACGGGGGTGAAAAAGGATATTTGGCGATCTGCCAGATATCCTAATAGGCCCCTAAGGCTCTGAATGCTACAGAAGCCAGATATATACCATCATCCTGGTCAAATCCAATAATTGTTCCAATCTTTAAGAACGGTTCTAAAAATGACCCGAAGTGCTACAGACCCATCTCTTTGTTTGACTCCTCAGCTAAATTGTTAGTAAGAGTTATTTTAGAAAGATTGGAACAATGGGCCGAAACAAATAATAATATTTTAACAAGTGCCCAATATGACGTTAGGAAAGGACTGGGGATGGTTGAGCAGTGCCTCAATATGAATATTTTGGTAGAGAAATGCACAAAGGCAAAAGAAGGCAGCCTATACATGTGTTTCATGGACCTCAGTTGTGCATTTGATTTGGTTGACCATAATAAACTGTGGAAGTACATAGATTTACTTGGGGCCTGAAGGATCTAATTTAGTTGCTAGCATATATGTATAGCAATCTAACGTCAAAAGTATGATATGGGCCATGAGGGAATTAGCACAATTATTTAAGATAGGGAGAGGGGTCCGCCAAGGATGAGTATTTGCTTTTTTTCTTTTTTCTTTATAAGTAAATGGTGTTGATGAAAAACTACAATCGGTTCATGTTGACACTCCTAGAGTTGGCAAGCGGCCTTTAGGCCTTTACCAATTCTTTTGCACATTGATGTTGCAGTTCTATTAGCCTTGACCCCAAAAAAGTTTGCAGAATTTGATTCATATTTTTACAAACTATATGGAAAAGATAGTCCTAAGAATTAACCAAGGGAAAACATTCACCATATGTTGTGGTAACAGTAGGCGGATGACTTGTCCCTTCTATATTAAGGGTAATAACATTTTAAATACAAAACATTTCAGTTACTTAGGCCTACAGTTTTCTTTGAATGGGGGTGGAACCATCATAGAGACGTCAGAGGTATTGCCCTGAGGAAGTCAGAGGTATTGCCTTGGACACTGTTTGTGCTGAGTATTGTTGTGTCTGAAACCAAAGGACCTGTGCCATCATGTCCCCCAGACGGACACCCCAACCCAGTGATGATGCATCTGTGACCATGGTATCCTGAGCAGTCAAGGTTTGCTCTCGGACGTGCTAGTAGATTTACAATGGAGATTAATTATGACAGATTATTTAACATACTAGGGCCCGACTCACAAGGAGCCTCCTCATGAGTGCGTAGGCTCCGCAGTCGTGGCGGAATCTCCACACTTGTGCAGAGCCTCTGCAGTCGTGGTGGGATCTCCGCACTCGTGGCGGGACCTCCGCAGTCGTGGCGGGACCTCCGCACTGCAGTTTCTCATTGCAGAGATCCCGCCATAAGTGCAGTAATCCCACCACCACTACGTAGTCTCCGCCACGAGTGCGGAGAATCTTTGTGAATCAGGCCCTCAGTGTCATTCACAGCAACCCCATATAAATTGTATCCTAAAGGATATCATCCGACTTCATTTTACATTTAGGAAATGTAGAGCAGTTAAAATAATGAGGGGCAAAAAAAACAGCAAGTGCTAAAGTTGGAATAAATTGGGTGTTAAGAATACCTAATCCAATGTTGAAATTGCAAACTCATATAGCTTAATTAAAAGTAGTCACCCAGTGAATGATATGTCTCTCTCAACCCATCCTGCCATTATCACCCAAAGGAAGAGTCTAGAATGCTTGCTAGTGAGGCTGGAACTGGTTGAGGAGAACTATTTTTTCCCAGTTCATGGCACCTATAGGATAAACATAAAAGCATTTCATAAACAGCGTTTCTCCCCAGCACAGGAGCACCAACTAATCACAGCCAGGAAGACTGTTGAGATCCAGCTCAAAATCCTTTCTCACCCCACTACGAATCCGCACTGTACGAAGTGGGGGACGATCCTTTTCTTGCTCCCCACCTTTGGAATAAGCTTCCGTCTTATCTTCTCTCTATCACTGATCACAAGCATTTTCGGAAGGAATTAAAGACATGGTTATTTGATCAGAAATAACGCTGCCCATATCTGATCGTTCGTCTTTGGAGTTCTGCAAGCGTGATTTGTGCGCTTAATAAGTTCCTTTGACTTTGACACTTCAAATTGGAGAATGTCCACAGCCAAGTTTTAAGAATGCTGTGACGTCATCCCCACTGGACCAACCAATATCCTTTAGTATCTGCCGAACTGGGAGTTGAGGTTAGGATACTGAGCTGTCTTTAAATGAAAGTATCTCTGGAGACGCAAGGTCTAGAGAAATGGTTCAAATGGTTGCAGTATAAGGGTAACCAGCCTCAGCCAGTGTACACTAATGTGATACCTTCCTTCCTGGGCATTTACAGTGGATTGGAAGGGCACACATAACTGGTCAGAACAAAGTGAATTTCAAGCGAGGCGGGGAGGGCTACATGTTTAGCTACATGAAAAATATATACATTCTGCATGAAAACAACGGCTTCAATAATGATATTGTATTAAGTCTTAGTCAAATTAATTTGAATTATACGTGATGTGGCATGTTCAAGAAGAATATGAAGAATGTAAGGTGCCTCTACCTTTGCATATGAATAACATACTTTGATGATACAAAGGCCCTTATCAGGGTGACGCAAAGGCTAAATACTAAGCCGAAGATTTATTAATATTTCACCCAAAGCGGGGCAAGGCAACACAGCAAGACACCTTGCTGCGCTGCGTGAAAGGGAGAGGACTGCAATGCACTATGTTTAACATAATATGGTGCATTCTTGTCCTCTCCTTGCGCTGGTGCACTTTTGCCTGCTTAGCGCCAACGAAGGCCCCCATGCGTCATGGTGGAAGGGTGCCTGCATTGCTGGCAGTATTTGTTCTGTGCAGGAAGGGATGCCTTTATGAACAAAAACAATCCTCTTTGGCTTTTCCCTCTTTCTACGTCTGCCGCTGTGAAAGCATAGCATTTTGACCCATTCCAGATCTACCACTTATGGTAAATCTGGGAATGCATCAAAATCCATGGGTAGATGCATGGGAACACCCATGCTTCACCCATGGAACGCCTCCCTGGGGCAGAGCAATGCAATGCAGCAACTTGCCTTGCCTTGTGTTACTCCAGATTTACCAAGCACTGCAGGGCCACGCAAGGTGGCCTCAGCGGCTTGGTATATCTGACTTTTGTGTTGCGTTGCCCTTGCGTGACGTAAGGGCAACACAACACTTTGATAAATCTGGCCCTAAATATCACTGGTAGCAGAACAGAAGATCTGTGATTCTGGGCAGTGCAGTCTACATTGGCCAGCTTTGCTAGTGTGCAGTCACTGAAAGTGACTTTTACTGTGTAGGATATTACTTGATCCAATCAGATGAATACCACACTAATTGTTGCCGCCAACTTTCCATAAAAGGTATTAAAGTCACAGCATTTTTTGTCCCTCAGGCATACAGTGTAAAGAACAAAGGGAATAAGGGTACAACAGTGACAGTAACAAGTATACACACAAACACACAGGTGCACAGTCACTCTCTGAGGTGTGAAACTACACCTTGGATATATAGATATCTAACCGCGTTTCAGTCTCATATTGACATCCTACTGTGCTGCTTATGCTGCAGTTTACATTTCGTTTATTATAACGTTGTGAGAAACAGAATGCTCTTTTTGTAGAATTATATATAAGATTACCATCTTTGAGGGATAGCAATCTAATCGAGACAAAGCTTATTTCAGCTGATTAGCTTCTACTTTGTTTAAGACAGCCACACTTTGAAGCAATGTATAAATGTAGTTTTAGTTCAACCAATGACAGTGTGTTTGAATAGCTCAGAAATGTGGGGCATGAATCTGCTAATACGTACTAAATGGTCTTGGGGAGCCAGGATAGACATGCTTGTGCCCTTAGGTTAAAGAGAAAGACAGAAGCCATTAGGGCAAGCAAAGAGTAGTCCGATACTTAAATATTTTAAGAAGCTACTGGTATGTAATCGATGAAATCGTAATGTGAAATCTGCATATTGAAGGATGGATCAACATTTAGACCCAAATACACATGGTTTGTCCATACTGAGGTGCTTGTTAGAGAGTGTGATCTGAGAGCGCAATTGTTTCCATTCGTTGAATTATAAAGCATGAACTAAGCTCCAAAGCAAAAAAGCTACAAAAGAATAGAACACTGTACAAAATGTGGGTGGCTTGGCCACAACAAGTGTGGGAATGCACAATAGATGGGGATCGTAATGGGCTTGTGAGTGGCTAGGATTGGCCGTTCGGAAGATATTGGGGTGTGATGAGATGCTGTGTGAAGAGAAATATCTTTAGAAATGCTTGTCTGATCTGGACTTGAATCATGTTCTAGATTCTCTTGGTTTACTCCGAGAAGGCTTGCTGTCTGGTTGCATCTCTTTGTTTCTGACAGAGAGTCTGATCTTGGAGGTGGGTAAAAAGAGCTCTTCATGAGAAGTTGATCTTTTTGATGGGAGACAGTTGGTGCAGTATTATAAAACAAGCAGGCCGCCCAGTAGTTCGGTAACTAGGTGGAGACTTTCTGAAAATCTATGCTGAACAAGTATTGTTCGATCAAAGGCCCCCTAGAAAAGAGTAATATGGCTGTCATTATGGAATAGAGGTGTAGATCGGACATGACTGAAAGCAGGACCACCTGCGAGAGAAGCCATTCTACACAAATGAGCAGGAAAGGGGTGGACACCGCCACCTTCAGGAATCCCATGAATCCCTGCCCCTTATTGCTACTAGAGCTATTCTGATCCTATGTGCTGAATGTGTTGGTCATTGGTGGCGTCCATCAGATCCTAATAGCATCTGGGATGGTGAGACAGAGAAACAGAGAAACACACCATGTGGCCCAACCACCCAGCAGATAATTTTTTAAACAGGGCCAATTTGAATTATGAGCAAAAATTGCCATGCTAATGAATCCAAGGTCTGCTCATTCCGTGTAAGATAGTGATCACCAGATGGTCAGACCAGATCACTGGAAATGGCTGGTTAACTATATTTGGTAGATTTGAGAATACTGGGTCCAAGAGGTGGCCTTTCTAATGTGTGGGCACTTTACCAACAGTGTCAGTTGCAAAGCCTCTAGATCATATAATAAATTGGATGCTTTAGTGCAACTTACATCATCTAAATAAATGTTCAAGTCACCCAGAAGAGTAAAATTGGCTCTTTTAAGAACTTGAATTGCAATAATCTCCGGTAAAATTTCTAGAAATTGTGCAGTGAGTCCTAGGGGGCGATAAATCAAGGCACTGGAGAGTGTGAAAGAGACAGAATATTCAATAGAAAATAATACACTCTCACAATCAGGCACTCCTCATGGTGATATGAGACATTGTAAGTTTGACTTAAAAACAATGGCAATCCCACTGGCTATTTTGCCCTCTTGGTTCCTTATCATAGTATTATACCCTCGAGGAACTGCCTGGACCACATCTGACATTGAACTTTCATGCAGCCAGGTTTCTGTCAAGAACACCATGTCAGGTTGCTATTTCTCAATAAGTGTAAAGAAGTGTAGTTTATGCCATGCTAAAGAAGGACAATTTATCAAAAAAAGACAGGACCTTTCAATAGTACTGATTTTAGTAACAGCCTTAGAACCCATTGAGAACATGGGTGCATAAAAACAGACTTTACATATAGGCGGTAATTATGCATGAACTAACAGATGTTGACAACACAGGAATCCAGGATCAAGCCCTCCAATGGCTGTGCTCCTTTCTGACCGGAAGAATGCAACGGATCCAGATGGCCCCCTTCACCTCTGCCCCTAAAGACGTCATCTGTGGAGTCCCTCAGGGGTCATCACTCAGCCCCACCCTCTTCAATGTCTACAGGGCACCACTAGCAGAGATCACTTGATCCCATGGCCTCAGCATCATCTCGTACGCCAATGAAATAAAACTCATCCTCTCCCTCTCAGAAGTCCCCGCCAATACCAAAACCAACTTCAAACATTGCATGGCGGAAGTGGCCAAATGGATGTGAACCAACTGCATGAAACTCAATGCAGAGATAACAAAAGTCCTGATCTTTGGAACCACCAACTCAGCCTATGATGCCACCTGGTGGCCCGTAGAGCTGAGACCCATGCCCACCCCCACCGATCGAGCCAGAAACCTGGGCATAATCATGACACCAACCTCTCCATGAGACTATGCCAACTCTGTCTCCTCCGCCTGCTTCAACATCCTCCGCATGCTCTGAAAGATCTTTAAATGGCTCCCACTGGACACCCGGAAGACCGTCACCCAGGCCCTCATCGAGAGCAGACTAGATTACGGCAACACACTCTATTTTGGCATCTCCACCCACCTCGCCCCCAAGTTCCAAACCATACAAAATGCTGCAGCCCGACTGATCCTGGACCTTCCTAGTCTCACCCACATGACACCACACCTTCGAAAGATCCACTGGCTCCTCATCCAGAAACGCTGCCAGTTCAAGATTCTCACCCAAAGCACTGCACCAGATTGGCCCCACCTACCTCAACCACGGTTTGAACTTCCACCAACGAACCCAAAACCTCAGCTCTTCCTCCCTCGTTCCCGCCCGGACCCCGAGGATCTGCAGGATCAGCACCTGGATATCCTCACAGATGATAAGTTTGTGTTCTATAAATCTGCCTACATTACATTACATTACACTGCTCATGGTGAGTTCTTTCAGACACGTTGGAGAGTAACTCAGACTTCCTTGTGGAAGCAGATCAGGTTTTCTGGCCCCTTGCCCTGTCCGGAGGGGCGCAGATGGACTTGCCTTTGGTGGGCCAGTGGCGAACTCGTTGCGCGTCCGTGCCGCAGGCCACATTAAATTGTATGGCTGGGGAGAAAAAGACTAAAGCGCCAAACAAGATGGTGGCTCTAGATGCCGCCACAATGGCGGCCGAGACCACACTAAAAATGTAATCAAGCAGACTACAAAGCGCTCAACAGACTTGGTAAAAACACAAAGTCAGAACATAGTTGTGGCAGCCCAAGGCACCATCCTCAGAACACTTTCTGGACTTGCAGAAAATAAGAAGAGGAATATAGCTGCTGTCTATGACCTCAGAATTGCACTGAAGGACTCAACATGCTCCTTCTTGTATCCAGTACAAAGAAAACTATAAAAGTCCTTTTTCTTAAAGGGACCATTTGACCAGTTCCAACTGGACCTGTACTGGACCTTGCTGGTGGCTTCTGCTGGAGTGAACCAGGGCCATGGGTTTTGTCCCAGAGGTCCTGGGAGCTTTAGAAGTGACCCAGAGGAGCTGCTAAAAAAAACCTGAAATTTGGGATTTAGAAATTGTTTACACTTCCAAGAATGTTCAGCGGGACATTGTGGAAAAGATATCCCACTTCAATGCAACTTTATCGGATACAGCATCAGGTGTGTCCCGCTGGAGGATTTTGAGCTCCATAAAAGTGGCTCAGTTGGAAGTTAAAATATTTGACAGGTATCAACCCTCTTAGTGTATCCGACCCAAGCTCCATTGTGATCAGCCAAAAATCACAACTAGGTCCCTGTCTAACTTTTCCTTACACCATCATTAGCTCTTTGGCACTATTTAAATTAAATGTTTATACTCATCATATCTACGGTTTCGCTCATAGGATTTGTTTCATGTTGGTGTCATTTTCAAATAAAAAGCTATATGTTTTTTATTAATTCACTATAAATGTTTCTGTCTTTGGCATTTTTTATTTATTTTTGTTTTGTAAGTGCAAAAGCAGTATACAGATTTTCCTAAGTTAAGGGTGTCTGTCTGCTCTGTGTCCTAGCTTCAACGGGTTCATAAATGATTTTGAAATGAAAGTTTATTACAATTTTTATCTTATAAACATTTTTTCAATAGCATAATTGTGTTCATTCATATTTATTAGTTGAAATACGTGAGATGTGAGGGGTAGTAAAATAGGTAAGTATTTCATATGGGTGTGTAATCTGAGTCATGTGGCTAGACAGGAAGTCTGGCTACCTTGCATTTCTTAAACTTTGGATATTTTAAAGTTGCATTTATTAGCACTACTATTTAACATTGTGCATATTAAACAAAAGTATTCACTTAACTTGTATGTTGTTGGAGATTGCACTGCCAGATAGAGGCCCAGGCCTTGGAGTAGTAGGACATATTGTTTGAGTCGATTTAGGGTTGCTGTGGACAGGGTTTGCCTATTTATGCTATTTTTCCGCTAACGCAGATGTGGAGGCTCAACTGCCATGTTTACGTCGACGGAAATCTAACTCTAAATACGGCGGGCGGAGTTATGGCTTCACATCCTCTGTCCGCTCTGTTTGGAAGGACTTTCATTCGTCAACCTGCCATACTCTAAATTGGACTGACGGACCTCCGTGGCAGAAAACGGGTGAGCAGGCCGTTTTTGGCGGCCCGTACGCATCCGCCAAAGGCTAAATCGTGCTTTAAGTCATCAAGTCTGGCATAGGACACAATGGGGCAGATGTATCAAAGGGTTTTACCCACTTCGTGCCTATGGGAAAATGCTTTGGTATATATGGACTAATATGCTTTGTGAATCAGGTTGGGCATTTACTTTAAGAGCTCTTTGTTTTTAAGAAAATGAAAAACAATTTGGTCTTATTGGGGCTATAGCTCTAATATTAAAGAGGTGCACGAACCATATGTGGAGCATATGCCATTCTCAAATGTAGAGGCCTTCTCCAAGCTCCTTTGAAGACCTAGGCAATTATTACACCTAAAGGTTTAATTGCATTTCAGGTGCAAATTTCTGTTTGAAGATGATAGGAGATTCTAAGGGGCCGATTCCGATTCCGGCCGGAAATCTCTCCGACCGAGCCGGACCCGGAGAGAATTCCGACCGAATCGGACCCTAGCAGTCCGACCGGACGAGTACGATGCATTCGCATGCTATCGGACTCGATTCGGTCGGACTCCTTGAAGTCAATGGAGCCGGTCGTACAAAGCGTACGCTGGCTCCCATTGACTCAATGGGTGCGAGGTGAACAAGGGCGCCCTACAGCGGGTACGCATCCATGCGCATCACGGCGTACATGCACAGGTAGGGGGACCCATGGGTCCCCCTGTGTGCGACTCGCGCGCCTACGCAGTACAGGGGGTCCGACGCGGACCCCCAAAGTCCGGCTCCGACAGCTCTTTCGAGCCGGACGGCGCGAGTCGGTCGGACTGCTCGCGGCGCGCATCGTACTTACCCGGCCGGGAAACGTCTCCATAGCGCGGTGCGAGTGGTGTCCGTGCGAGTCGGTCGGAGCGTGTTGAAGCCGCGTACGAGTCGGTCGGCAATTTCGCGGGAGCTTGCATCGTACTCGCCGGCCGGACCCGCGTACGATTCGGTCGGGAAACAGGGCTCCGAATCGGATCCGGTAAATCCGAATCCGATTCGGAGCACTACCGGCCGAGATCGGAATCGGCCCCTTTGTCTGGTGGTATTTGTACATTTGCTAATTGTGCATGTGCTATTTCCCCTTGTACAAATTGCGTAGCCCCACCCACAAATATTCCACAGATGAAACCTGCCAAGAATCTTATTTGCAAATTGTGCAAATCTCTGGTTTTCATACCCTGGAAAGTGTTCCAAGGTGCGCAAATCAGAATTTTCCATTCTGCAATCAATCCAAAGGTGCTCTAATGTCTGTCAGTCAGTTGCTTTATTTCAATAACAAATATCATAAAAGCATCAAGCAACATTTTTAAAAAAGGTAAAATTAAATGAATGCGAATTGTTGTGTAGTACATAAATAATCCGAGAGGTCTACTCGGCCAAAACATATAAGCACATTATTGCACCACAGAGAATAAAACAATTATAAACAAGACTGTATAATAAAGATTCCTAGAAATTCATTGATAAGATCATAGCTATTTTGAATAAAAACATTTTAAAAACTATAATTAAAACTGTACAACTCAATATAGCTTGTGAAAAGTGACAGTGCGTAAAAAGTGGTTTTTGCGATGGATAATCATTCATCTTGGGCTGGGGTGTTTTCTCCATGAAGCCTAAAATATAAGGTTAGATCACCCTCGCAAGACTTTTTGCCTAACTATCCAAGCGCAACTTAGGAACTTAGCCACCCCACAAGCAAAGAGGGTTCTTGCGTCAGACTTCAGAATGCGCAGAGCAACCCGGTGGTCGAGGGTGCCCAATTGTCTGCAGATTGGTTTTAGCCATATAGACCTTGCTGCTTTGTACGCTGAGCAGGCAAACATAAAATGGGCAACGCACTCCAGCGGAGCTCCGCAGCAAGGACAGTCTTCTGTTGTCTGTTTGGGAGGATGCCATTTTGTGGTTAGTGCACGAACCGGTAGCGTACCAAGCCTAAACTGGATATAGAGCGCCCTATCTCGTGGTACCTGGATTATATCCAGATATGGCTCGAGGCTTCTGCTCTGCTTGTGATGGTAAAATTCTTCCGTTAGTCTTCCCACATTTGGTTTGCTAAGTTCCTGGTTATCTATCCAGTCCCAATATATGCGTTTGTGCTCTACTTTGCTAGGGGGATTTTGGCTGTCCCAGGATTCCTTAAGGCCCAAAGCTGTCAGTGTTTTCCTGACACTGGTTATCCAATTGACTCTATGGTCGACATCTAAGCTCATCACCTCGGTGAATGCTGTGGCATATTTAGTGAGTTCAGGAGTCCGCCTTAAGCGGCCCCAAAAGAGCAGTGGGCGCAGCTTAGCGATATCTCTGAACGAACGCCTGCCCATATCGTACATTAAGGGTGTTAATGGGACATTACGGGGAAGCATCACCAGGTCCCTCAAGAACTTGTGCTCAGATCTGCAGATTTCGTCTACACTATCAAACCCCCATAGCTCAGCTCCATAAAGGGCTGAGCTGACTGCCTTGGCGTCATAAACCGTGAGGGCCGGGGCAACCGGCCTGCTTTGCGAAGAGCGATGTTCTTTACCTAGTACCCCGACCACACGTTTATGACTCAAAAGCATTTTGGCTAGGTGGGGCCTCCACAGCATTTTGTCAGAGAGTCGAATACCAAGGTAGTCATAGGTACTGACTCTCTCCAAATGGGTCCCATCTAGGATAAGATTGTTTCTGAACGATTTATGGGGGTTGAATGTCATGAACTTACTCTTTGAGGTATTGATGACCAACCCCCGGGAATCACAGAAGGATTGAAATCTGTTCAATAGTTTTTGCAGCCCAGCTGGGGTCTTAGACACCAGCAGGGTATCGTCAGCAAACAGGAGGGTCGGTACCTTGTCACCCGCCAAGGCCGGAGCGTCAGCTGGATCTTCTTGCAAGAAGCTGACCACCCCTTTCACATATAAGGAGAACAGGGTGGGTGCCATGACACAGCCCTGGCGGACTCCCCTGTTAACGGGAATCTGTTCCGTCAGCTGGCCTTGGGTCCCCCATCTCACCTATGCGTAATTGCCCTTATGAAGCCGGACCAGTAAATTGAGGATTAGGGGAGGGATGCCCATGTCTCCAAGTATCTGCCACAACTTATTCCTGGGTACCAGGTCAAAGGCAGTCCTTAAATCGATAAATGTGAGATAAAGGCTGCCTTTACCGATCACCACGACTTTCCAATATATAAGGAGCAGCCTGAATACCTGGTCAACCGTTCCGGTGCTGGCCCTAAAGCCCGCCTGGTATTGGGATAGGACATCTTCATCCTCTACCCATGATTGAATCCTCTGTAGAAGGACTCTGCCAACTACCTTCTGCATTGCGTCAATCAGACTAATTGGTCTGTAATTTGAGGGGTCCTCTCTGGCACCCTTTTTGTAGATCAGGACCACCTCTGCACCCTTCCAAGATTCTGGTACTGGGCAACCGCTGGAAATGGCATTAATTAATAACCGAATGTACCGTGCCCAATTTGAAGGGTCTGCGAGAAATAAATCTCCAGGCAGACCATCTGGTCCAGGAGCTTTGGCAGGGACTATCCTCCTTATCGCGGCTTCCCCTTCGGCCAACGAAAATGGTTCTCTAGTATGTATTGCCAGAAAAGAAGGAATATGTTGGATCGCATGGCCCCTCCAGAGATATGTCCTCTGTCCCAGAGTAGAGCTTCCCAAAATGATCATGCCAGTCTTGGCTTGAAATGTGATTGGGGATTGGGCCTGGATCCTTCTTGTCCGCCCGGCTAGCAAGGGTCCTAAATAAATTGGTGTCCCTTGCTAGACTAGCGTCCTTCAAATCCTGCCAGTGCGATTCGTCCCATTTCATCTTTGCTTGAAGCAAAGCTATTCTATAGTCCTTTCTTGCAGTTTTGATCAAAGGGCAGTTCTTACTTCTAATTGCTAATGCTAGGGCCTGCCTCTTGTACCTGCAATCTTTCGTATACCATGAGTGCCGACTTTATAGGGGTGCACCTGATTTACTACGCTTATTAGGTGCTTGGAAGTATAAACTCAGCTGTTCTATTGTGTGCGAGTGGATGGTGGGGACATCTGCCAACCCATCTATGTCTATAGCTGCCTCCTGGAGCTCTAATGTATTCTTGGCCAGGACTCGCCAGATTTCAGCTATTTTTGAGTCTTGTAAAGAGACCTTGCGCCATTTTAAAAACCTTTTACAATTTGAGGGAACCACCTCTTTAGTGAGAGATAGCGTTTGAGTACTCTGAGAAAGGCAGGGGACAACCCACGGGATCTTCATGTTCACACAGAGAGGGTTGTGGTCACTATCAGTGGTAGTGCCCACAACCATATCTATCATATTTCCCCAAAGCCTTACGTCTAATAAGACGTAGTCGATACGAGAAGGGCAGCTAACCCTATTATAGGTATTTACCCCCTGGGTGTCTGATAGAGTTCTGCAATTGGCTGCCCTCAAGCCAAACTCCATGGTAAGTGCATTAAGTTGAATTGCTAGCTGGGACCATCTTTTGACGGGAGGTACGCTAAGTGGGGGAACAGCCTATTTTCTATCATCATCCTCAACCCCCAGCATATCATCTGAGCTCAGAGGCTCAAAAGTGCAGTTAAAATCTCCTGCAACAACAACTCTAGAATGGGGTGGGCAACTAGCTAGAGTTTGTTCCAGTGTCATGACAATAGGCGATGGCTTGCCCCCCTTGGTCCCCCTTATGTAAACGCTAAACAAGTCGAGAATATCCCCTCCCCCCCCCCACGGGTCCCTTAATAGTGAGCCTCAAGATGTCAGGACTCGAACTTTGCTGCAAAGTGGTTCTGCAGCCCAAGGCGATGTTCACCCAGATAGTCAGTCCCCTCAAGGGCGCCCTCTCCCCGTGGTGATAGCTGGTGTGCAGAAACAAGTGTAGCCTGACTTATATAATGGGACCAAGCTCCATGTTTCCTGAAAGATACAAATGTCAAAGCCCTCTATCAGTTCGTTCCAGTGGGGCAATGACAATTTGCTACAAAGCCCTGCCATGTTCCAAGATATAATCTTCAGCTGAGGGTGTAAAGCCGGAGCAAAGATTGTATTTCTACTATTGGCTGGGCGATATAATTGGGATGCATACTGTAGTCAATCAATGGCTTCTAGAGAGGTCCCTCCCCTTAAGGCCGTGAGTGATTGTTTAGCAAATGGCCTACCCACTGTGATTGTTGGAGACCGCCTGAACTGTATAGATGAAGTGCCCGGAGTGCAGGTACGATACTCCAATACAAGGAGATTTTCGGCCAATTCGGCCTTAGACATAGTAAGCTCAATACAGTCCAGGGGTTGGGCGAGGGATGTACATCTCCGGGCCCTAATGATGTTGTCTCGTATTACTGAGCGGCAGCCCCTAACATGATGGATCCAGTGAATGGCTTTGTTAGTTAAGGAGTCTTCCCTTTCAGGGCCACTCTTTGGGTCAAGCCTGGGGACCTTAACCATAAAAAAAATTTGCGCATGTGGGAGAGGGGGAGTAACTGGGTAGCTCCTCTGTTGGTGGTCTTTTGCGAGAGGGCGTGTTGCCAGTGGTAGGCTAAGGGGTCTGGCATGGGTTGTAGGGACCTGAGAGGCAACTAAATTATAATGATTTTTAGGTATGTTGGCTTTGGAGTTGTCTAGATCGATGGTCTTGGGGAATGGTGGGACATGCTTAAGAGTTGATAAAAGGGGTGAGGGGGGCCCGCGTCCTGATGAACCCCTTTCCTTATCAGTCGGCATACGTGCCAGATGGACTTGTGTACATTGTTCAAGCAGGGGGTTCACAAGCTGCTGATGAGATGTGTCCTTTAAGAGTAGGGATTTGACCAGGGCAATGAGTTCTTCTATCATGTGCCTCATGGTTCCTATCTCAGACCTAAGGGTGCCGACAAGCTGGAAAGTGTCGTGTGATGGCGAAATTTGCTCTTCAATAATCTCAATGGGGGGCGTGCGAGATGACTGGGACGTTTCGTCCCTGAAGACATCAGGCATGTCCGCCAAAGCTGCGAACCTATTTGCGCAGGTAATAGGGGGGCCAAGTTGACACTCATCGATGCTAGTAGGGGGGTTTGGAGAGTGGGAGTCCCTCACCTGTCCTACCGTAGACTCCAGTGGTATATCTTTACTATGTGTAGAGGACCCCTTTCGGGAGGGCTTATGGAACATTGTGGGGATGGTGGTTGGGCGGGGAGGGCTGATGACTTTGAGAGGGGATTGGCCGTTGATGTGGGGCACTGCTGGTTCTGCTTCTAAGATGCCTTCACATTCACTAAGGAGGGTGTCTATTCTGTCCAACACACAGTTGCTAGCTGCGTGTTTGTGAGATTTCCTTGCCTTTTTCCCCTTGCCTGCACCCCCGATGAAACCATTTCCTACCCCTGTTCCCTCCATAGTTTTCCTTTTACCCATGTTTTGACCTGTGTTGGGTGTGTGTAGGTGATTACTGACAGTAGCCCACTAGGTATCTATTACCCAAGGGGCCGACAAACGTTAGATCCACGTTCTTAGTTACAATAAATGGTTAATGGATCATACGGCCCGGCAGAAGGTTTAAAGTCGTAGAGTTTTTCAGCGTCTTTGCTCTGCACAGGGTCTCTACAGATATCTTAGATAATTAGCACAGTACCTTAATAAATTGCAGAGACTCGGCGGCACAGCCCAGGAGTTGGATGAAAGAGGGGTGGCCCTGCCCTGCCTCTTCCTGGCAATGACGGGCAAGGACGGGCCCGCCCTTGGCCCGGGCGCGTCCCGCGCCACGGGGGGAGAGGCAGCGCTTTATGCGCGATGTAAAAACAAGCACCTCCCCCTCACTAGCGGCACCTGCGGTGAAGAGCGTTGCACCCTGGGGCTGGTAGTCCCCTACCAGGGTGATGTTGGCAGACAAATGCGGGTACATAGAATCCGTGGGACTCCTGTCCCACCAGGGATTGGGGCAGTGGCACCAGGTGCAGGGCAGCAAGAGAAACGCCAGAGAAGAACACAGCAGGCTCTAATGATAATTTGATGCTATTTGCCAAGAAGAAGATCCGTGGTGTAAACTTGTGGGCCAATAGCATGGGGTACGTTATTTGCACACGGGCAAATAGCAAATGTGCAATGAATGCATTGACTATTACCACGCGACATAGATTACCATTCATGTGCAAATAAGACCTTGCACCCAAAATGAAAGTAGCCTCTGGCCTTGAGGTAAGATTATTAAATACTTTGAATATTCTCTGAACACATTTCTGATTACTAACTAGGAACATGAGGAGGACGACCATCAGTTTTATGAACACTTGCAAGGCCTAGCAGGTGTGTTACCAGAATATTGAGTCTTTAATATCGTGCTATCAAAATATCTTAGATAAAATATCAATGACCAAAATATCAACAAGTTAAATATGTATAGGTAACCATAGGTTTACTATCCTTATTTCCACATACATGTACCCTGAAGATATCCATATCTTCCAAGTACATAGATGTGGTGTTAAGAGAGGTAAATCTATACTTGCCTATACTTACCTTCTTGATAATTTGATTGATGATATTATTTGCTATTATGTTATGGTAGCAGGAAATTTAAAAAACTTGATATTCTGACATACATCACATAGAAATGACAGTGTGCAAGCTATTTAATTTTGTATATTTGACTCAGCCCTTGATACTTGGAATGTCAATCCATGAAAATGCCAGGGGTAGCAGAAGTGACATGACATTTGACACCAGTGACATAACAGGAAGTGACATATTGCCTATGACATGAATACTAGAAAGTGATGCCACATGATATTGATCCTGGTGACATCACAATAATTGACATCACTGAAGCTTAGTGCAAGCTTACCAGAAGAAAACTATTGATAAATCACAGTGAGATGCACACAAAAGATATTTAGAACAAGCATTGTCAATGGCAATAGGTCTGGCTTTACAATAATGTTGTCTGGCAAGGTAAAGCATCACAAGTAAATATCATGGGAATTAACATTTATTTGTGTAAAAGCAAAGAGCTTTAGAATAATATTGGTGTTGGTTAAAAGGTCAGGTGGCAGTTGCACTGTCTATCCAAACCTAAACAACATAAATTATCTTGTTATCTACGACACTTTAATAGCATTACAGTGTCATGTGAATGCCCCTGAAAGTTCAGCCTCAGACTGCTGGATAAATAAACAAAATGTTCACAGCTGTGTGAAGGGCAAGCACTTTTTTGTGGAAGCACACAGTTTTTACCCAATCAAAACATGTACTCCTGGCTCCTGTTGCGTAGTATGCCAGTGCCTCAGCATGTGATTCGAGGCTTACATTCCCCAATTTATTCATTAAATACAGGCTCACACACAGAAACGTTTTGACCTTCAGGCCATGCCCCAGGTCCATTTATTTATACTCTCCCCATCGCTCACGTCACAGCCGTGACCATTCGGGATTACACAGGGGGTGGGGACACTAAACACCCCTTCGAGGATTACTACAGTGAGCATGGCCCACCAGCATGAACATAACATTCCTCCTTAACCAACAAAACAAAATCAAAATAAACAAAGAAAGAAAAAGAGACAACTCAAGAAAAATAATAGAGAGAGACATTCAGCCTTAATTAAATGTTCACTGTACCAGAAAGTCCTTGAAATGAGATGACATCACTGGTGGGGTCGAAGATGGCACCTCTCAGTCTCTTGACGACGAACCCCTTCAGTTGACTCACTTGACTCCATAGATAGAGGTGAGGTGTCTCGAGCAGAGGACAGCTGTGGTGGCTCAGTTTGGGAGCAGTTGCTTCCAGCCTCGATGGGTGAGGGCACCAGACTTGGAGGTCCGGAACAGGCAGACTGACCAACGTGCAAAAACTCACCCCCCCCCGAAGACAACTCGACACCCCGTGAGGTACTCGGGTCCATCTGGGGACTGTACACAGTAGTCGGATATGCCTTGAAGAAAGAAACATTCCTGGTAATGGTAGCTCCATCCTTCTGCACGATGATCATTGTCCCTCGCACATTCTGCACCTTCCATGGATCGAGCTCAAAAGGTAAAGTGAACTTTCCTCAGGAGTGTTGGCTTCTTACCATCACCAGGTCCCCCACTTTGATAGAATGTTATTTGGCCCTGCGAGCCCGGGACATGCATTCATTCTGTACATGACATCTCTGCAGCGTGTCTGCGACTTTCCTCCTGCCATGCCGACACAACCTCTAGCTGTGGGATGACATCACCAACTGGGCGATTCATGCATAACAACATGGGACTCTCATGAGTTGTAGAATGAGGAGTCAGACGATACTCTCTCAAGAAACCATATAAAGCACAGTCCACATTTTGTCCATTGGCCAAAGCGATTCTGATGATTCTCCATTTGCCTGTGGCCAACAGGGTGTCATTTTCCAATGGTGGACACCCCTGGATTGTAGATATTCAGTGAATTCTTGGCTCGAGAATGGAGGTCCATTGTCAGTGCACAGTTCTTTGAGCAATCCATGAGTGGCCATAATCTTCTCCAGCCGAGGAATGGTCTGGCTAGCGGTAATGGACTCCAGGACTTCCACCTCCGGGTGCTTTGAAAAATCATCAATGACCACCAGCATGTGCAGCCCATCTGGGAGACTCCAAAAATCCACACTGTCTCGCTGCCAGGGGAATGGGGGAATTACTTCAGTGATAATGGAAGCAGGTGGGTCAGCAGGAACTGCGGTTTGACAGAGAGAGCATTAGCGAACGGCTTGTTCCACCAGAGCATTGAGATTGGGGAACCACACCCTGCACCCCAGTCAAGATTTTGTCTTAACGACCCCTTGAAGGTCCAAATGGGCCAGATCGACAACTCACTGCTGCAAAGGTCCAGGAACCACTAGACGTGATTCTCTCATGAGGCAACCTTCCGGGGACACTACCAACTCGTTCTGCACATTGTGTAGGGAGGCCAGAGCTATTCTGGCATTATCGGTGCGATAAGTCGTTTAATCGAGTAGAGTGTTCCACCTTCCAGATCGCACTGTGGAGATGCTAAACTGGATACATTCGTCGATGCGGTGGCTTCAATAATTTTCTCAAGGGAGATTGGGAGTGGTCTAGAACGTTCAGCAACAAAACGGACGTATTCTTCCACCTCTTCCGCAGCAAGTTCCTCACTCTTGGTGGCATGGCAGGCATGCCTAGAGAGATAGTCCGCCAGGTTCTAAGTTGTTGGGCGGAAGATCACTGTGAAGTGATATTCTTGCAATTGGAGAATCCATTTTTCGATTCGAGGTGGAGGTTGGGACGATGACCTCGTGAACAAAGGGATGAGGGGTTTGTGATCAGTGTGTACAACGAAAGGTTGTCCGTAAAGATACAAATGAAAATGACGGCAACCCCAGTGCACGGCAATGGCTTCCTTTTCAATATGGGAGTACCTCTGTTCTATCGTGGTCAGTGCTCGACTGACGTATGCCATCGGGGTCCACTCGCCATTGCTTTGCAGTTGAGATTACACTTCTCAAAGGCCCATGGGGCTCGCATCAACTGACATCTCTGATTCCTTCGCCGGGTCAAAATAGACTAGGGTGGTTTCAGCCGACAGGGCGCGCTTCGAGGCTTGGAAAGCATCCTCCTGTTCAGGCCCCCAGTTCCAGACAGCATTAGAATTGACTAACTCTTTCAGGGGAGCGGTGAGGTCCGTAAGTTTGCGGATGAATCGGCCACAGTACGCGACCATGCCTAGGAAGCATCTTACCCCCGTCCAATTGGTGGGTGCTGGGGCTGCCTGGATGTCCTGGACCTTGAGGGGATCTGGTGACACCCTGCTCTGGAAAAAGTGGTACCCAAAGAACGCTATTACCCTTTGGAGAAGCTCACACTTCTCCCTATGGAGCGTCAGTCTGTTTTCCATCAGACGTTGGAACATGGCCCTCAGATGATCGAAGTGTTCCTCCAATGTGGGGGCATGGACTAAAATGTCATCACTGACATTGAGGACTTCATCCAGGCCTGGAAGAACACTTCTGATAGTGTCTTGAAATACTTCCGCCGCACTTGAGACTCCAAAGCTGAGCCACTTGTGCCTCCTCAGGCCTACGTGGGTGGAGAACATGGTGATGGCTCGGGATGCGGGATCCAACATCAACTGGTGATAACCAGCGTGTAAGTCCATTTTAAAAAACCACTTCGAACCACTCACTTCGGCCACTATATCATCGACCGTGGGCATTAGATGTTGCTCCCGCTAGATGGCTAAGTTGGGTAGGTGCATATCCACGCATATTCGAACTTCTCCGGGTTGCATGGGCTTTCGGGCCACCATGATCGGGGACACCCAGTGGATCGGACCATCAACTTTCTCCATAATGTCCGCCTGCTCCAGTTTGTTAATTTCCTCCTCTACCTTAGGCCGGAGACGAAACGCCACCTGTCGATGCTTCAAAGCTACTGGCTGGATTGACTCATCAATGTGTAATCTTATCAATCTGTTTTTCAGACAACCTATGCCCTCAAATAATGATGCAAACTGGGCTAGTAAATCATCCACATTCTCTTGGTGCCACTGAGTGTAAAGGTGACAAGTTGAAGATGCTCTGCTGTCTGGCAGCTTAGTAACATCCCGGTGCCCTCTTTTGTGACAATTATTTTGGCCCGTGTTGATTGAGACTCATGTGCAATCTCGGCCGTGAACACTCCGGCTAGAGGGAGTGGAGAGGTAGACCCATAGGCGAAGACCTTAGTAATGGTGGGTCTCAGGACAGGTGAGGCTGGCAAAGTGAGCATCATCGACTGGGCCATGATGTTGATGGAAGCTCCAGTGTCAATCAGTGCCTGCACTTGATGCCCCCCCAGGAGTATGTTACACTTCGGGATGTGTTTGCGTTGATATCCCTCGGGTTGCATGGGATGTAGTATGTGGACAGCTCCTTCAATGTCATCATCGTCCATGTCCCCTTCCTCCACTGGACTGTCTGTGGCAAGTAAGGTATTGACTGATTTTGGTCTTTGACCCCTCAACGACACTGAAGAACGACACACCTTTGCAAAATGATTTGCCTTATTGCATGATGAGCAGCGTTTCCCTTGTGCAGGGCAAGTTCCCTTATGGGGGTAAGGTCCCCGCATCCATAGCAAGTCTTAGGCTCTTGTGTTGGTTTGTTCTTTGCTTTACTCTTGTCTGGGGTCTTGGCAACCACGGCGTTGACAGTCTCTGTTTTGATGGTGTGCTGTAATGCTGCCTCCATGTAGGCGGTTCGTACTTTGAACAGTTCTTTCAATCTACCCATGGTCAACATGTCAGCCATGGTCATAGCCGAACTTGTAGAATGTTTTCTAGCAACTTTGTGGAGGAACAGTCTTGAATGAATTGAGCCCTGATTTTGTCATCTGTGTCTGGGAGTGTGCAGGGGCTAGCTAGGTCTCTCAGGCGAGCATAGAATGTGTCCACGGATTCTTCAGGCGATTGCCTGGCCTGACGTAGTAAAAATCGTTCATAGTCAGGATTTGTAAGGGGTTCGAAATGGGCTGTGAGTGCTCGCTCCAGTGTGTTGTACGTGTGCGGTGGTCCAGCCTCCGCTACTGACTTTCCCAGCTTGTGTATGGCTGGCCCTCCTAAGTGTGAGAGCATGGCATGGGACATTGTCTGTCATCGTCGAGATCAATTGCCTCAAAATATGTCTCTAGACGCTCTACTCATTTGCTGCCTGTGCTGAGGGAGGGCCATCAATCAAGAACTGTTCCACTGGGGGTATGGCAGACATGGTAGTTGTACTGTGTCACACTGAGTGGGGCTTACTGAGTGAAAAATATCCTGTTCACAACGAGACTCTCCTCTTTATTTGATACTATTACTAATGATTTTGGCCCTAATTACTTCCTTTAGAGGTAATGCCGTGTGGGTGGCAAGAGAAAAACACAGGCTCCCCCCTACTGATCATAGTGCTGAGGGTGTATAGTTGCTTATGAGGAGTGATCACCCACTTATTACTGCTTGAATCCACATACCTCCTTGTGTTGTGTGACTATATGTTCTTTCTTTGTATTCAGTGCACTATTCTCCTTTATTTTCCAGGCTGTGGCTGTGCAGGCCGATTAAGCCACGCCTCCCCAGGAGAACTGGGTGTTGGCCGCCAGGCTCCGGCAAGGAAATCCCCTGGGGCTATATTGCTCGATGCCTCCCTCACCTTCTAGGGAGCTGCAGCCTCCGCCGAGCCTCTGCCATTGTGCCGGTAGACTGGGCCACGCCCTCAGGAAGCAGGGCATCGGCCGTTGGGCTCCTGCCAGGAATCTGCCTGGGCTAGAGCACACGTGGGGTGCTGGGCGCACACCGGATGGTGTGAGCATTGTGTGAAAACAGGGGGGGGCACCTGAAAAGCAGCAGCAGAACACCTCAGCCCCTTCTCGCAGCGGTGTCCCAACAGCCTGCACGGCACCGCGGGGAACAGCACCAGGGCTGGATAGGAGACTGACGTCCAAGCAGGGAGCTTGTGCTCGTGGGAGCCTGACCACACGTGGACGACGGACAAGGTATGTTGCGGGTCCACATACAATGGCGCAAATTTTTGCGTAGGATGGGGTGCCTCAGCATATGATTCGAGGCTTACATTCCCAAATGTATTCATTAAATACAGGCTCACTCACGGAACATGTTTCTAACTTTAGGTCACACCCCAGGGCCATTTATTTATACTCTCCTCTGCTCCCACGTCACAGCTGTGACCATCCAGGATTACACAGGGGGTGGTGATACTAAACACCCCTTCGTGGATTACTACAGTGGGCATGGCCCACCAACACGAGCATAACAGCTCCCACACATGGGCGGAGCCAAAGCCCCTCTCTAGAAATGCTCACATAATTGTTTGACAGCAGCTGCACTGTCAAGCCAGATCATAAAAACAATTGGGCTCTTAGTACACATAGGGCGCACTATTCCTGTTTGCGCCACGGCGCACCTTTAAATAGGTGCGCCATGTGCAAACAGGGAAAGTGCGCCGCATCACAGAGAATCTGCTGTCCTCAGGGCAGCCGTGAACTTGTGCTGCCCTGGGGGCAGCGCATTAAAGTAAAATACAGAGCAGCTGTTTCAAAAGCTGCTCCGTGTTTCACTGGGTAGGCGGCAACCCACCTGCACTTTGAGGAGGGATTAGAGAACTCTTTGCAGGTGAATGCAGTGAGTGACTTTACCTGCCTGCAAGGGGATGTCTGGAGGGTCCATGGGAACCCGTTTGCCCCTCCAGAGGTCTGCCATTAGGGGGTGCACTGACAGTGCGCCACCTTTTTGAGGCACACTTTTAGTGCACCTCCTGACAGCTTCTTTGCCTTTGCACCCACGCCCATAATATAACGCCAGCACAGAGGCAAAGAGATTCCCTCATTTGCATTGGGCCACGCCCCCATGCAAATGAGGGAATGCCTTCTTCAGATAGTGCTGGCGCTACATGTGCACCACCGCTATCAGTATTACAGAACAGGTCACACAAGCATCTGCGGCCCATTCTATAATACCAAAATGCCCCCTGGCGCACAAAGCGGGTGCACGTACCCGTTGTGGCCCCAGGGCTCTTCTGTAATAAAGCCCCTGGTGCCATGTCTTCCTGATTTAATCCATAATAGCCATATATGGAATATGAACTATGTTGATGACATTTTGATTTGATTACATTTAGATTTTTTTTTTTGATAACCAATTTTTATTGATTTTAGTGAACATCTTTGCAGCAGAAAAAAACAAAAAAAACAACAACAAAAAAACAAACCAGCTTACCGCACATTGATCAGTATCGAACAGTGACAAAGTGGGAGTGACACTCTCACATGCATGAGTCCAGCAAGGAATAGCAAGCAACATTGTCCACAGCCCTGTCCATGGAGCAGCCGCAGGAAGTTCAGTCTTCCACCACCCCGATCCATTTACCCCACACCCTTCGAAACTTTTTGGGGCAGCCGCGGGTTACATACATTGGTCGTTCCTGCGCCGCACACCAATCCACCCCCCTTCGCCACCGTGCCACAGTGGGGGTCAACGGGTCCATCCAAAGGGCTGCAATATCTCGTTTAGCAACCATCAGTGCCGTGGTGAGGCAGAGCTTCTCGGCCCTGTTCCCATTTAAACCATCAGTAACCCCTAAAAGGATGTTTAGTGGATTCAGTGGGACCTCCCAGCCCAAGACCTCCGTAAGTTCAGCTGTCACTGATTCCCAGTAGCGCGTAACTGCGGGACAGAGCCATACCATGTGATAGAAATCTGCTTGGGAGCATTGGCAGCGGGGACAAGACGCACCAGGCCAGAGCCCAGAGCGATGAAGGCGCAGTGGTGTGATGTAGGCCGCGTGCAAATAGGATATTTGAACTAAGCGGAGTCGCGCTGAAGCAGTAACAGTTTTAGGGGCCATCAGCGCGTCTCTCCAATCAGCATCTTCTAGGGAGCCTATCCAGCCCTCCCACTTATCCCGGAGAGAGGAGAGGGAATTAGGGGTGTTATTCGTGAGGGAGCGGTAGATACGAGAAATCCCCCCTTTTCCCAGGTTGCCAGTCATGGCCTGTGCCTCCGGTGGACTGTATGCAGGTAGGGAGGTCCCTTCCGAGATGTGGACATGAAGTGCGTGGCGCAATTGAAGATAGCGGTAGAACTGAGAGCGTGGAGGGAGAACCGGGTCTGCATGTCTGAGAATTCGCGAATGTGGCTTCTGTGCCAGACATCTCCCAGCTGAGAAATGCCGATGAGATCCCAGACTCTGAATCCGGAGAGAGAAGCAACATCTCTGAGCCATGTTCCACTCCACAGAGGAGTACATTGGGTTAGTCTGCCTGACCAGCGGGTATGGCGCAGGGCGGCTCGCCAGGCCAAAAACACCCCGCGGGTAATCCCTGGCATGGTGTGGGGGTTAGTGGTCCCGTACAGCATCCCTTGAATACCGGAAAAACCCAAGGCATGTAGTTCCAGTCGGTAGGCCGGATCCGCCCAGCCACCATTAAACCAGTCATGCACAGTGAGAAGCCTCGTCGCCAGGTAATATAGGTGTAAGTTCGTCATTCCCAGCCCCCCATCAAAGGGTGGAATTCTGCAATGACCGAGAGCCAATCTCGGCCGCCGCCCTCCCCAGAGGAATTTAGTGGCCAAGCCATCCATTTCTCTGAACCAGGACCGCGAGAAGGTGAGGGCCGTGTTTTGGAGCATATAGAGAAATCGTGGTAGGACCATCATCTTAAAAAGAGCGATCCTGCCCATAAGGTTCAACGGCAATGTTTGCCATCGAAGGAGATCCGCGCGTACCCGTTTCACCAGTGGAGTGACATTGAGAGCCCAGGCGAGATCAGGAAGGAGCGCCACCCAGATCCCCAGGTATTTAAATGACTGGCGCCGGAGAGGGATCGAGGACTGCCAGTCGAAACATTCTCTTGACAAATGAAGGGGGACCAGGACCGACTTGGCCGCGTTCAATCTGAGACCAGAGACACGTTCGAAGAGACGTAGAGCTTGAAGACATCGAGGTCCTGAACGGGCTGGGTCCGACAGGAAGAGCAGGATGTCGTCGGCGTAAAGGGCGATCTTGTCCTCCTCCTGACCGGGCCACTGCCATCCCGTAAGTAACGAGTCGGCGCGGACGAGCGAGGCAAAGGGCTCCATCGCTAACGCGAAAAGGAGGGGCGAGAGGGGGCAACCCTGTCTCGTGCCCCTCCCAATGGGGAAGGGGCGGGAAAGACCTCCGTTAACCATCACCTGGGCCTGCGGCTTGTAGTACAGGGTCTTAATCAAGTTGCGAAAGGGGGTTCCAAATCCCATCCCCGACAACACTGCCTCCAGGTACCGCCAGTCCACAGAATCAAATGCTTTCTCAAAATCCACGAGAAGCAAGGAGAGATAGGGTGTCAGTTGTTGGCGGTGTGCCAGAGCCAGGTAGAGCCGTCTCAGGCAGTGCCTGGTGCCCCGGCCGGGCATGATGCCGCACTGGTCTATATGGACTAATTTGGCCAGATGAGGGCGAAGACGGTGCGCTAAAACTGAGGCAAAGATCTTGAGTTCTGAATTAATAAGGGAGATGGGACGGTAATCAGAGCAATGGACTGAGGGGTGTTGAGACTTGGGGATCACCACGATGGTAGCAAGATCCGTCTCAGGACGGAAGAAACCACGGTCCGCTGCCTCGCGGTATACTTCCAGAAGATGGGGAATCAACGTGGCCCGGTAGGACGCGTAAAATTCCTGCGGGAGGCCATCTGGTCCTGGCGTCTTGCCCGCTGCCATGCGGGAAATAGCATCATTAAGTTCTTCCGGAGTGATCGGGAGGTCTAGATCACCCGCCTCCGTGTCAGTGAGCCGTGGGAGCGAGAATCCTTCATTCTGGAGAAGTTCTGATAGGGCGAGATCTGGAGGCCGGGCAGAGTATAGAGAGGTGTAAAAAGAGGCAAAGCACTGGGCCACCGCCGTGGGGGTTTGGTGTATCTGCCCCTGGGAGTCCACCACTTCGGGAATAATACGGTTAGCCATTGGATAAGTGGCCAGACGATGGAGAAGTTTCCCATTTTATCCCCCCACCCATACACTCTCGCCACGGAGGTCCGCCATAGCAGCTTGGCGGACTCCATGGAGGCCTGTCTGAGCTCGTCTCTGAGAAAGGTAAGCCTTCGATCTTGCGCCTCCGTTCTTTCCCCGGGTGAACGGGCCTCCAGCCGGGCCGCTTGGGCCTCTAGGAGTGTGAGCTGGGCCTCCTGCTTCGAGCGTTGAATTTTGAGTTGGCCTTTGGCGAAACCGCGAATGGTTGCCTTAGCGGCTTTCCACAAGGTACCAGGGGACGAGACCGAGCCTTGATTATCCGCGAAGTAGTGACGTAGCTCAAGCCCTACATGTTTCTTGAGGTCTTCATCCTGGAGAAACCAGGCATTGAGCCGCCAAATCGGGCGTGAAGAGGCCGGGAGGCTACCCAGATGCATAGATACTGGGGAGTGATCCGAGAGGCCTCTGGGAAGGATAGTGATGGCTTGGACCGATCGACAGTCCAGGGCCGGGAGAAACAGATAGTCCAGTCTGGCCTGCGTGTGGTGGGCCGCCGATGTGTGAGTGAACATAGCAGTGTTCGGGTGCCAGAGTCGCCATGCATCACTAAGTCCCAGGTTCGCAGCTCAATTTGAAAAGATTATGGATAGAAGGGGTCGCAGCAGAGTCAAGAGCTGGGGCCATGACTGCATTAAAATCCCCCCCACCACAGTGGTCCCCGGAGGTAGGGCGGCTATTAGTGGAGCGAGGAGCCGGAGCGTGGAGGACAGCAGAGAGGGGGGAGCATATACCGTTATCAAATTCAGGGCTTGGGTCCCAATGCTCCCTTCCAGAATGAGAAAGCAGCCGCCCGGATCTTGGATTGCTTTACGCTCAACAAATGGCAGAGCGCGGCGCAGCAGGACGGCCACCCCTCGAGATCCCCGGGTAAAACCAGCGTGCCAAACCCCGCTGTAGCCATAGCGCGCAAGGAAGGGGCAGTAGTTGCCTACTAGATGGGTCTCCTGAAGCAGCAATATGTCTACCTTGTGTCGCTGTGCATAGCGCAGGGCCGCGGTGCGTTTAACCTTGTCGAGGAGGCCATTCACGTTCCATGACACAATGTGTAGTGATGTTAAACCTGTTTGATCATTAGACATGGAGAGGCGTGTTAAGTGGTTGCGTGCCCCATATGCGCAGGGAGCGTGGCGGTGGACGCGCGTGGAGTGTGGGACATAGAAGGACAAGATCCATCACTGTATACATGTTACAAGATGAGGCAGAAGTGCTGGCATGAGAAAAACAAAAAACAAAAACACCATAGAACCCGGGACAACGGTCCCCCACCCGAACCCAACCCCCACCCTATACTTCAGGAACGGAAGCATCTGTCGCCCTAACAGTGGAAAAACAACAAAGACCAAACTAAAACGTTCGGGACTGGGAAACGTGGAGGACCCCTCCTCATTGCAGGATGTGCGTCGTTAAGTCCGTCTGAGGTTGCAGCACTGATTAGCCGAGCTGCCGTCTCCGGTCGCGGAGCCAGGCCCGGCGGGCAGAGACGCGCTCATGTGGGGTCCCTGAGGAGCATTGGGCCACGCGACAGATCAGTGTCCGGAAGGTCCAGCGATGAAGGCCGGGGCGAGGAGCCTCCAGGATTCAGATGTCCCGAGGAGCCGGACCGTCTCATACCGGAAGGCCCCCAGGTAGCGGAGTTGGTTGTCGGGAGGGGCCCGGTGGGGAGTCAGAGCGGGCCCTTCTCTGACCCCGGCGTCTTCGTGAGCGATTGCGCTGGGGCCGGGGGCCAGGAGCCTCTCGGTTGCCGGACCCACGAGTCATGCCACCTGGTGAGGATGGACGGTCGGCGACTCTCAGGGGGCGTTCCTCCGTGGCCCAAGTCCATGCCTCTTCAGGGGTGTCAAAGAAAAGGGTCTTGTTGGAGAAAACCACTCGCAGGCGTGCTGGAAAAAGGAGCCTGTACTGAATGTTAAGGGCACGCAGCTTTTGCTTAACTTCTCCAAACGAACGGCGTTGACTCTGGACCTCATGGGTGTAATCGGGGAAGACCATAATCGTGTTATTGTCATACTTAAGACATTGCTGTTTGCGGGCCTCAGCCAAGATGGAGTCCCGATCTTTATAATTGAGAATTCGCATGATGATGGGTCTGGGGGCAAGGGAGCGGTGCGCTCGTTCAATCGCGAACCACGGGGATAGCGAGCCCTCGGTGACCCAGGAGCGAAGCCATTTTTCTATGAAGTCTGCTGGGTGACCCTGCTCCGTTCCCTCCGGGAATCCCACTAGGCGGAGATTGTTACGACGGGCTCTGTTTTCAGCGTCTTCCGCCCGCCGATGAAGCTCTTGGGTGTGGGATTGGAGACGGGTGACCTGTTCCTTAAGTTGGTGGACGTCGTCCTCCACCGTGGAGATGCGTGACTCTGTCTCCGTGATCCGGGACACCGCATTCCGCATATCTTGCCGGATGAGGGTAATGTCCACTCGGACCTCTGCAATTTTACCCTCCACAGAGGACTGTGAGGCATGTATGGCCTGGAGTATGGTAGTCAGGTCTGCGGCCGGCGGGGCGTCTTTGTCGATGGTTCCTCCAACCGCCCCGGCGTCCGTGGTGGTAAAGCGGTCCATTTTAGTCTGGGTGGCCGGGTTTTTGGCCACTTTGTCGCGACCCATGATAGTCACTCCACGGGTCAGAGTTCAGCCAGTTCTGTAGACAGTCTTCGTGGCAGGGGTCCCTGACCCAGGGCAAGAGGTACAGGAGCAGGTTGGACCCAGAGCCTTGGGATCCCACACCAGTCGGAATGCGAGGCGGTGCGGCCACCCTCGGCGAGGCCCTAAGGCAGGTACCCGATCTTCCACAGCTGGGGACCTCCGATCGCACCAGGCTCCTTCAGGTCAGATCAGAGCCGGAGGAATGTTGCGCCAGTCGTCGCACCTTACGGTAGTTGCCACCAATTGGGACTCTCTTGGGGCACGACCTCGGCAGGAGGCAGCACGCTGACGGGCCTTCCCAGATCTGGCAGCGAGGCCCCCCTCACAGAGGGACCACAGTTCCCAGTGAATACGCCAATACCGATCAGGGGGGGAATGGGGGGGGCTCTCTAGCCCCATGCCGCTCGATGCGTGCGGCCGAATCCCAACCTTCTCTGTGCCACAGGTCCACGAGGACGGAGCAATGACTTGCGGGATGTAGGCCAGCAGGGGGAATCTCTGGTCTGGTAGGCCCAACTGAAACAGATCGTGTCTCCCCACCCGGGCTCCTCCGGACAGGGGCAGAGGTGCAGCTCCGGCAGGCCGGCAGGAAGAAATCCAGGGCCTAGGAGATAGGGCCCACCGCAGTGAGGTAAGGGGAGCAGTAGGCCAGCCGGTCCAGCACCGCACAGGGCCCAGGTTGCACAAGCGGGTCAGGCGCACGGGAGGTCCCTCTTAGCAGATCTCGGACCAGCGCTCAGGCTCACCGCCCCGGAGGACGCCACTCCTCGGCTCCCCACCTCCCAGCGCAGCAGCGCTGGGCCCAGGATCCGCCACCACAACCAGTCCGCCGCCCCCCTGCCGCCCGATATGGCGGCCGACACCACGGCAGCGCCGCAGAGGGCCGGAGTGCCGCCGCAGTCGCTACCGTCACAGGGGGACGCAGGTATAGTGCCTCGTCGCCAGTGGGTCAGTCTCTGCGGCAGCTGCAACCCCCCCAGGCAAGGAGGAAGGAGGAGGAGAGAGACAATCCTCGGGAGCAGGGAGCAGCTGGAGCCGGACAGTGGGATGAACGCCGGAGCCGCCGGCGGTCTGACGCGCTGCAGATGGGGCGGGGAGAAGCGGCAGGCCAGAGCAGCAGGCCGAACCACATGTAGCACCACCCAAGTCACCCAAGCAGGCCGGGCGCAGGCCGGACGCACGGGGTCTCCTTCATCGAACTCTGGACCTCTCCCCGGCGCCCGGACTCACCGCTCTCTAGTCAGCCAGTCACCGGGTCTCCAACTCCTATGGCTGCAGCATATCGTCCAGGGTCTCACGTTGTCAGCCTCGGTTTTCCGCCGCCCGATGCGGCGGCCGCCCCCACCTCAACACCGCCTGGGGGCCGGATGCAGCCACAGGATCCCCACACCGGGAGGCGGCAGGGACAGCGCCTCTCTCAGGGCCAGCCTCAGCATGTACGGGAGGAAGAGGGGAGGGCTCCCGGTCACCTCGTAGGCCGGGGCTCCGTGTCTAGGCCTCGGGCGCCGCCGGTCTCTAGACCTCCGCTCCGGAATCCCGCCGCCCGATGGCACGGCCGAGACAGCGGCAGCGCCGCGGGGAGCCAGGCACAGGCGCGGGTGTCCCTGTCAAGGGCAGGGGCGGAAGCAATTTCGCACCAGCGGTGCCAGTCAGTGTCACGGCGGGCCGGATTCAACGGACCACTTCAGCCCGGCCAAGGAAGGAGGAGGCAAGCGGTGCTTATACCGCTCTCACCCCCACAAGGCCTCTCGGTCTGCAGGGCCTCTCAGGCCAACAGCTCATCAGGGGCCTGGGCAGCTCGACTCCAGGCCGCAGGTATCGGATGGCTCGAGGGGGAGGCCGCCATGTTAGAGGCGGGCTCCGGCAGGACAGACCGGATTGTGGCGTGGCCCTGATGTCTCGGGTCCTCTCAGCCAGGGGTCTCGTCAGGGCGTGCGGCGGCAGTGGAAATCGCCGGGTTTCAGCACTGGATGCGTAGTAGGACGGGCAGATTGCGGGCGGATAGCGGAGGGGTCCGGGAGCACACTCAAGGTGCGACCGCCATCTTAGCTCGCTAGGCCACGCCCCCTACATTTAGATTTATTATCACATGTATGGAACTATTGCACATGCGAAACACAGGTAAAGTTTTGTTCAAACACATCATTTTTCATGGATTCACAATGATAAAGCATGACAACATGTTTAAAAATTTATATTTTTTAATTTGTTCCATTTTATGATGTACTCTAAAGAATATGCATTGCACTTTTGAATTATTTTTTATTTACAGTGTAATATCTCAGTGGGAACTGCCAAAAGTAAATAGTGCTCTTTAGGAATTTGTTTATTTACCTTCTGTTCTTGGGATTGTATTTCCACCAGGCCAGAGGTTGTACGGGTAGTGTCATGGGTCATAAGTGGTCAAACAGGGGGTAGCAGGTGCTACCTCTGGTGACCCCTAAATGACGTGCATGATTTGATATGATGATGTGCAAATGAACAGCAGCGCCCGTCTGAATGGACTGAGGGGCCACGCCCCCCACCTTTTTCCAGGGTAGAAGAGTGTCTGTCAAACTGAACAAAGGTTAGTCTAACAGACACTCTTCTTGTTCAGGCCAGGCAGGCAGGAGCTGGACATGAGCTAAATGTGCAGCCTTTCAAATAACTGAGCTGAATTTTGCCAGGCTGAGGATTTCACAGCCCTGTGGGCGTGACCTCCACAGCCAGGTAAAAGTGCCTTGAGGCCCTCCCCTCGTGACCAGGGGGAGCAACACCCATTGCCTCAGACCTGGGTGCTTCAGTTTTAAGCCCTAGAGTGCCCAGTGTCAATCAGTGACACCTCGTCACAGAGTAGGGTGGGGTCAACAGTCTCACTGACCCCCTCCCACTCTGTGATGAGGTTGGGCCGGCTGTCTTCCCTCATTGGCGGACCTAAGGTCCCCTCATTGGCGGACCTAAGGTCAGCCAATGAGGTAAGGCAGCAGTCCCAACCCTCCTGGGACCTCCGAGGCTTCCCTCTCGGAGAGCTGCAGTTAAGGTAAGTTTTATGTGTTTTTTATGTTTGGTGCATGCATGTGTGTATGTATGAATGTATGTGTATTTGTCAGTGAGTGTTGTGAATGGGTGTGTGCATGTGTGAATGCATGTGTGTGAGTGAGGTGTGCGTGTGTGCCCCCGGACCTCCTCCCTGGTGAAATTATCGGCCGCCTGGGCCACTGCAAACGAAAGCATTGTTAAATTGACTGCTCTGTCTTGAATGAATGTAATGCATGCAGTGAGCTTTCTGTATAAAAATGCAGGGCCATAGTCCATGAACTAATGCGAATCCTTGAGCAGAAGCTGGAGATTGCAGATTAGCCCACGGGTTCACGTCAGTGCAGCCGAGGCATGGAACCATACATGGAAGCTTTCATTAAATGTTATTCTGTGTAAAGTTGCAGGAAACGGTTCTGGCAGCAGTGCAATATCTTAAAGCCAGTAAAAACAATTTTATGAATTGTTTTTTGTGCTCAAATCTGAATGTTTGGAAGTGCACTTACAAATCTACACAAATGAAAACAATTCATAAATTATGGCCTGGAAATATAAGCAGAAAGGTTTTAAGTGGATCAGCTCTGGAGCAGCTTAATTTGGCTCCGCCCTTAAACATCACCTATTTACGATGTCTTATATGGATTAGTATTTCTTTTATAAACAAGAGGGGATTACGAATGTTTTACTGAAATACTCCATGAAAGCCCTTAATAGAATCATTTAATGAGTGCATATTAATGTTGAAGATTTTATTAGAAACGTAGCTCTTACTCACAATTAAGCAAATAATTTGAATGTAACACACAATTTTATGTAACCATGAATTATTCTACTTAATATTTAATACATGTATTACATTTGAATGTGTGTGTGCATGTACACAAATGCAAGAGTGAACTCTAACTGCTGTGTTAACTTAGCATAACCAAAAGCCCCAAGCTTCTGAATTTCAATGTTTAACTTTCACGTGAGAATTGTTTGCTTGAATGTTCTCTCCTCTGCAGGTGTAGATACAAGGCTTCGTTAGTTAGAGCAAGGCATCGTTTGTTTGTAGTTGTAGTAAGGTACGGGAGGAATTTCTTGGCAAGAACAAGGCGTGTTAACGAAAGATGGGTTCTCATGGCGGAGAGGGACGCTGGAGGACAATCAAATGTGCCCCACCGAGAGTGTGGGAGAAGAGCTGGATGCTGCGAATTTCTACCTAGAACAATGCTTGTGTGTTAATAGATGTTGTATTGTTAGTTAGAGAGACTTTTAGGATTTCATGAGGTACAGACCTCTTATGCGATTCCTCTCACTGTGTAACTTCATGCTATACTCTCTAGACTTGGGGTACTTTTACGAAAGATGCTATCATACTGACACCTGTTCCTTGCTTCCCATGCTTTATCAGGTTTCCCCGAAATTAGCATAGAGTAGGATAAGCTAGACTTTATTAGAGATACTAATGACTAGGCAGGAGGATCGAATTCTGCAAATAAACCTTCAGATTCTTTTTCTCATCTTTTGTATTGCAGCCACTGAGTTTTTGGTGTGCTTCCTATTGTTTAGACTGAATTATTTTAGGCAGTTTGGACTAATCCTTGTAATACTGTATCTTTACAATATGCTTTTGAAACTCATCTATATTAGTTTGCTTCTGAGTCTGTAATAAAATTCTTCAACTTTTTCAGTAGTCCTAGTTTTATTATGTGACTAGTTGGTTACACTGTAATTGAGATATGCAATATATATTTACTCCCTCTTACCTTTCAGGCAACTAAAAAGGTCCACCGACCAAGGAGGGAAAAAGACTAACAGGTTTAGAGCATTCTCAGCTGCATTATGTGCAGTCCATGTTGAAGGGTTTTCTTTTTTACCTCAAATAAAATTAGCGATTGACAGAACTTGTTCTTTGCCTAGGCAGACCAGCAAACATCTTTGGGATCACTCAAGAGGGAGATTTCAAAACAAGAAGAGATATAATATAGTTTGGCCTCCCAACCCTGGCATAAGTTATTCTCTACAATGAAAAGTACTTGAAATTGCCCAGCATTTTAGTGCTACGCTTCATAATTTAAAGCATGAGGGTGGAAATACCATGGCCCTTTTTAAAATGAAATTGCATTTATTCAGATTTTAAATTCCTTGTATGAAAAACCAAAATATAGAAAACGTATGCTTCCTCTTCCTTGATTTCTCTCTTGCCCAAAACTTTGATGAACCCAGCTTACAATCATCCTATCAGGTAATGACCTCAGTTTCTGGAAAGGGCGCTGTCCGCATCCCCCAGCCTCAGAGAAAGTTGTGCTGTTATGTGCCTTTGGCTGCGATCACCAAACAGTGAAGTAATTACTATTTCTCTATTGAAGACTTGGGATGCTAGGGGTAGCCTCAGTTACGGGGTCCATTACTCAATCAGGCTATATCGTGGCCTGCCATCTGCATGAAAGGCATTAGGCTCCTCCCCATGTTGGTTTAGATCCAGTCCATAGCAGGATTTAGACCACCCTGCTGCTGCGGGATTTAGACCAGGCTGCTAGAGGCATTCCAGTCCTCACCTAATTCCACTCAACCCTCCTACTCTCCTTGTGACCTGGAGCAGAGTTTAAGGAGTCAATGCTGCTGTAGAGGAGCATTATCAGATGTTAATGTGGTACAGTGACCAAGAGTTAGCCGGTTTTATGCAATTTTTTATAGCACAAACCTGTCCCATGGGCATTAGAGAGCTTTACAACAGAGCCAGATAATGTTACACATTTTTATGCACCGTGAGATTAAGTGATTTGCCCAGAATCACAGGATGTTCAGCTGAGCTGGAATTCCAACAGAGATTGTCAACGATTGACAATAATGGGCCATCTTCTAGACAACTGGATGTAAAGAACCTTGGCTCTTCAAATGAAACCTTATTTTGGTGGAGAATCCCTGCTTGGAGTCTCAGCCGTGGCAAAAAACAGCCGCTCCCTAGATGCTACAGGAGGAGAATGCCCAAGATTACACTGGACAATAGGCCAAATGGAGCTCCTAAGAGTTTTCCAGATCTCTTCCTATTTTCAGCCTCCAGCTGACAACCTTTGGAGCACAGTAGCTGATGCTTAGCACTCACGAATGTACCATCGTAGAGAATATATTGCTCTGGTCTAGCACATGCCGTGTCAGAATCAATCAGTCTGTTTTAGAGGAGCATGGTAACACAGAGACTGCATACAAAAATGAAACATTTTTCTTTCTCACTCCTTTCTCACTTCTGTTGGTAAAACTGCCATGTTTGGTAAGCCGCTTGTGGTAGACAACTCTGCAGTGGATATTCCTGCCTCTGCCATTGGCTTGGCTAAGGGCCAGAGGTAGTCGTGGATCAGTCGCTCATTGTAGGGTAAATGGTTCACCAACTCAGCTGCCAGCATAGACCCTGTGAACAAGCCACGGAAATGGTGAACATTTTTATAAAGCTGAGTGTGGTGAACATACCACATTGAGAATCATCCGTCAGAATGTTAGAGACAGTAGTATATGGGTACTGACAATGGATCCCTATTTTGGGGGTACATTTTTAGTGCTCTCTTGTGCTGGAAGTAATTCCATTAGCAGTGGTAACCGTTGGTGAATTTTCTGCTAAAGTAGCTCCCTTGCAGTGGATACAGACATTTTGGGTGAGGACTCTCCGTTTCGCCGGTGAATAACTCCAAATATAGAAAATTCCCTCTGTCTCTTTAGCAGCAGATATAAATCTGCCAACATGGTGGATGGAAATCCACCAAACTCTAAGTCAAGTCACAAGTCTGTACACATTGGACCTTTTGTATAACAAAGCTGACTGCAGGTACAATGGGGCAATACCAAAATGAAAAGAAGACCACTGATAATTAGTGCACCTCGTTGTATGACTCTGACATCTAGTATGAAGAGTCTGCATCTTTCTTTGACCCAAAAATAAAAACATCAATCTTTCCCTGTCTTACCTGGGTCCCCATATCTTCCAGTGTTTTTACTGGCAACCTCTACTCTTATAAACAACTTTCTTGGTGAAGAAATTCAGCTAAGGGAGGGGTGGGGGACTGTGTCTTATCTCCAGAAATGGAAGATGTGTTGTTTTGCCAGAAGGAGGCCCATTATGAATAATTTTCAGGTACTTTTAGGGCCGCCCCATTTGTCCATCAGTCCCAAGATTGCAATTTTGTAGTTCATGCCCATCGGTCTCATTATCACCCTGCTAAGGGTCTGATTCCATAGGGCATTTACCACCTGCTCAGAGCAGGTGGAAAACCTCAATGAATGGCGAATTCCATGTGGTTTTACAACTAGAAAAATCCATCCCACAGGTAATGAAGTACTCGTAATTACATTATACTGGTATGGAGTTATTGCTTAGTAACTGTAAAATTGCATGAGATTTTACCTTTACCCCAGTATTGTGTAATTTATAATCACAGCCTAAGAGTACTGTGGACTCATGCTCAATTTGTCTTCATAGTCGGACATTCCCATATCATATGTAGTAGCGTGCATGTCATTGTCTCACATCTAGGTCAATTTAATCTCTCGCCTCCTCCCATCCCCACCCCTCTTTCTTTAGTGTACTATACTCTGTAGAAATATTTAAATTGGCGAGACTGTCAAGACCCTGGGCGTTGTTTTTACCTCTGTCCAGACTGCCTCTTCCAATGGACCTAAACACCATTCCAATTACTCCCTCTGGGTCTGTAGAGGATCAGTACTATTGACTACAATGGCTTTGTATATTTGAGAGACTCTTTTCTCAGTGAGGTCAATGGTCAAATTGGTTTCCAACGGGCTAAAATCTGGCTATGTCAGTAGTCCATCTTTGTGAGCATCTAACATGTGCCGCCCCTGGGGTTAATTGTATAGCTGAGTCTTGTGCAGTGTGAATTCTTCCTTCAATGCTTCAAATGACTTAATATTAATGCCCGCCCATACAGCCCCAATTTTGGGATTCCTGTTAGGACCCATGGATGATTTCACTCTAGTTCAGTTGTGTTTAAGCCACCTTCCCTGCTAAAGAGGGGTCTCCCTCGGTAGTCTACCCTCCCATTTTAACCACGTCAGCGCGTTGCACCAACTAGACTGGGTTGCTCTGGTGAGCAGGGGTAGTGAAGGCAGGAAACCCATTAATTCTTGACAAGGGCGGCATGTGTATGTTAATTCTCCGTAACATATTGGCAGTAGCCAAGGTTAACCACGACAGCCTCCTTACAAATCCTGAAAGAAAGCATTGCTCTGAAGGAGCAGTTCTCACATAGCCCACCTCACATATCTACACATCCATTCTTAACAGATTAAAGTAGGCATAGCCCTGTCCCTCTGTCATGAGGAGTTCAACAAGGCTTATTCTTGCTCCCTCTCTCTTCAACCTTCATCTAGAACCGCTCGGCGACTTGCTCTTAAATTCCAGCATTTCCTACCACCAATGTATGGATGACATTGAAATCTAGCTTGCTGTATCATCCCCCCACATTCCAATAGTTTCCTGGTACACTAGTGATTCTAAGGTCCTCATTATAAGTGGGTTTGTGTTTGCAAAGTCTGGTATTTACAAAATCACAACCTTTGTGACCACGAAATAGCAGACTGTGTAACCTCAAAATCACGAGTAACAAGGTACCTCAGGCAGACTGCAGGTCTGAAAAGTCTTTCTAGATCGCAATGTGCATGTAGTGACCCATTGGGATTGGGAAGGAGGAAGGGGCTTGAAATGAGTGACTCAGGCCTCCTTCCAAATTGCCATATCACATATAGATGGTTTTACGCTTCATTAGTGATTGAAAACCATTGATTGTATACCAGCACCTGAAAGGAAGTATATACATTCATAGAGTAACAGTTACCCTTTTCCGACTGTGGGCTGGTGGCATTTGGGGAGAGAGGACAGCAGTCCAGAGGACCGCGCATGCTTCTCCAAAAACTATTGCAGTATGTCCTTTTCATTTAATTTTTTAATTGCAGCCCTTGATCCTTTAAGGGACAGGTGCTGGAACAAAAATCATTAGGCATTCTGTAAGTGCAAATGAAAGGATGGATATCTGCTGTCCACTGCAGTTCTCCATCTCTGCAATCGAAGCCTGTTTGGTTTGAATCAAAAACAGAACCCTGCCTCATTAATATTAACGGGCGGGATTCTACAAATCCCACCGAATGTGCTTCAACAGAGCACTATATCTGTAATAGAGCAAAATGAAGGTCGCGTACCAAAGCAGTCATGGGTGACTGTTTTGCGACCCAGCTATGAATTCATTGGGTCCTAGTTTTGACTATGATAGGAGTGGATGCAAACCCTGATTGCCCTTTAATAAAAAAATCTAGTCTTGACCATTGTTTCTACAAGATCATTCACAGGCAGAGACAAAGAGGTTAGACACCTGGGTCATGGAGAGTGGTCGTAATTTATCGCAACTCACACTCCTGTGCATAATCTATAACATTAAACACAATCATCAGTTCCATCTTGTTCATGTTAAGCTTCATCCAATGAATTTTCAGCCAGTCAACCACCTCCACCAAGATGTTTATCAAAGAATTATGGGCCACATGTACATAGCTTTTTTCTGGTCGCAAATGGCCCGATTCACAGAATTTTTCTATGTACAGAGGCCCATTTTGCGATTTGCTATTACCAAATCGCAAAATGGGTTATTGATTCAGTATTAAGAAGGGGTGTGTTAACGGCATCCCTTCCTAATAGCAATTCTCAGTGGTATGTAAGAATATTTTGCGACCGAAATATGGTTGTAAAATATTTGCATTTTACCACCAACTTGATGTTGGTGGTAACCCATTTGCAAACAGGAAGCGGTCCCCAGAGGGCCCCTTCCCCTTTGTGAATGCATGCAAAAACCTTTTTAAGACCACGGCCTACTCTTAAAAAATTAAAAGAAAACTTTTCATTTTTGTTTTAGAAATGCATCCCGTTTTCCTTTATGAAAAATGGGCTGCATTAAAAAAAACTAAAAAAACCGTTGCTTTATTTAATAGCAAACACCGACATGGTAGTTAGCTGTCCCCAGCGGCCACCATTCCGGTGTTTTTAGCGATGCCCAATGGGTCATTCATGAAAATTAATGAGGTAGGTCAATTGCGACCCCATTAGGAATTGCCAAATGTGTCAAAGACACATAAGTACATAGGTGTTTGCGATTACCTAATACCGAATCGCCAAAATTCGCTACTAGGTAATTGCAAATTGAAACCTATGTACATGAGGCACTTTTAAAGGCAAGGATGTTTTGGGGATATTTTGTCTGCCTTGAAGGGCCTTCTTCCATTCTGACTCATGGGTGTCTTGGCATCCTTTGCCTTTCTGGGACCGTCGTGTCCTATCTGTGTTTTGGAGCCGTTGTGTTCCCTCGGCTTTGCTTTGTTCCTTCTTTCATCAGGAATGATGGTTGTTTTCCTTTTGTGTCCCCTCTGGTCTGCTCCTGGGGGATCAGACTAGTCTAAATCTTGAGTTTTATATGGCGCTGGCTAGACCCGAAGGTATCAGAGTGCTTTGCATGTTATGTGATAACTATATACTGTTATTTGCTTTTATGTGATATGTTTTATGTGCTATTTCTGTAAAGCGCTCTGATGCCTTCGGGCCCAGTTCACGCTATACAAAACTCAATAAAATAAATAAATAAAAATGGGGCCCGAATGTTGTCCCTAGTGTGGACTTTAGATTCAGTCACCCAAACAAACATTTACGGCCTAATTACGATGAAGGGCGGACTTAAGTCCGCCCGACACCGTCTCCGTCCTAGGACCAACCGACCTCCGGTTGGCGGTCCCGACCACCTAATTAGGATGTGACCGAACACTTTTCGGTCTCATTCCTACATTTCCCTATGGGAGCATGCATTACGGCCGCAAACCAGCCATAATACATGTTCACATAGGGAAATGGGAGGTGCTGTTCATCCCTGCACCACGTGGCAGGCACCTCAAGGTGCCTGCAACGGGGTGCATGGATCAACAAAGGGGGCACCATAGGCAACCAGAGGACGCACACACAAGGGGGCCGTGCTGGGGGCCCCCAAACATGCTTTCCAACATGGTTTCCATGTCGGGCAGGCCGGCGTGGAAACCATGCTGGAAACTGTGCATCATATTCCCAAGGGCGGAAAGGCCCACCCTTTGGGATAACGAGACGTTCCGACTGGCCGATAGGGCTCCTTGAGCCCGTCGGAATCCAGCCGGAATGACCGGCCGAGTTTCAACTCCGACGGGCTGATACATAATCAGCCGGTCGGAATTGAAACCGACGATGGGGTTGGAAAGCCTCCGATCGTAATCGGCCCCATAGTGAATTCTGGCTCAGAATTCTGCATCAGCAATTTGCCGCTCCATTTCACTGTTATATTTTAACCCACGTTATCAATTAATGCCTCTCACAAAATACTTTGTGACCACAGAAAACTGCCTGAAATGAAAACTTATGACATGGCTTACTTTATATTTAAAACCTTGCATGTAGTAATTTATGAATTTCAGGGGCCATTTTAGAGATGGAAAATGTGGATTTAATCTGCAACAGTCTCTAGGCTGCCTTAGAACAAAACATAAATCTGGGCATCATTGGTTTATTGATGACAATGCAGAAAAGGACTCTGAACAGCATCCGCCCGTCATCTACTATACACTTTGAGCAAAAGAGCCAAAGCTCATGATCACTGCAGAATCCCAAACAACCAGGACCTTAAGCCTTTTGCTGCGAAACATTTTGGGTCCAGCCCTACAGGTTCAACAAGATCCATTATACTGCGATCATTGAGCTTAGCCCTGTTCAGATTACCAGAGATCACACAAATGCACCACAAGTGAAACAGCTGGCTGGAATGTGCTTACCACAAGTGTAGATGCCAAAAAGTAGTGAGCCCCACAATGGCATGCAAGACAAAGGGTAGAATTGCTGTAAGGCCTAGAAATAACCTTGTCGGAACCCCTTTCAGAGGGCCATAGGGCAAGTAGGAGATACTGGGTCCAACCATAGGAATTAGGGCCTTTCACTCATGATGTTCTGAGGCACGACCTACTATGGTTCTTGAGTAACTTGGCCAAGTACTACCTCATCCAGCACTTGACTCTTAGTGGTAACACGAGTCGAGCAGTACAAGGTTCTTCAGGGGGGAGGTAGGTGTAATACATACACAGGCTCATAACTCAAAGTACAAACTGCAAAAACAATAAGGTGATTGTCCAGTCAAATACTTGCTTTTACGAAAAAAAAGTACTTTAATGTAACACACAAAGCATAGCATAGGCACACTAAAATAAACTCCATTGCCTCTTAAGATTGGCATGGTAGCGTTGTCCTGTGCGGAATCTCCGACTCGTTCTGAACCATCCAGTGGGGTCTGTTCTTCACTATTTGATACTGGAGGTGACTTTGAGATGTTACCCACGCTAACCCCAAGCAAATAAATGTTTGACCTTAAGAGTTAATTCAGGAGTGCTTGGTTGCTAAGTTCATGCAAGTCTCCTGCTTGCCTGATGGCCTGGTACAGTCTTATTCGATTCAATGGCATCTGGCAACTCCAGATGATAGGTGTGCTCCTTTGCAGGCTCCAGTCTCCACACACCAAGGGCCTGAAATCTCTTGCGATCTTTCCTTTATGTCCCATCAGCCTCCTCAGTCTTTGGATGACCGCATTTCTCTAGGCACAACGACTCAGGGTGATAGTCCTGGCGAAACAGTGACACCCTTACGCACACATGACGGCCACCCACTAAGGCCCGCACACAGGCGGCGACCTTGCCTTCACAGTGGCCCCCTTCCCTGGCACACTGTAAATCTGTCTGTAAATGATAGTGGCTACCAAACCATACTTTAGTAATATATTTGTAACAGTGTGCTTCTAAATGTAACACCAGCTACATACTACCCCCCTTACCACTCACCTGCTGAATGGGTGTGGCTCATTTGTGACTCTTGGATGTTTCATGATGCTTTGATTTTTCAGAATCCTTATGAGTTGAGTGATGTAAAATTTATGGCAACCAAATGCTGGTTTATGGCAGCTTTATAGACAGTGGCCGAAGTGCTTAAAGTATGGGAACTGTGATCCTTAGTCCAAGTGGGGTAGGGTCAGTAAGAGTACTGCCAAGATCAAAGACGTGGCTAAAGGAACAAAACATTCACCTTCAAGTAACTGTATAAAAAAAAATATCACACCTTATATGAAAAATAAATGCAAGTTAAACTAATCAGTGAGACATGCACTTGTTTATGTTGTGAAACCTCTATTAGTTAATGTGATCACTGCAGATATCTGTGTGTGTAACCAAAGAGCCACAGGATTGAATTTTGGTTGGGGCAGTGGGCAAAAGTGACTTGCATATTTCTAGTGATACACGATCTCAACCTGTGACAGAAATCACTGTGAATATGTATGGCATTACACACAGTATAAGATAGTCTGCCACACATTGCACAAAAGATTTAGGTTTAAGATAAAAAAAAGTGCTTCCAAAATATTGATATGAGTATTATGCAGACTGCACCTAGTAAACACATTGTTTCTAACACTCCCTTAAAAGCACTCATTCCACAGCTGATCAGGTCACCTTACAATACTTCTCAAAAAAGAACACCCTCCAAGTGACACAAACAAATAAAGCCAATACTGGCTTCCAAGCAGCCCTTACATTTGCAGATTAACCAAATGTGAACATTTACATTTCTTTCAGGCAGTGGACAGCCAGGCAAGAAGGCTTGTTTCTTGTTCAGTTGTCTGCCCCTCCCTGTGCGTCACAGAACAGGAGACTTTCTCCCCTTCCACTTCAGCTGAGGCATCTCAAATGTCAGCATTACCCATCCCAGGACTGTTGCCTTTTAACATAAAGTGGCAGAACTGTTTAAAGTGCACAAAACAATTTAGATATAAGATAAAAAAATGTGCCTCCAAAATACAGATCTGAGTAATATGCAGACTGCACCTAGTATATACATTGGGCCCGATTCACAAAAGTAATCTGAGACAAAATCCTAAATTTACGACTTTTGGTATTCACATAAGGCATTTAGGAGTACTAAAGTTAGGATTTTGTCTCAGTCAATCTTAAGTTTTGGTCTTAAGTTAAACTTAAGACAAACTTAAGTTTAACTGAGACAAAATCCTAACTTTACGACTAGGATTTTGTCTCAGTTAAACTTAAGTTTGTCTTAAGTTTAACTTAAGACTAAAACTTAAGTTTAACTGAGACAACATCCTAACTTTAGTACTCCTAAATGCCTTCTGTGAATACCGAAAGTCGTAAAGTTAGGGTTTTGTCTCAGATTACTTTTGTGAATCGGGCCCATTGTTTCTAACTGTCTCTAAAAAGCACACACTCCACAGCTCATCGGGTCACCTTACAATACCTCTCACAAAGAGCACCCTTCCAGTGACTCCATCAGTTAAAGCCAAAGCCGGCTTCCGAGCAGCCTTTACATTTGCAGATTAACCAAATGTGAACATTTACTTTTCTTTCAGGCAAGCAGACACCCTGGCAAGAAGGCTTGTTTTTGTCCCAGGACAGTTGCCTTCCAACATATAGAAGGGAAACTGTTTTTGTCAAATTAAAAAACGTATGGGCACGTTGTGTCCTTCATATCCTTTGGCCCACTTTTACCTCTGTTTGTAGATGATCCGGTTGGTTTTGCAGATGGTGCCACCACTTGAGTCTAGCAGTATAGGCTTGGTTTCTGCTCACAGAAAAGCTAAGGAGATTTTTCCTAATTTGAACTTAATGTTGTAGTTCATCATAGTAATTGTTTGTATTCTCAAATAAACTGGTTATGTCACAAGGTATTACATGGGCAGTGTCCTAAAAGAGTCACTCTAGATTCCCTGTTCATGTTCCCCCATCACTCTTTCTCTGCTCTGTCTTTCTCTCCCTCTCTGTACTTCGCAGATCCAGCTTTGTATAAACGCTACTGGTCTTAACTTCGTCCAAGAGGAACAAAAGCAACTGAAGAGATTACCAATTCTTCATTGTGATTTTATCTGCTGCTCTGAAATTGCTACAGATTCTTAGGTTTGTGTCCGTCTAGAAAAAATTAGGCAAAGTGTCAGGGTGTTTGTCTTTCGTCTCAGCAAAGGCATTGATACAACTACAATTTATTGGATCCTCTGGCTTGAGGTCAGATAGGCAAAAGAGGCCCTAAATGGAGCAAGGGAGTTTTTCCACCTTACTAAAACATTTGTGTAACCTTCATAAACAGATGCACATCTGATTCCAGACATGTTATAAACTCCTCAGGCCTCTGCACATTGCAGTTTGCTATGCAAAGTCAGAAAACAATGCCAAAGAACTGGGAGTCCAGTTGATCTGAGGGTTGTGGCCCACCGACTATCGAATAAACAAACTGAAATGAAGGGGTGCATTGATCCGATCATGCACTAGATGCTCTTGAGGTCTCTAGACTCATGGCTGATGAGGACTTGAGTGATGGTCATGAAGGGGTTAAAGTTAGCTGAGTCCCATCTGCTGTCCTCACCTGCTCACTCATGGATTTAGGATTACAGAGCTCAGTAAGCGACTTTGCAACTTTTCTTCAATAAAGTTATGAAGTGGCAACAGACAATTGCAGAAAGGCACTACAACAAGCCGGGTCTAGTGGTAGAAAGGTACATCATTCTGTGCATCTTTGTATGAAATAAAAAAGGTAGAGATTGACAAAGTCAATATTGAAAACATTTCGGAAACTCGGGTTACCCGCTGCCTTTCCCTGTCCATAGCAGGCCGAACGTGCATGTCAAATAGTAGTTTCCTCTTATGAAGTAGATGCTATGCCACACTCCACAAAACACACAGGCTGTGGGCACTTAGCGCCAGCGGGGTTCCTTTGAGTCCAGCACATGATGCAGGTGCCCTCGCGCTGACCCGTGCTTTCACCTGTAGGGCCTGTCAAGCCACAAGAGGAAGTATCGGCAGCGCATCCTGTGGCAGGCTCGGACTTGCACTGTCTTCAGCAACCTGCTTTTCATCACGTATTTCTCAAACAGTTGCAACATATGAAGCGGCACTATCTTAAACATACATCGCCAGCATGTTTGCTGACTTCATACTCTTGGTACCCTGCGGTGTTCTTGTAGCTCCCCTTGAAGGTAATGTGACGGTAGACCAGCCATCGGGCCTACATCGCCGCAGCACTGTCTTCATACGCGGTTCTTTTAAGGCCCGTGGCGGGCACAATCAACGCCGCATCTCCAGTTCACTCTAAAGAGAAGAAATGCAAAGAACACATTCAGGTACTTTTCAGGCCGCTCCAGACAGGCGTCGTCGGTTATCTTAATTCGATCTCTAGTGAAAATCGTGTATTCAGCACAGGGATTGAAAAACAAATGCGTTCTGCCTCTGGCTTTGAAGAGTGGCCCGCGGGGGCGCGAGCAGTAGTGTCCCGTCAGGGTAGGAGTGCTCTGGGAGGGGCAGAAGGTAAGCTCTGGATTCATTACACAGCGGTCACACGGCCCAGCTGGGCCTGGCTGCCATGAGCGGCTCTGGGAACACGCTTTATAAATGGAATAAGGTGGTTTCAGACATACAAATGAAAAAGGATTATCGAAAGAGTACATAACATAAAGAGGAGACAGCCGCTAAGTTTAAAAAAATGCTTAAAACAGTTTACTTTTTGATATTCATCTCTAAATATAGCAAATCTTTAACAGATAGGTTTTTATATTACATTTTGTATATTATTATTTGGATTTTGTATATGTTTAATTGATTGTATTATAATTTTTGTTTTATTAATGGACAACTTAGAGTTTAAAATTGTGGTATATCTGTGGTATTTCAATAAACCTGTAAAACTTTAATACGTTTTAAGAAGCCATACATAGCGTGTATTAGTAAAGCACACGTTCACCACTTAAAGCATCTTGGCGCTGTATAGCAGGTGTTTATTGTTACCCTACTCAAAGGTACTTATTGTATTGACCTTGCAAGGATGAAAAGCTGGGTGGACCCGTCAGGATTTGAACCTCTGTTAGTCCACTGAGCCACCAGACCCGGTAGACTTTTCTTGTAGGTCAAGTTTCAGAAATATATATTGTTCCATCAAATAAACACTGCCAGCAGAAAACTAGTATTGCCCTTGCAAGAACCACACCGATTATGCCAGTATGTAGTAATTAAAAAAAAATGGACAATTTAATAAAGATTTGTTGGCAGCTGGTCACAAGCGGATATTGCTTGCAAAAAGTCCTCCTGTCAGTAAATACCTACCACAGGATGACGGAAATACATAACAGCAAAATACGTGCATTGCTTTCTGATATTTTTTTTCACTGAACAGTCGTATAAACTTTTATTATTCTGCGCCAAGAAGCCAAGGGGGGGGGGCGTGCGCTCAATACATGCCATGTCGTATATACTAAATTCAATAAATCAAAGATGGAAATGATGGGGTGGGGTTTAAAGGGGGGGGGGGCATCCTTGTCCTGGATTCGGCAGCTATTATTGAGGCAGAGATAGGAACACCAGCCAGCCTCAGTGAAATGTCTTGTCTTTGTCCTGATATGATTTGCCAGCACCAGGATACAGTCAGGGACACCTGCCCTGCTTTGTGTTCAGAGCAGCAGGATGCTTCATGGCCATCAGCACTCCTTGCGTTCAAGTCTCATCCTGGTTGGAGGCTACCTGGAGCTTTAACACCTTGATGCCAATGCCATCAAGGAAACAAAGCTTTTCAACCATTGTTTTTTTAGAGGACGTTTAGAGGTAGTTTTCCAAGTTCCTTATTTAAGAGGCGTGCACTGGAAGAAGGTCAGATATCTGTCTGTAGGATTAATTACTTTTTTAAAAAACAACAACTCTTGGCAATTCACTACTATTTTTTAAAAACCAACTCAATCAAACCATAAAACTTCATCAGTACTGAAAAGGAAACACCAAGGGAATGTGTTACTCTATATCTTTCTTTTAATAAATTAAAATTTCATCAGAATGTACATTGCATAAAAACATATATCAATCAATCATTACAAGATATTTACACAATATTAAAAACATCAGAGAGAAATAAAAACAGATCTAACAACAGATCTAACAATTAATCTTTTACAATGGTTATTCCATCTTGAATCGAAGACAGTATTGACAATATTTAATTTCTTTGCTATCAATGCTATTCGTTCCGTGGATATAACATCTAAAAAGCAGCGACAATGTCCAGTCGGATGACGTTTTAATTTATTAAAAGAAAGATATAGAGTAACACATTCCCTTGGTGTTTCCTTTTCAGTACTGATGAAGTTTTATGGTTTGATTGAGTTGGTTTTTTAAAAAATAGTAGTGAATTGCCAAGAGTTGTTGTTTTTAAAAAAAAACTGATGACTGTACCCTAGCTCTTGGCTAGAAAGGGGTCACTCTCATATTTGCATTCTTTGTAGGATTAATTACACCAATAACCATTCCTACATCACTTACTGAAAATCTTTATTACTATCTAAAGGAACACTTTTTGGCAACCTTAGAATGACAAAAGATTGAGAAAAAACAGTAAGGTTTTACAGTCAGTGTACAAAGCTGCTGAAAGCCACCCATGCCATAAACCATCCATACAGTGCCCCACAAGTTATTCCATTCAGAACAAACACTGGCAAAGCCAATAGGTCTCACCTATGCAAGAGCTATTGGCTTTGTAAATGTGTTTTAGCCATGTTGTACACCAGCGTGGCTAAAAGTTAGTGGTGTAGAGAAGAGTGGCATGGAGTGGAGTGGCGAAGTGTGGAGTAGAGTGTCATATAGTGGAGGAGTGGAGTGTTCTACAGTGGAGTGGCAAAAAGTGGAGTACAGTGTTGTGAAGTGGAGTTTCGTGGAGTATTGTGGAGTGGAGTAAAGTGGTGTAGAGTGGAGTGGAGTGGCTTAAAGTGGAAGGGCTGAGAGTGGAGGGGTGTAGAGAGAAGTAGAGTGTCAGAGTGGAGTGGCATAGAGTGTCATAGAGTGGTGTTCAGTGGAGTGGTGTAGAGTGGAGTAGTGTATTATAGAGTAGGGTGGAGTGGAGTAGAGTCGAGTAAAGTGGAGTAGGGGGAGTTGTGTAGACTGGAGTAGAGTGGAGGGTCGTAGAGGGAAGTGGTGTAGAGTGAAGTGTCGTAGAGTGGAGTGGCATAGCGTAGAGTGCAGTAAAGTGTTATAGAGTAGAGTGGCGTGGTGTAGAGTGGAGTTACGTAGAGTGCAGTAAAGTGTCGTGGAGAGAGGTGGAGTGGAGAAGCGTAAAGTGGAGGGGTGCAGAGTGGAGGGGCAAAGAGTGGATGGGCATAGAGTGGAGTAGGGTGGAGTGGCATAGCGTTGCTTACAGTGGAGTGGAGCTGAGTGGAGTATTGTAGAGTGGCATAGAGTTAAGCGGAGTGTGGTAGAGTGGAGTGACATAGAATGTCATAGAGAGGCATAGAGTGGAGTGGCATAGAGTGGCATACAGTGGAGGGACATAGAGTGGTGTAGTGGAGTAGAGTGGTGGTGTAGAGTGGCATACAGTGGAGTGGCATACAATGCTGTAGAGTGGAGTTCAGTGACGTAGAGTGTAATGTCATAGAGTGTAGTGTTGTCGAGTGGAGTGGTGTACAGTGGATTGGCGTAAAGTAAAGGGGCATAGAGAGGAGTAGAGTGTTGTGGAATGTTGTGGAGTGGAGTAACATAGAGTGTCGTAGAGTGGAGTGGCATAGAGTGGTATACACTGGAGTGGAGTAGAGTGGAGTGGAGTAGAGTATTGTAGAGGGGAGTGGAGTGCCATATACTGGAGGGGCTTAGAGCGGAGGGTCATAGAGTGGAGTAGAGTGCCATAGAGTGGAGTGGCATAGAGAGTCGTAGAGTGGAGTGACATAGAGTGGTGTTCAGTGGAGCGGTGTGTTGTAAAGTAGGGTGGAGTGGAGTAGAGTGGAGTGGCATAGAGTGGAGTAAAGTGGCAAAGCGGGAGTTGTGTAGAGTGGAGTAGAGTGTCGTTGAATAGAGTGGGGTAGAGTGGAATAGAGTGTCGTAGAGTGGCATAGAGTGGAGTGGAGTAGAGTGGAGTGGTGTAGAGTTGAGTAAAGTGGTGTAGAGGGAGTTGTGTAGAGTGGAGTGGCGTAAAGTGGAGTATGCATGGTGTGGTTTGCACTGCCATTACAAATTACATATTTTCAATTGAAATTACCATTACAGTTGCACATACAGTTTTACTGATAAAACTATGCAGGGCACAAACAATAATGTGTGGAAATGCCATCACCCAGTGTATTGATTTGTTTTGATCATATTATTTGTAAAATTTGTTTTATTAAACATTTTCAAATAATCAATACAGGAATGAAAAAAAAAAGGAAAATACATCAGTCAGAGTATTATGCCGCACATTCAGTACATGCCTACATCGTTATGTTACATCTTGCATTAGTGGTAAACATTACATGTTAATCCCGTCCTGGTTTGTCTGTACAGTGGTTTTTTGTTCATATTTCGGGCGTATTACATCAAAGTGATTTTGTATAAGGTATGGGCTAGCTGCGTTCTACAACTTCACATTTGCCTCCATCTAACTCTGTACAACGCATAGTTACTCCTTTAGCTCTGCTGTAGGTCGGTATCTCTATTCTTACTGCTGGTTCCCTCATTACCCCGCAATGTCCCGCCTCGCTGAAGTGGCTGGTGTGGTGTCTGGAGTAGAGAGGAGGTAAGTCTTCAGGGGTTCCCATATGTCTTTTGGCCTAGACGTGGGCGGGAGTAATTCTGCATAAGTGAGAGCCTGCTCCTGCCATGTTATCATATCTAGGAGCCAATCTTTGAATTTGGGGGCCCTGCCTCTCCCCCATTTACAAGCAACTTTGCGTTTTGCTATCAGAAATCCCAGTGCTAAGAATTTCTTGTGTCCGGTTTTGACTTCTTCAGTATATCCCAATATGGCTGTAATCGGGGTAGTCTGGAGTGGGGAACCCACCATCTGTACCATTGCTGTGAACACGTGTCGCCAATAATCATTGATGGCAGGGCACTCCCATGCTAGGTGTAGGAAACCTGCCCCCTCCCGTCCACACCGCACACACCTGTCGTTATCGCTTAGGTGGAGCTTGTATAGCCTGGCCGGTGTATAACATAGTCGATGTAAAAATTTATAATGTATCATCCGAAGCCTACTATTGGCTGAGATGTACCCTATCTGTTTGTAGCAATATTCCCATTGCTTGTCTGATATTGGCGTGCCCAGCTCCTCCTCCCATGCTGTTCGCGATGATAACTGTTTTTTTTATTATTGCTTTTTGAGTATTGTGGTATATACGCGAGGTCACATGTCGGGGTGGTTCTGATTGGAGTATATCATTTAATGGTGGGAGAGTCGGAGGCTCTTGTGGGAACTCTGGGGTGACAGCCCGAACGCTTTGTCTAAGTCTGACAAACATAAATAGCTCCATCGCGGAGGGGTTATTGTCACGGAAAAACTCCCCATCTACGTAGAAATCCCCCCATGTCTTTATCTGGACTTTATCTAAGACTTGCCTACATAGCCTTTCGTAAGTGACCTGTAGGTCTGGGTGGTACTCTATAGGCAGGCGAGGGGAGTATAGCATCTGCATATCTAGTCTGGTGGCTATTTTCCTCCATGCGGTATTGGTGCATGATACCGTAGAGGGGTAGGCCTCTCGCTGTTTTTGCAGTGTGGAGATAAATCCTGATAAGGGGGTGGGCTCCATATATCCCATTTCTACTGCTAAATGTGGCATGAAGGGGGGTGGATGGAACCAATACATTGCGGAATGTGCTTGTGCGCAGAAATAGCATAGTTCGAGATCGGGTATTTTGAATCCCCCTTGTGAATATGGGAGAGTAAGTACTTCCCACTTAAGTCTTAGTTGTTTGACGCCCCATGTCAACCGGATCATTTGCGTTCGCAGAGCTTTAAAATATGCTTTCCCTGGGTTGTATGGGATGTTCATGAATAAATAAAGCATTTTGGGCAATATGACCATTTTTATTAGTGATATCCTCCCTGCTATGGACAGTGGCATTGCTATCCAGCGAGTTATAGAATCTGTTAGGGTGTCTAAGGTCTTGCCATTGTTTGTGCGCATCAGTTCGCTTCTGTCTCTTGTAATCTTAATCCCTAAGTATTTGACTTCCGTCTCATTCCATTCCAGGGGGTAGTCCAGAGCATAGGGTGTGACCTTATTGGTGAGGGGGAATATGCTTGATTTTCTCCAATTAATATTTATACACAAATACTCCCCGAACTTAGTAATTTCTCTTAATAATGGATTAAAATTTTCCTGTGGGTCCTTAACATATAAGGTTATATCATCCGCATATAGCGATATGAGGATGTGTCGGGTGGGATAGGCTAATGCCCGCTCTTTATGGTGCTGTCTCAATTTTTCTGCTAACGGTTCGATTGTTAGAGCGAATAATATCGGTGATAACGGGCAGCGGGCAGCCTTGCCTCGTGCCCCTTGTGATTGCAAACGAGGAAGAACGGGACCCATTAAGGAGGACAGTAGCTAGTGGCGTCCGGTATAGGAGTTCTATCCACTTAAGGAAGCCAGGGGGCATCCCCATGTGTCGGAGGATTCTGATGAGGTAGTCCCATTCCACGGAATCAAATGCCTTGGTGGCATCAAGAAATGCTGATACCCTGGCAGTGTCTGGGTCTATGTCTTGAAGAACCGAGAACAGTGTTTGGAGGTCTTCCTAGAATGAACCCAGCCTGGTCAGGCAACACCAATCTGTCCATTAACAGATTTAGCCTATTTGATAGGGTCTTGGCGAGGATTTTAGTGTCACTATTAATTAGCGAAAGTGGTCTATAAGACTCACAATATTCCACTGGCTTGCCTGGTTTGAGCAACAAGGTTATCATGGCTTCTCTTATTGTCAATGGAAGTATACCATCCTCGCCTGCCTCGTCGAACACCTTTTTTAGAATAGAAACTAATTGTGTGGCATAGGTGTTGTAAAATTCTACAGGCAGCCCATCTGACCCCGGAGCCCGCCCTGAGTTCATTTGCATAATGGCTGCTGTGATTTCGTCCTCTTTGAGGTCTGCTGCTAAAACTCTCTGTGGGAGTCCTCGAGCCAAGCTAGTGCAGTGTCTTCAAGATATTGTGGGAGGTTTAGGGGTTGTGTCCTTTGTGAGGTATACAGGGCAGAGTAATATGTCGTGAATATATTTATTAGATCAGTGGCATTCCTATGGATAGTTCCCTCGGGATCATACAGTTATGTAACATAGTTAGAAAACCTGGGTTGTCTGATGTAGTCAGGGATGGCCTTCCCTGGGCGGTCTCCCTCCCCATAGATACCTTAATAGAGACGGTGAAGTCTGGTTCACCCCTGGACCCAGTACCTCCACATATTCTTAAAGCAGTAGCACCCATTATTGCACCTATCTTAATGAAAATCATGAATCAGTCACTAGAAACAGGCACAGTCCCAATAGCCTGGAAGCATGCTGTGATAAAACCACTACTGACAAAAGCCAATGCGGATCAATCGCAACCAGAGAACTTTCGCCCCATCTCCTTGCTACCATTTGTTGGCAAGCTATTAGAAAAACACGTAAATAGACACCTGTCAGAATTTCTAGAGACTAATCAAAGCTTGCACCCCACACAGATGGGATTCAGGACACAACATAGCACAGAAACTGCCCTGCTGGTTGTGGTAGAGGAGTTAAGACATTCATTAGATCAGGGAAAACCAGCCGCATTGCTCTTATTAGATCTGAGCGCTGATTTTGATACGGTGGATCATCGTATACTATGCAGAAGGCTCACAGACATGGGGATCAGGGGCATAGCACTCAAGTGGTTGACATCATTTCTGAGTGATCGGACATGCCAAGTACAGGAAAATACCACTCTTTCCAAAACCATGTCCCTGAAGTGTGGCGTCCCAAAGGGCTCGTCATTGAGTCCAACACTTTTTAATGTCTATGTTGAGCCGCTGGCTAAAATTGGATTGGAATTTGAAATATCCATGACTTCATATGCCGATGACACGCAGCTGATCATCTCCCTGGACCCAAAAAACTGCAGGGATGGAGAGAGACTATCCTCCTGCCTGGTAAAAGTTAAAGAGTGGATGACAGCAAGTTGCTTAAAGTTAAACGGTGATAAAACGGAGCTATTGCTCCTTGGAAATAAAGCAATATTCAGGCCAATCATAGACTGGCCTGCATGCCTAGGTAAACCACCTATTCCCACAGAAACAGTAAAAAACCTAGGATTCTGGCTAGAAACGGATCTCTCTATGGTGACACAGGTCAAGAAGGTCACAGCAACCTGCTTTGGACTTCTTAGAAGTCTGCGCAAAATCTTAGACAGAATTCCCACACAACTAAGGAAAACAGTGGTCCACTCTCTGGTCACTTCGAGACTGGACTATGGAAACTCATTGTTCCTAGGGGCACTTAAATATGTAACTCAGAAACTGCAGGTGGCCCAGAATGCAGCTGCAAGACTGCTGTGTAACATCCCGGTACGGGAACCAGTAAAAAAGCATCTACTTAAACTTCACTGGCTCCCGGTAGAAGCCAGAATAAAATTCAAGGCACTGGTCATTACACATAGAGCACGGCATAATAGAGGCCCAAAAAAAGTCAGGAGTCTAGTCTCCCCCTACATTCCAAAGAGGCAGTTACGATCCAGCACGGAAGAACGCCTAAAACAGACATTGTCAGGAGGGAGAAATGGGGAGGAAGATCTTTTTCCTACCCAGCTCCCAAACTTTGGAACTCTCTGCCGTTGGAATACAGATGGATAGACAGAGAACTACAGTTCCGTAAAGAGATCAAGACCTGGGTGTTTATGCAATAATTTAAAGGCATGGATTGCTCACGCTTAGCACCTGACCGCTCAGCGCTGGGAAGCCCTAGGGCAGCCATGCGCTTTACAAATCCCTATAATAATAATAAATAATATATTCTAGCCCAGTGGTATTTACTCTTGAATTTACATTCCCTTTCCGCTGTGTCTTTGTAGTCTGTTAGTTTTTCTCGTAGGGTAGCCTTCGTACTTCCCTCCGTGGTTAGTTTGGCCATTTCCTGTTCTAGCCCTTTTATCTCAGTCTCTAGCTTGCTGAGCTGCACTCAGATATCCCTTCATATACCCCCTCCTTTCGTAATACAGAGCCCCCTCATGGTAACCTTAAATGCCTCCCACACCGTGGTGATTTTTGGGACAGTATCGACATTGCGCTCAAAGAATTCTTGTATTTCTTGTCCTACCTCATCTTTAAAGACTGCATATAGCAGGGCTGTTCGGTTTAATTGCCACTTGTTATATGGCGGCTCACAGCCTGGGATGGAGAGTGTAATTTTCATCAGGGTGTGGTCGGAATATGTCCTTGCTAGGTGTTCAATTTGCTCTTCCCAGTATCCCATTCCCCTTGAGATTAACCAGTAGTCAAGCCTAGACCAAGTTGAGTGCACTGTGGAGTGATGCGTGCCTTCTTTGACATTGGGGTGCGCATGTCTCCATGTATCTAGGAGATAATTATCTGCAATGATCCCTGCAAGCTGTCCCTGTGTTGCAGTATAGTGTTGTGCTGACGGGTGAGATCTATCCAGAGTGGGTGAAACTACTGTATTAAAATCTCCCCCCCCAGGAGATTTACTGTTCCTGTAGAGAGTAATTTGCCCCATAATGTAGCAAAGAAGTGGGGATCATCCGTGTTGGGGCCATAACAATTCGCAATTGTAACCACAATCGACCATATTCGGCACCATACAAAGCAGTATCGTCCTTGCGGATCGATCAGGGAGCCTCCTGGCACAAATGGCGTATTCTTTTTGATAAGGATCCCTACCCCCCTTGCATATGTGGAGTAAGACGAGAAATAGCGATGCGATGCCCAATGGGCAGCAAAGCTTGGTTGTGTGGCTGGGTCGAGGTGAGTCTCTTGTAGTAACGCAATTTGGATTTGGTGTCTATCCAAATATCCTAAGATGTGCCGCCTTTTACGTGGGTCATTTAACCCTCGAACATTCCAGGACATACAGTGGAGTTTAACCAATGGCTTTGGGCTTGTCATTGTCAAGTGATGTTAGTGAAGATGTGCTTAACACTTTTGCATCGTTGTTCAGGCTTGCTGACATGTACTGATCTGAAAGACTGTCGAGGAATAATCTGATATTGAGACTGGTATCCCGTTCCCTCCCCCTCCCACGCTGATGTCCCCAACTTGTCGGGTATGCATTTCCCTCCCGCCCCGAATCTAAAATTAAGAACAAACAGCAATACTTCTTGCATGCAACCATCCTAGCTATCATGCAGCAAAGACAAAAAGTAAATAGGGGGGTTCTGCCGTGGAGGTGCTGCTAGGGGGTTTGCGCCTTCCCTCCTCCCCATTGTATCCCGCTGACAGGGGGGACTCCCAACCAGTGGAAGTGTGTGGGGGGGCGTCCGGACCTATTTGTCTAGTTTGCTATCACACATGAGAGAGCATTTTACAATAACCAAGGAGCAAGGGCACCTCATCTGGCGTCGAAAGTTCTGGGCCCAGCATTACCCACAGGGCCACGCTCGCGGGATCATCTCGCCTTATCCGGTGTCCCATCGTAGTCAGGAGGTCATTATAGCTTGGGGGTTATGTTGTTGAGTCTCTTTAGCATGTCTCTTTTCGCATCTTCGTTAAATCGCTAGCCATAAAGCCATCAGTCAATTTTTGACAATGATGAGGGTGACCGGGATCTGGACCTGCTGGAGTTCCCATTGGACGCTGTGCGAAGGTTCCTTTTCAGAAAATCCTCTACTTGCTGTGGGTTCTGGAAGAAGTATTGTTTCCCTTTGTGGGTGACGCAGAGTCACGCCGGGTACAACATGGCGTAGTCTATTTGGGCTTGTTTCCGTTTAACCGCGATGAACTTCCTCTTTGCTTCTTGCACTGCCAGGGTGAAATCGGGATAGAACGTGAGGACTGTATTTTCATATTCTACTTTCTTTTTCTCCCGTGCTAGGCGTAGCACTGTATCCCTATCACGATAATTAAGGAATCTGACTATAATAGGTCGCAGTGGCGCTCCTGGAGGAGGGAGCGTTCCCAATGATATGTGTGCCCTTTCGATCACCAGGTGTTTTGAGAAAGCTTCTGCACCAAACACCTCGCAGAATAGCCGTTCTATATAGTCTTCCATGCGACCTGGGTTCATCGTTTCAGGTACACCAAGTACGCGCACATTATTCCAGTGCGAACGCGCTTCTAAATCTTGATTTTTTGCTGCGATTACTCTCAGCAGGCGATCCATTTGGGAGAGCTGTTCTTTATTACTCGTTAAATTATCCTCCAGGTACTAGATTCTGGTTTCAGCCTCTGTGAGTCTTTGGTCATGTTTTTCAATTTTTTGAACAATTGTGTCCATGCGTGTAGACATGGTGTCCATTTTTGACTCAATGGACGTTAGGCTGTTATTCATGGTGAGGAGCAAGGATCTCCAATCATCTTCCTGGCTGTCTAGGGGAGCCTCAGCATTAGTCTGTTCTTCGTGCTGCGTGCAAGTTGTTTTCCGGTCCTCGAATGGCAGTTTCGACTGCTTTCCGTCTGCTCTTCCACTTGACGAGCTCTTCCACTCGGTACAATCGCACTCTTGACCAGCTCTTCCACTCGGTACAGTCGAACTCTCCGGTAATATTGTAGGTTGATAGTCTGGTCCAACGTGGGCGATTCGCGGTCCCTCGATATTTACCGCTAGAAACTGTCCCTGGCCCCTATTAGTGGAGGTCCTCTCACGACGGTCTGTTGAGCGGTGGGGTTACGGAGATTCAGGGAGTGTTGCTCCGGCTGCTATTGCTTGGTAAATTTAGTGATGCGGGGGCTAGTGTCTACTCTTCTAGATCGTCTGGGGTCGTGAGTTGTTAATCCGGCGAGTAGCGAGTAGCTGTGGTGCGGGGTGCCAGCAGCGTGTGCACTTGAGGGTGAGGGTGTTCTGTCGTGCTTCTGATCCTCTAAGCCTCACGCCTGGTCTCTCTGTTCATCCCCCCCCTGGCCCGTAGTCTCCAGCACAGCTCAGGCACTGCACCCAATGCCTCACTTGGTTGTGTTGTTCTGCTCCCTCGAGGTCTCGTGGGGTTTGCCGTTGCCCCGCCGCATGCGGCGTCAGCATCTAGGGTAAATCGGCTGTCCCCTCCTGCTGCACCCGGGATCTGCAGGCAGCAGTCTCTCTCCTTCACCAGCGCTTAGGGCGCTCAGCTGTGCAGGCAATTATTCTGGCAGCGAGGGGGCCTATGGACGCGACCTCTGTCTCCTTTTGACCTCCGTCGCCAAAGCTGGAGCTCGTCCTGCCTATGCAGTTCTCCCCCAACGCCGCTATTTCATCCCCTCACCTTCATCCTGCTGGCGTCGCGGGGGCTCTGGTAAGTGTTGTCAGGCTGTTCTGGGCCACGGGTGCATCCTCACGTCACGAGCCTGCTGGTGCGCTGCGGCCCATGCGTCGTGTGCAGCACTGGCCTCTATTGATGACTGTACTCGTGGCGCTGCATCGCACCTCCCTCCGTCACGGCCGCGTCAGTTCGTGCCCGGCTTCAGCACCTCCACATTGAACCGCAGGTCCCACACGGGCCTCCGTCAGTTTGCTGGTGGATTCGGCGATAGGTCCCGCATGTTTTGCTCCATATGGAGCGGTGATTACTCCGGATTATTGCTGTATTTGTGGTCCGGACTACCAGAGCCTCATCTTCGTGCGGCCATCTTGGTCGCGCGCCCCCTAGCGCCTCCTTGTTTTGATCATATTAAAATATTTGTTTCCACCACACTTCAGAATTACAATGTGCCTCATTTGTGCTTTCCTATTTCTGATATGTTCTGAAATATTTGCCCAGTTCATTTACAGGCATTTAAATGTTGTTGTGTGCTAGAAAAAAACATTCATTTACTAACCCCAATATCCTGCAAGATTGTCACATAAATCCTCTCACTTTTAACTCAGAGAAAGAAAAGTAAACTCCAAGCTCCTTCAGAAGACAGAGCCTGACATCTGACGTCTGTATTTGAACGCACAGCAAATGTGTCAGGGCTATCTAAAACTCACTAGCCTTAGTGTCAGAGTCCACAGGAACAGATGAGTGATCCACAATACCCCTCTATGTTAACCAGCAAAAGAATATTTTATCCGCAATGATAGGCCACCACAGGGGGAAAAGAGGATGGGGATAATTGAGGGATACTGCCTCGGAGTAGACAATGCTAACTTCTACTTCATCAGCCGCACCTTCTTTCGACTTTCTATTGGGCTGGATGCTTGACTAGCATTGAATCTGTGAATACAATAATGTTCAGATTTTAGTTTACTCCTCTTAGAAAAAAAAACTTAGAAACACTCATTTATTCGATTGTCATTCAGTCTCTCTTTCACTCTCTACCCATGTTCTGCATCTAATTCTAATTACCTAGGACTCCTGAGGATTAAGCTTCTCTCTGTATCTTTCTGTCAGCAAAAAATACTTCTCTTCCTATTTCAATGTCAAACACTTTTCAATTCTTTTTTTTTACATTGTCCTTGAAAAATAACTATGACTCCTTACTTAAATATAGTTCTTCCTGAAGGCTCCTTGAGAAACGCTGGTCAGTCAGAAGACTTCGAATCTTTTCTTTCTTTATTTCAGAGTTCCCGATTCGGAACACTATTCAAAAACGCATGCCCGGTGTGCACACCAAAAACTTCTAAAGAGAGCGCTCTGCTACAAAAGAATTTCCTAGTACAAATTTCTGTCAGAGGGAGCGCGTAGAAAAGACACTGCTCCCGAAGAAATTTCAATTGAAGTGCGCCATTTCAACAGCGCGCGAGCACATTGAGCAGCTAAGAGTGCTCGCGCCTAAAAGACTAGAATGTCAACTTAAAAATACCCCAAACATGGCTGCCTCCTAAGGATTAATGTCTCTAACATTATTCTCTAAGATTTTCGAACTTCAGTTCCTTAATTAAAATAAGGTGAGTGAAAGTTTTTGTGTCGTTCACATGGATGAATGTCTTTTCATTCTCTGACGAACTGCTGATATCCGAAGTGGTCTTAAGTTCTTGACTGCTGTCTTCATATGAGTCGCTGAACACGGGGTCAATCTAGGATTCTTGACAGTACCCCCCCTCAAAAGGCTGCTCAACTTTTGTGGTTTTGAGGAGAAGGTCTTATGAAATTCTTTGACTAAACGAGGAGCATGAACATTTTGAGAAGGCTCCCAGGACCTTTCTTCTGGACCAAACCCCTTCCATTCAATCAAAAAGAACAAACTTCCTCTCACAATCTTGGAATCTAGTATTCTACTAACTTCAAACTCTCTCTCTGATTCTATTTGGATTGGCATGGGTAGGGACTTGGTACTCAAATTTGTGGGACTTCTTTTAATGAGAGAAACATGGAAAACCGGGTGAATCTTCATCTGTGAGGGTAATTTTAATTCTTCTGTCACTGGATTCACCATTTTGATAATCTCAAAAGGACCTAGGAATCTTGGCTGGAATTTCCTATTTCCTTTCAAGTGAATGTGACGTGTAGACTACCACACCTTCTCGTCCTGAGAATATTTTGGGTTGGGTCTTCTTCTCTTATCTGCTTGCCTCTTATAGGAATCTTTTGCCTTTTGCAAGTTCTTACTAGCTGATTGATAAGCTAACTGCAAATCTTTCACCAAGGTGTTAACTGCTGGTACCGATTCCTCTTCCTTGCCCACTAAAACATTCAGATGTCTACCATGATTTAAATAGAATGGTGAATAACCAGTAGAAGCGTGGACAGCATTATTATAAGCGAACTGTGCTATCCAAAGCAACTCCGGCCACTCTCCTTCTTGGTCTAGTAAATATAAACGTAAGTACTGTTCTAGTTCTTGGTTTACTCTTTCGGTTTGGCCATCTGTCTCGGGTAGTAACTGGTAGAATACCGAGAGTCTATTCACAATCTGCTCATGAAGGCCCTCAAGAAATGAGAAACAAGTTGTGTACCTCGGTCTGAAATTATTACTATGGGAATTCCGTGTACCTTAACTTTGTGTTCGGTAAACAACTGGGCTAATTGTTGTGTTTGTGGAACTCCTTTTAGAGGTATGGAATGACTCATCTTTGAAAAGGTGTCTACAAATACTAGTATAGTGTTGTAACCTTGACTAGAAGGCAGATCTACAATGAGATCCATTGGGACTGTGTGCCATGGATAAGGCGATAAAGGGAGGGGTAGCAAAAGTCCCTGAGGACTTTGTCTGTCAGGCTTTCCTTTAATGCACTTATCACACGTTTGAACATATTGTCTTATCTGAGAGGCCATGCCGGGCCACCAAAACTGTATTTTAACTAATTCCGTAGTCTTTTGTACTCCTTTATGCCCTGCCAATTGATCATCATGAAGGCCTTGTGGAACCAATTCTTGCAATTCTGTGGTAGGTAGATACAGATTTCCTTTGAAGTATGGCAAATTGTTTCGTACTTCTCTTTCAGGAGCTTCCTCTGCCCATGCTTCAGCCTCTTCTGTGGATAATGATACCTTCACTTTATTTTCAATTTCTTGAAAAGTTATCGCCCCTTCAAAGTTTTCTGAGGGCAGAATTGAACTGACTTCTGACTTTTCAAAATTTGCTTCTGTGCTTATTCGGGGAAAGAGCATCTGCCTTACAATTCGCAGAACCTGGTCTATAGGTAATGATGAAGTTGAAATCTGCAAAAAATAGTGACCATCTCAACTGTCTTCGAGTTAATGTCTTTGCTGATTTGAGAAATTGTAAATTTCTGTGATCTGTGTAAGCGGTGACTACATGTAGCGAAGCCATAAGATAGTGTCTCCACTCCTGAAACGCGTCCTTCACAGCCAATAATTCTTTGTCAGCAATGGAATAGTTTACCTCTGAAGGTGTCAGCCTCCTGGAACAGTAAGCCAAAGGATGAAGCTGGCCCATCGTTTTATGCCGTTGAGATAAAATTCCTCCAATAGCCAGATCTGAGGTATCTGCTTCCACGTAGAAGGGTTCTTCGGGGTTAGGATGCAAAAGAATTGGAGCTGATACAAATGCCTGCTTGAAAAATGTAAAGGCCTTCTCCGCCTCTGGGGTCCAAAAGAATTTCACTCCCTTTTTTAAAAGGCGAGTAAGAGGAACTAGCTTCTGGGAAACTCACCAATGAACCGGCGATAAAAATTAGCGAATCCAATGAAACTCTATACCTCTTTTACAGAAGTTGGAGAGGGCCAGTCCAGGATGGCCTTCACTTTAGCTGGATCAATTGAAACTCCTTGTGGCGAAAGGACGAATCCAAGAAAATTGACTTGCTCTACGTGGAAGGCACATTTCTCTAATTTTACATATAGTTGGTGTTCTAGCAATCTTTGTAGAATGGCCCTCATGTGTAGCACATGGTCCTCCTGACTTTTGGAAAAAATCAGCATTTCATCGATGTAGACCACAGCAAACTGGTCCAAGTATTCCCTAAGCACATCGTTGACAAAGTGTTGGAAGGCCGCCGGGGCGTTACAAAGGCCATAGGGCATGACTTTATATCCGAAAAGGCCAAAACGAGTACGAAACGCTGTTTTCCATTCGTCCCCATCTGCAACTCTGATTAGGTGATAAGTCTCTCGAAGAGCCAACTTGTTGTGAATCTTGGCTCCCTTTACCTGATCCAACAAGACTGAGATTAATGGTAACGGATACCTATTTTTGATTGTGACCTTATTAATGGCTCTATAATCAATACGTTACGAGTTCGCCATTCTTCAAGGGACAAAAAACAAAGGCGATGAAACGTGTGATTGAGACGGGCGTATAAAACCATTTGCAAGATATTTGTCTAAATACTCTTTTAAATACTGGTTCTCAGTCTCAGTAAGGGCATAATATCTGCTGCAAGGTAAGGTTGCTCCTGGTTCAAGGTCTATCTTGCAATCATAAGATCAATGGGGGGAAGTTGGTATGCTTCTTTTTCGTTGAAAGCTAAGGCTAAATCTCGATATTCATCCGGAACTCTGTAGTTTCAAGAGCACATATGGTATTACATTGTTATGCCATGATGGTGGCTTGAGAGACTTGTTGACTTTCACTTGGTTCGCGGACGCAGTGCTCTAGACAATATTGTGAATTCATTTTCACAGTTCTTTTCTCCCAATTGATCGTTGGATTATGCTCCGTCAACCAAGGTAGTCCTACAATCAATTGAAATTGAGGAGCATCAATTAGGTTGAAGCTAATTTTTTCACTATGACCATCTTGCATATTTAATTTCACCGATTCAGTTTCAGTGATCAGCCCTGAGGTTAAGTTGGTACCATCAACAGCTCGAACATTTTCAAAGTTCTTCTTCTTGATTGCATGTATTCCAATTTCCTTGGCATATTTGGTATAGCAGAAGTTTCCGGTGGCTCATGAATCCATCATCACTGCTACTCCTGAAATTTCTTTCTTGCAAAATTTGGCGGTAACTGATATCACCAGGTGTGGAGCAGCTGACTGTAGTGTGTTGGCTATTGATTGTGGAATTGGAGTTGTCATTTCTTCAGTTGCACCCACCAGAGCAACTCCTCTTACAGGTGGGGCCTCTCTTTTAACAGTGAATTGTTCTTGGGCTTTTTTGGACACCCTTTTACGAAATGGCCAGATTTCCCACAGTACATACAAAGATTTCCTGTTCGGCATCTTTCTTTTTCTTCCTTGGTTAATGGTCCTCGAATGCTCCCAATCTGCATTGGTTCTTCCGTGGAGATTGGATCTGATGTTTAACGGACTCTGTTCTGACTCTATCTAACCGAGGGGGAATTATACGAAAATCTTTTCTCTTCTCAATTCTGCGCTCACTCTATCTTTGATCTATTTGCAGGGTCAGGTCAATTAGTTTTGAGACTTCAGTCGGTCGATCCGGAATTTGCACCAAAGCATCTTTCAATTCATCTCTTAGTCATCTATAAAAAATGGCTGCCCTTTTTGACTCAGGCCACTCAGTCTCGACTATCAATTTATTAAATTGAGCCAAATATGCGATCAAATCTTGGTTCCCTTGCTTTAATTCCAATAGTTCGTTGTCTGTGGCTTGGGTGGCTGCTCTCCTATCAAAAATGCGGAGAAACTCCGTTTTAAACTTTTCAAATTCGTACAATATGGAATCGTTTTGACTAACCAACGGCATAGACCAAGCGGCAGCATCACCACTCAGATACAACAATATGAAAGCAACCTTGCTTTGATCTTCAGAAAAAATTATAGGATGGCAGAGAAAGTGGAGGGAACACTGAGTTAGGAATATATCTGGGCCTTATGAGGATCCCCACTGAAGCGTTCTGGATGAGCTAGGGGAATAATTGGGGAGACTGCATGTATTACCTGAGTAGATAATTCTGTGGCCATTGGGGATGTAACTTTGTAATCTCAAATTCACTTCCTTGGGAACAGATGAAGACCCAGCAGATAGTGAATCTAATCTTTGAAACAAAAGTTGGGACTCTTGGTGCGACCTTTTGATTTCTTCTCTCAAGTTTTTATTTTCCTCAATGGTAAGGTTTAACTGTTCTTGCATGTTTTCTAATAACACGCTACATTTTAAAAATCTAATCCTTCTGCCATATCTGCTCGGGTAGAGTCTATCTTTTTTAGGGCACTTCAATTTGTCAGGGCTATCTAAAAACTCACTAACCTTAGTGCCAGAGACCACAGGAGCAGATGAGTGATCCACAGTACCCCTCTATGTTAACCAGCAAAATAATATTTCATCCGCAATGCTAGGCCACCACAGGGGGGAAAGGGGATGGGGATAATTGAGAGAGACTGCCTCGGAATAGACAATGCCAACTTCTACTTCATCAGCCTCGCCCTCTTTCGACTTTCTATTGGGCTGGATGCTTTACTAGCATTGAATCTGTGAATACAATAATGTTCAGATTTTAGTTTACTCCTCTTAGGAAAAAAAAACTTTGAAACATTAATTCGATTGTCATTCAGTCTCTCACTCTCTCTGTATCTAATTCTAATTACCTAGGACTCCTGAGGATTAAGCTTCTCTCTGTATCTTTCTGTCGGCAAGAATTTTCCCTTTCTATTATAAACGGTGTTGTTCCACAAAAATACTTCTCTTCTTATTTCAATGTCAAACACTTTTCAATTCTTTTTTTTGAAATTGTCCTTGAAAAATAACTATGACTCCTTACTTGAATATAGTTCTTCCTGAAGGCTCCTTGGAGAAACGCTGCTTAGTCAGAAGACTTTGAATCTTTTCTTTCTTTATTTCAGAGTGCCTGATTCGGAACACTATTCAGAAACGCATGCCCGTTGTGCACACCAAAAACCTCTGAAGAGGGCGCTCTGCTACAAAAGAATTTCCTAGTACAAATTTCTGTCAGAGGGAGCGCATAGAAATGACACTGCTCCCGAAGAAATTTCAGTTGAAGTGCGCCGTTTCAACAGCGCACAAGCGCATTGAGCAGCTTAGAGTGCTCACACCTAAAAGACTAGAATGTCAACTTCAAAATACCCCAAACATGGCTGCCGCCTAAGGATTAAGGCTTCCCGGTTACTCTTTGTCTCTGCCATTATTCTGTAAGATTTTCGAACTTCAGTTCCTTAATTAAAATAAGGTTGAGTGAAAGCTTTTGAGTCATTCACATGGATGAATGTCTTTTCATTCTCTGACAAACTGCTGATATCTGAAGCAGTGTTAAGTTCTTGACTGCTGTCTTCATATGAATCGCTGAACACGGGGTCAATCTAGGATTCTTGACAAAATAAGAACAAAATGTAAAGGCCTGTTTACAGAAAGCAAGCACTCGTGGAAGAATTCAAGGAGCGATGGTAAACAGGCTATGCTCCCCGGGACAGACAAAGACACGCAGGACAGCCTAAAACAAATGAAGACAGCAAATAGAAAGCAAGCACATGTGAGTTCCAAACCACAAAGACAATGGTAAGCAATGGGCTGAATACATTCCCAGGGAAGCTTGCAGAATGTCCCCAAGAAATCTTTTCAGAACCAGACAGCTGCACTCGCCTTCATGGACATCTCCTTACTAAGTATCTTCAGGCCAATATAATACTGATTGGATTACAGATCAAAAACGAACCAGCAATATTCATTGATATACCTAAATTCAAGGAAGGTTTCAGTTTTGTCGCTAACAACGCATCTCGACATTGGATGGTTCTGGGAGTGGAGACAGCGGCAGAGCAGGTCCAAATACTCACCGGAGAGATTGCAAACCTTAAACAGGAAATCGCAGGGGACTTAACATTAACCAATGCCAAAGAAGCCCTAGATAACTTGGGTAAATCCTTAAAGGATTTTGAAGTAACAACCCAGAATAAAAAGCTTGAGAAATTATCTAAAGACATCCGCTTCTATGACAAGAGAAGCACCTACCCTTACCTTAACGAAGAGTATTATAAACAGGATACTCAAGGACGGTTTGTAGGCAGAGGCAGAGGTGGCTATAGGGGGAGAAGGAACTACACCACATGTTCTGATTCATCAGTGAGCTCTGACAGTGACCACGAACAACCGGGCCCTAGCTCTGACCAGGTTTACCGGGATAATTGGTATCCACCACAAGGTTACTTTCCTTTTTTAGGCGAGGGCCAATGGAGACCCCCAAGAGGACGGGGCAGTTGGCAAAGAGGTCCCCCGAGAGGCCACCAGCCTACCAATGTGAACTAGGAGAGAGGTCGTGGCTCCGCTCCCAAGCAAGTTCGATTTCAACCGGAGAGCCATGGAGAAATATCAACACGACGCAAGGTGTACAGATGGTAGAAGTAAACAATAATCCAGTGGCAAACATCTTAACTAGTGATCTATGCAGTAATATCAACACGACGCAAGGGGGTCGGATTTTAGAAACAAATAATAATCCAGTGGTAAACATCTCTTCCTACACCCTGAAAGATGCGGAACAGAAAATACTCTCCAAAGGTCTGTCCTTTGTACCTACTGCCTACCCCAATTCCTTCAATGTCAAGAGTGAATTGCATGGTTTCTTTTGAAAGATTCGCCTTAGATACTTTTTCAAGGATTCGGCCACAGCTCCATCGAAATCATTGACAGGATTAAGAGTTCCATCAACCTTTGTTCCACCGGCCAATGCCATGACCAATAGGATTTGGCGTATGAAAAAATGGTGTTACAGGATGTGACTAAATTACTTTCCACACACAAGTATACCATCCCTAATACCAGCAAGTTGGAGAAAGCTGCCCTTATGAATTTGAAGAACAACAAGGATATTGTAATCAAATCCGCGGACAAGGGCGGCGCTATTGTGGTACAGGACACGACAGCATACAAAATGGAGATTATGAGGCAACTCCAAGATGGCATTAGCTACTCTCCACTGAGATCGGATCCCACAAGGCAGCTGGCTGAAGAAATCCTTAGAATTACATCCGAAGCCCAGGAGCAATGTTTTTTGAGTAAACTCGAGTTCGATTATCTTAATCAGAAACATCCACGACTGCCTACAATTTACACCTTACCCAAAATTCATAAGGACATGTTGAACCCAGCGGGACGCCCAATCGTTTCTGGGTGTGGCTCATTACTTGAACCTCTATGTAAATACATAGATTTCTTTTTGAAACCGATTGCTGAAAACACTGAAGCATATCTAAGAGACACTATGCAGACAATCACTTTGATAGACCAACAACTTTCAATTCGAATAACCAACTACTTGTGACATGTCACATTGTTTCCTTATACACAAGTATTCCACAAGAACCAGCACTGGAAGCAATGAGAGATGCTTTGGATAAACGACCAGCACATGTGGCAGTTCCCACGGAATTCATAATTTCCTTGCTGACAATAGCAATGAAGAAAAATTACTTTTTTTCCAAGGTTGTCATTATCTACAGACAAAGGGTGTAGCGATGGGAGCAGCCTTCGCCCCGGATCTAGCCATTATCTATATGGACAGTTTTGAGAGATTGTTTGTGTTCAACAACAATCCTTTTCATCACCGGGTGAAGCTGTGGAAACGGTATATCGATGATATACTGATTATCTGGAATGGAGATACAACTGAGCTGGGCCATTTCCATGATCGGCTGAACCAGTGCGACCAGGATATAAAGTTTACCATACAATCAGATTGTAAGGAGATCGCCTTCTTGGATATAAAAATCTGTTGTGAAGACAACAAGTTGTATACTACTCTGTATCGGAAACCAGCTGAACGCAATTCCCTCTTGGGATACACTAGTCACCACCCACGGGGCTTGAGGGACAATCTCCCGGTGGGTCAGTTTCTACGGATCCGTAGGAATTGTACGAGGAGGACAGACTACATGGCCGAGTCGGAGGATCTCAGTATCCGTTTGATGACGAGAGGATACCCGAGAAGATTAGTGAAGAGAGCTCAGAAAATGGCTTGGTTTAATCCACGGGAAACCTTGCTAACCCCTAGGCAGAAGAATGCCATACCATCACAGAGAATGATCTGCGTCACAACGTTTTCCACAAGAAGCAATGCCATTAAAAAGGTTATCAATAAGCATTGGAACTTAGGGGCCGATTCCGATCTCGGTCGGAGGCGCACCCAATACCATTCGGTCGGGAAAAAAGCCATGCGAAAGCCTGTTTCCCGACCGAACCGTACGCTGGTCCGGCCGAGCGAGTACGATGCGACTCGCCGACCGACTCGTCCGGGCGACTCCGACCGCTCCGACCGACTCGTACCCGGATCGTACCGCTCCGACCGACTCGCTCGGACCCGATTCGCACCGCGCAATGGAGACGCTTTCCGGCCGGGTAAGTACGATGCGCACCTCGACCGCTCCGACCGACTCGCGCCGTCCGACTCGAACTCGCTGTCGGAGCCGTACTTTGGGGGTCCGTGTCGGACCCCTGTACGCGTACCCGTGCGAGGCGCACACAGGGGGACCCATGGGTCCCCCTACCTGTGCGTGTACGCCGCGAGCGCTCGCGGCGCACTCGCTGTAGGGGGCGCCCTTGTCCGCCTCGCACCCATTGAGGCAATGGGAGCCCGCGTACGCGTTGTACGACCGGCTCCCATTGAGTTCAATGGGAGTCCGACCGACTCGTGTCCGATAACATACGGACGCATCGGACTCGTTCGGTCGGACTGCACGGGTCCGATTCGGTCGGAAATCTCTCCGGGTCCGGCTCGGTCGGAGAAATTTCCGGCCCGAATCGGAATCGACCCCTTAGTGTCAGACGATATTGATCAACCAGAATTACCCTTGCACTCTTTCAAAAAAGCGATGAGTGTTAAAGATCATGTAGTCCATTCCTTTTTGGAAAACACTATTGAACCTACAATCCAATCGCTTTGGAATTTACCACCGGTCCAAGGGCACTATAAATGTGGACAATGTAAAGCTTGCCTTACTACAATTACAACTAAGAACTTTGTGTATAAACAACATTCAATAGCTCTGCGTTCCTTCACCAACTGTAACTCCATGAACGTTATCTATGGCATTATCTGCCCATGTGGGTCACTCTTTATAGGGCAGACACAACAAAAGATCAAGGCAAGAATATTGCAACATCAGAGCAGGATTCGGTGTTCTGTCGTAGGGGCACCATTAGTTGAGCATTTTACTTCAATGGGACACGATCCGAACCAACTGCAGTGGTTGGTGATAGAGAAGGCTGAATTGGGACCGAGAGGGGGCAACATTTCCTCGATTTTAAACATCCGAGAATCCAAATGGATGGAACGTTTGGACACTATTGTTAATGGATTGAATGAACAGGACCCCAGCAATGCCCAACTAGCGTGTCTTAATACTTCATTTTTTTTTTTTTTTTAAATCTGTTTTATTGATTTTCATCCAACCAACGATATAAATCAGCAGCATAGCAGCAACTACATTAATGTCAACAATATCTCTTTCAAATCGTTTCCTTCTATAACCCTCCCCCCCTTCAGCCCTCCCCCTCCCACCGCCGGTGTGCCTTAGGACACATAATACAAACATTAAAATATAACCCACTCTGTTACACTAACATTATCAAACAATACTAAAGCAGTACAGGGTGTAGATTGTTGTGAAAGGACATCTCACGTTCCACTGATCATGCCCTGGCTCAGTCTCCTTGTGCCAAGGTGTCAATTGGGTCCCCCCCGGTCTTCCAAGATCGAACCCTGCTCTGAGCCTGTTTCTGGAGCCTGCAATAGAGCGACTAAAGCCTCCCACGCCCTGGCCGCCTCCAGTACCTTTTCATTATCAAGACGTAGGGCTTGTTGTAGCCTTATAGATCCTTCGCTCCGTGCCCACTTGAGTAGTTCTGCCCGCCATCTCCCTACACTCGGCCCCCTCGCTGATTTCCAATACAGTGTAAGTTCTCTCTTGGCTAATATGAGGCCTAAGTCTAGGAATTTGCTTGTTATTTTCGTTTTAGCGGTGTGCGGGAACCAGTGCAGTAGACAAGTGCCCAGATTGAGGTCTATCGTACGCTCCGTTATACTGCACAGCAGTTCTAACACGTCACCCCAATACGTTCCCAATTCCGTACACCCCCACATCATATGCGGGAAGTCGGCCCCCTCTAGACCACATCTCGGGCACTGTGCGGCCGCCGTAGCGAAATATTGATTAAGCTTAGCTGGTGTCAAATACGCTCTATGCAGGACATAGAAATGCACCAATTGAAATCTAGCATTTCTCGTGCTCTTCCAGGCTCTTCTGACCACCTGCGCCCATGTCTGTTCAGGTATTTCCTTACCCAGGTCCGCTTCCCACTTCCCCTTTAACGCGTTCAATGGTTCCAAAGCCTCAGTCAACATGCGCTTGTAGAGGCACGTAATGGCCTTAAAGGTCCCTGCTGCCATTACCACATATTGGCACGCCATTGAGGTCCGCGGCTCCGACAGTCCCGTCCCCCAATGGCGTTGCAGTGCCGAAACAAGCGCCGAATGCAGCAAATAGTCCCCTCGTGGGAGATCATATCTATGTTGCAGGGCCTGAAACGGCAACAGGGATTCGTTTTCATAGAGGTCTCCTAGCATTTGAATGCCCAATTCTTCCCAGTTGGCCAATGCCGTCCAATCCCCGCCATGCGGGAAGGCCGTGCACATACCCAGCGGTATCTCCGGGGCATATGGGCGGGAGAATCCAGCCCGTCGCTGGCTTCGGTTCCAGCACAACCGCAGTGTCCTCTCCTCAACAGTGAGCGGTTCAAGGCACATCTTCTGCTGGAGCACTATAAAGGACAAGATGTACCGTGGGATCCACCGTCCTTCAGGACCATCTGGGCCCCGGAACTCCCGAGCCACAGCTTGGGTGAGCCACTGCAGCTGCGCTGCCAAATAGTACCACTCAAAATCCGGTACTGCCATACCCCCATCACCTCTCGGGCGTATCATTGTACCCATCGCAACCCGCCGCCAACCCGTCCCCCAAAGAAATCCACCAGCCATAGAGCAAAGCTGTCGGAAGATGGAGCCCGGTACCCAGATCGGCAACGTCCGAAAGAAGTACAGTAACCTCGGGAGCGCCACCATCTTCAGGAGCGCTACTCGGCCCGCTACCGACAACGGCAATGTGCCCCAGAACCCAAAACTGCCCCTGAGTCCACGTATGGCCCGACCCAAATTACCTTCTAGTAAATCCTCAGTGGTATGATAGATGTTTGTGTCTAAGTAAGGTAAGCAGTGTGGCTCCCATCGAATGCCCTCTACCTGTGAAGGGTTCACCATCGCCGGTGCCACCGGGAACAAGCAGGTCTTCGTCCAGTTTACCCTCAGCCCTGAGTACAATCCAAACGCAGAGAGCAAGCGCCGCGCGCCCTCCAAAGCCGTATCCGTGTTCGCAAGAAAGAGTAATAAATCATCCGCGTAAAGGGAGATAAACTGCATATCCCCGCGGAGGTATAAACCTGGATAATGCCTTCCCAACCGGGCATGGGAGGCCAGAGGTTCAATGGCCAAGGCAAACAACAGCGGAGAGAGCGAGCATCCCTGACGCGTGCCCCGCTCCACCCGGCAGGCCGGAGAGATCGTCGCCCCCGTCCGCACACGTGCCGTTGCTGATCTATAAAGAAGCTCCGTCCATCCCACAAAGGAATCCCCAAGTCCGAACTCGTGAAGGACCCGATACAAATATGACCATTCTAGGCAGTCGAATGCCTTTTCAATGTCCACAGAGAGAACCGCTGCCGCAGGGGTGTCACTGTGGTCCTCTCCCAGAATCCGGAGAAGCCGGCGTACATTAGTCGCAGTAGTGCGCTTCGGGATAAATCCCGCCTGGTCGTTATGGACCAATTGCGTCATATAAGGGAGAAGCCGGGTCGCAAGTATCTTACTCAAAATCTTATAATCGGTGGTTAACATTGATAAGGGGCGGTAGGCCGACCTAGACAGTGAGTCCCTACCCGGCTTCAACAGCGGGATAATGATAGCCTCGCGAGTGGATACTGGTAATCTCCCTAAGTCCCAGGCCTCTCGATAAACCGCCAGCAATTTGGGGACCAGGATATCGATATATGTCGCGTAAAATTCGATCGGCAGCCCGTCGGCCCCCGGGGTTTTCCTGCGCGCCATATGTTTTATCACGCTACGTATCTCCCCCTCTGTGATCGCCTGTCCCAGCGTAATCCCTTGGTCGGCCGTAAGGCGCGGTAGTCGTACCTCAGCCAAGAACTCACCCAAGCTGTCATCCACCCCCCGTAGCTTGCTCCCGTATAGGTCCGCATAGTATGTCAAAAACAGCTCATTAATCCCCGTTGGGTATACTCCGGAGTGCCCATTGGGGAGGTCAAAGCCAGGATGGGCGTTCCCCTCGGTACCGGGTTGGCCAGCCACGCCAGGAGGGTGCCCGCCTTATCCCTTTCCGCATCTGCCCGTACTAGGTATTCTTTATGGTCGAAGCAGCGCAGCCTCTCCACTTGTGTCGCCACTCTCTCTCTCGCAGCTAAAACTTCGCCCTGTGCTTCCGGGTTCTCAGGGTGGGCTCTCTCCGCTTGACGCAGCCTCAATTCCTCCCTCTCTATATCCTGCAACAGCGCTCTCCGCACTACCGAGGCCTTGGCAATACACAAGCCCCTCACCACCACCTTAAAGGCATCCCACTCCTGCGCCAGGGTCGATGCCGTTCCCTCATTCTCGAGGAAATAGTGCTCCACACCCTCTTGCACCTCCGCTCGGAACACCGGGTCCTCCTAGGCCTCCGGGCGTAGTCGCCAGGTAGGGATTGCAGGTCTTTCCCGAGTCCATCGCAACGTTAAGAGCAACGGATTATGGTCCGATATTGTTTTTGCCAGGTACTCACTGTGGTGGACCAACGCATGAACATCCGGTGAACACAGCACTGCATCCAGCCGCACATGCAAGTCGTGTAGGGCAGAATAATAAGAATATTCCCTTTCCCCTATGTGTTGCGCTCGCCATATGTCTATCAGCCCCCACTCAGCCTGCCAATCCCTCCGGAGTTTCGAGAGCCTATGTATGGGCGCCTGGGGCAGCGGTGGGTGGGATCTATCCATTGCAGTATCCACGACAGAGTTGAAATCACCTCCCATGAGCACTGAACCTGTCAAGAATGATGCCAATTTCCCCGATAATCGCACAAAGTAAGACATCTGTTCCACATTGGGGGCATACACACTGCATAATGTCACGTGCCTCCCATCTAACCTCCCCGTAACAGCCACAAACCTCCCTTCAGGATCTACTAACTGCTGAGTCGGCTGGAAGGGAACCCCCGCCCGCACCCAAATCAGTGTACCCCTAGCGAAAGCAGAATACGTGGTATAAAAAAGCTGCCCCCTCCAGCGGCGCTGCAATGCTTGGCCTTCCACTCGATCCATATGGGTCTCTTGGAGAAAAGCTATCTGTACCCCTCTACGCACTAGGTAAGCATGGACCCTGTGGCGTCTCAACATCGTGTGCATCCCCCGTACATTCCACGTAATGCATTTGTATTCAGGTGATGTCCCCGTTGTGCAAAGTATCCCTGCTCCACAACTGCACTCCCTGCCTTGGCACACCGGTGGTTCTAACTACCCCAAAAACAACCCCCAACTCTCCCCTCCCTCCCATCCCCAGAACAGGCTCTAAACAGCTAGTACCCATCCAAACCATTTCCCTAACAGTCCCTCTGGTAGCTACCAGGGATTCGCTCTAGGAGCGAAACTAAGGGGGTAGCTCTAGCGCCAAGAAGATCTGGTCTGCGGCCTCAGTGTATCTTAACACCAAACCCCACTATAACAAAAGGGTCCTCAATTCCCCCGAAAGGGCCCCCCAACGGGCAGGCGGCCGCCCAGCACGAACATCCCCCCGTCCAAGCCCCCCGAACCATCTCATCTGTCTCATGTACCCCCCTCTGAGGGCTACAACTCCAGGACCAGTCGACCCCTCGTGTCAGTCACCTGGAACACAGCATAAGTTCAGGCATCTATGATCTCGTCCGCCGTCCCTGGAGTAATATGAGGCATGGTGACACTCTCCACGTCTGTCCCAGCAGAGTCCGTCCCTGCTGACCCTCTGTCCAATTCGGTCAGTTCCAGTGGCATCGTACCGCAAGCCTGTGAGATTTCTGTCACGGCCTGCAATGCCGCCAGCCGTTCTTTCTCCGTCTGAGACGCGGAGGGCTTCTGCGTCCCAGGACGCCGTTGTCTGGAGCATCTGACGCGGTTCTCCATTGGCGCCTCCGCTGTTCGCCCTCCAGTGCCTCCTGCCTCACCCTTCCCTGCTCGGTAGGTCTCCAACCAGCTCCACGCCTCATCAGGATTATTATAGAAGAATGTTTTACTATCCAGTGTCACTCGCAAGCGCGCCGGGAACATCAGAGAATATTGTATACCTTCGTCTCGGAGGGCCTTCTTGACCGCCAGAAAGGAGGCTCGGTGGCGCTGTACTTCAAAAGTATAATCCGGGAACAGTGACACGTTATTATTGTCCACTCTATATGGGCCTGCGGTGCGCGCCTTATGTAGCAGGAGGTCCCTGTCCTTATAATGAAGCAGTCGGGCCACCACAGGCCTGGGCGGTCTCCCCGGCTGCAGCGGACGGGCAGGCACTCTGTGCGCTCTCTCCAAAGTGTAGAATGGCGTGAGCCTTCCGGAGCCACCTCAGTGCGCAGCCACTGTTCCAGGTAGTCTATCATGCTGTCCCCTTCTGCTCCTTCCGGAAGGCCCACCACTCGTATGTTGTTTTGCCTATTACGCCCTTCGGCATCCTCGGCCCTCTTTTCCAACATATGGAGCCTGCGGGTGACCTCCCCCATCTGAACCTCCAGTGCTTTCTGAGCTGGCTCTAGGACCTGCAGGGTGGTCTCAGCCTGTGTCACTCGATCAGTCAACTTCGCATGATCTGCCCGTAGGAGCCCCAATCCCAGCGACACTTGAGCAATGTCTTGCTGGAGTGCTTCTTTTGTATCCGTGATAGCGCGGAGGATCTGGTCCACCTGTTGCTGCAACATCCCCTCCGGGTGCGGTGCAGTCGCTTCTTGTTTCCTCTGTTCTACTGCCCCATCCTCCGACTCCTGGAGAGCTCCCCCTTGTCGGCCTCGTGGTTTCCCCATGGTTGTCAGCTTGCTTAGCTCCCGGTCCTGGTCTCACCCTACAGCGCCCTCTGCAGTCCGTTAACTCGGGGCTCCCCGTCTGACAAGGATCTGGATGTTCCGATCTACCTGCCTCCGTCGTCCTCTGCTCTCCCGGAGGGTCCTCACCGGGCTCTGCCTCCTGCAGCCGCCCCCTCTGAGCAATCCTCCATCAGGCAAAACTTCCAGCCGGCATATGAGGGTGCCCCAGGCCCAACAGCACCACAGTGGTCTTGGCAGTACACCCCGCGTGTGATAGTCCAATGGGGCTTCCCAGTTCAGAGGTCTCAGAGCCAGTCCCCACAGGAGAAGGATCCAGCCAGCAGCCACCTATCAAGCACTCCAATCCAAGCTCGAGGTCGTGCAAGCCGCAGAGGCGGGCACTCCGGGCCGCCCGCGGCGCCGCTCCCCGTTGCACACAAAATGTCCGGTCATCCACACCATTAACTCCGGGTCTCCTCAGAGTACCGTGGCCTGGACCTGCGCCACGCGCCGGGTAGCTGCGCCACACTCGGCCTCCGCCTCCTACTCTGGAGTTCCCGCCCAGGTTCCCAAGCGGCACCACTGCAGCAGGCCTCTTACTCTGGATCCTCTGGTGGGTCCTCACCCCGGTCCGTCGGTGACACCGCTATCGGCCCCACAGCACCCCCAGTCCCGGCTGCCAGGGTCCCCCCGTACCGTGCTGCGGCTGCGTCGTCCTCACCGATCCGCAAGGCGGGGTGTTGTTTCACTCCGGGCAGGTCCGGATCCCCAATCCTAGTCCGGTAGCCAGGTAGCTGTTTGCCAGACCCCCTGCAGCCAAGCCTAGGGGCCCGTCTCACCCTCGATATCGCCGGAGCCAGGACTCCCGCTCGGTCCTCTCCACCAGTCACCGGGTATGGCGCGGTCTTCCGCCGCGCCCGGGCGCTCCCGGGACCTCCCGGACCCCCGGACCCCTCGCCACAGTCGCCTCTCCTCCTGTTCAGCGCTCTTTGGGATAGGGAGGGCCCCCCCGCAGGCCTTCAGCACCCGCCGATCTCAAAAGGGGGAAGCACTCACAGCTCCAGATCTCCGATCCACGCCTCTTCCTGGCTGCTCCTCCCTGGCTGACTCGGGGGGACGGCCGCCATTTTCTGCGTAGAGGAGCCAGGCCTCTTACCGCCCGGAGTCCCAGTTCAACTTCGGGGGGCGACGGAGCTCCCGATCTCCCGCCGCGCAGGCCCCCGCACCTCGAGAAACCCTCCCGGGGTCACAGAGGCGCCAGCCCGGCTCTCCGTACAGGATAATTGGTGAGGTCGGCACGGAGCATTCAGCTCACGCGACCGTCTTCATCGGCGTTCAAGCCACGCCCCGTGTCTTAATACTTCATGATGCCATTATTAAACCCTCTGTGACCAACCCTTTTTGCTGCATATAATGAAATGATCTAGTTTTTGACCTTATTTGTTGCCACTTGAGACCAAATTTGGTTTTATGCTTCTGTTCATTTATACTGCTCAAATGTTTTCTCTCAATATGCCTGTGTATGATGATTATATATGATTATTGAACTGATTGTGGAGTAATAACCAACATTCAGGCACTCCAACTGGTCCTTTTGTAAACATAATCGATGTAAGCCTGTGTATGATAATTTTATATGATTATTTAACTGATTGTGGAGTAATAATCATCATTCATGCACTCCAACCGGTCCTTCTGTAAACATAACCGATGTAATGTACACATATACATGAAAGTGTCTCCATAAGTGCAATTTCTCAAAGCTCACCATGTCATTATATCTATCACGTGACAGAACTGGTTAAGGTATCAAGGGTGACATGTTGTATTACGCCTTTAATATGCCTTGATATGCTTTTTTCATGTATATGCACTTCCTACTGAATTTCAGCTTGGTACACTGCCCGTAATTCATTATTTAATATTCTATCAAGGACATACACATATCTAGTTGTTAAAGAGTCTGTTCTCCGTGTCTGTTACGTGTAAACTTACCGGCATTCAGCGGCTGCACCAAACCGGGCGTCACGTAGGCCCTTACGGCACGCTGACTACGTGCGCATTTATGGATGTCTTTCGCCCCGGCGGCGTATTCTACCCATTGTTGGGAGGTGAATTCGAGCAACGAGGGTGAGTGTTCTAACCTCCCGCCCCCGTCGCTTAAGTGTCTAGGCAGGTTGGCGGCTTTGCGGGTCGCTCTCCCTTTTTCCGTCCGCTGTGATGTAAAATAGATGTAGCGTTTCCTTGGTTTTAAAAGATATCTAACTTTCCCAACTTTACAGACTATAGAAGGTATTCATCTTAACGTGATGCTTATAAGATGATCTTGACATCGTGCATTTTTAGTTCTGAGAGGCACGATGTTATTTAAATTTAAAGGTTATTCTTATGCTGGGAAACATTACGCACATGCGGTGTAACCTCTGGGGGAACCGCGTTACTCGCGTGAACTTCTCATGAGTTTCTATTTTAATATATTTCTCTCTCCCCCCCTTTTTAGAGTTCTAAGATGCTTATGGCATTTAGTTCTTGATAACTTGTGACTCTAGATGCTTATTTAATTTTGGTCCTGGTATCCACTGAAGTCTCCTCGTTTGTTGTTTTTACTTTAGACTTTTGATTCAATCGTTGGCAGTATTGTGGATGGTTTCCACTACTTGATCGATGGTTTACCACGGTTTTCACTCTGCCAAGGAATATTAATTCTGGATATTTTCCTACTTTCTGAGTAAGTTGTCTCCTTTATTGAGTATAGGTATGACCCTCGATTTCTGTTGGGGTCTCTACTGACAGACACCTTATCTTTACAGGTGTTTTTGACTCTCTCCCTCTCGAACTTTGGAGCTATTGAGCCCTACTGCCCTAGACGATTTTCAGCGCCTATGAGGTTTTTCTTTCTATTAAAACACGGTAACTATAGTATCCATATTTATCCATTCCCTGGTCCTTATTAGGTTTTTGGACCTGACATTTTGCCCTTTATTTATTCTTTAGGTGCCCTTTCCCCTCCTTCACCTTACACCTGTCCTGAGGAAGACCCCGCCAGTAAGGTTTTGAAGAACACCTACACACATTCAGGGGTCGAAACGTCGACACACTATCGATGCCAGTCTCGCCAACAGTGCATGCCTGCACTGTGATTTTCTGTATTACATGGCTATGTAATTTATTGTAATTTATTTCCTGATCGACTATGTTTTGAATGTGTGGCATGGAATAGTATGCCAAACAATTTGTTTGTGATATTCACCAGCAGTGTTTTTTCACCCACTTCACTACCTCACTTTAGTCACTGCTCTTCTCCTCTCCTATCCTTTCGGGCACATTAATGATGGTTTTTAATGTATTCTTACAACAATTTGCATCTTATGTTCGGTGTGATTAAATAACATCTGAGCATTTTCTAATTCTTATTTATTGTATTGATTTATGGTCTTGATTGTAATTGTATTGTCTGTCTTACACTATATGGATGTAACATTATTGGGACCACTACGTTCTATATCGCTTTACACCCAGGTCCCAGTGATTTTGGGTATACCCTTATCTTTAACGGGGCACTGTCTGGTAGGCTTCAATCTAAAAACTGGTTCACTGACAGAATATCGATCTAAAAAATATAGAAGTAAACAATATCGATGAAAAAATATAGAATGCAAAAATATCAACTCCCTATACTTAAACAGGTAAGTACAAAAATATAGAAAAAAATATTAATGTTAAAAATATAGTTGTACAAAATATCGATTTTTATTTATATATATATAAAATAAAATAATAAATATTAAATAATAAAATTAATTTAAAAAAGTGGATTTAATATACATTTGAACAAATATAACAAATAAACTTAATTAAAAATTTTTTTAACACACATACATAATAATCAATATATATATATATTCATATTTACTTTAAAACAATTTATAAACTATGAATTTTAACTTATTTTATCATTTAAAAATGATAACAAAATATACACACATATAAATAAATATATATATATACATATATATATATATATATCTGGAACGCTCGTCTGCTATTCCTCTCAGAGAGAAAAAACGAGAGTGGACCCAATTTGGTGCGATGAAGTGTTTATTCAGCACTCTTCCATACCGCCATAACGCGTTTCGGCCGTTGCCGGCCTTGATCACATGACAACGCCAGAGGGCAGGATCTCCCCTTTTAAAGTGACGGTGCTCAATAGCTGTAGTGCTAGACATAAAAGACATACTGTCATACATATCAATATCAGCATAAATGCAATAATAATAACAAGTATAAATACATTGTTAAAAAGATGTTAAAAGGTTGTTAAAAAGTCAAAATGCCTATCTTTCAAACCTGTCTTAAAATTTACATTTTGTACAGATTTTCATGAGGTGAAACACCCCGTTTTGATTGTCCATACACATTCAGCTATTTAAAAAATTTAATTAAAGTGGCCAGTACTTTGATCCCCATAAAAGTGCAAGTCTATATAAAGTGCAAGGTGCAAAATGGTGTGTAAAATATTTTATATTAATCTCAGCAGCATGATATTTAAAGTTACTATAATGTAACAATATTATACATGGATAAATCCATATTGACTTAATTTGATGATTTCTAAATGGGAGCCTAAAAGATGCCATCACATTATTAAATCCTGCTTAGATAGTTGATTCCCACAAATGCAGATATAAATACATAAATATAAATTTATAAAATATATACTTGTCTTTATAAAATGCATTTCAACTGCCCAATATTTTTGGGGATAAAATTCTATATGGCTATTGCATGATCGTTTTGGTCTCTATTGTATTTCTGTAATGCTCGTATAAATCCATACTTATATACTTGTAACAATATCATAAAGAGGTACCAATAGTATTAAAACATAATATTTATCCAATTTTTACAGTTGATTCCCACTATCAATATATAAATATTAATATATAAATATATAATATAAATATTAATATAAATTCATTCCAACTGCATAAAATTTGCTAAAACACGATTGGTAAAACCTGATCCAGTGTTATTCAAACCTGATGGACCTACAGGTATGTATACATGTCCTCACTCGTATTTAATCCCCCTGGCTGCTTAGTATCTAGTTCCAATATGTATCTCGTCTCTAGGCGTCTGAGTTTAGCCTACCTGTTGCCTCCTCTTTTCTGTGGCAGAATTGCATCTAAAACAAAATATTTAAAATGTCTAAGACTACTGTTGTGTGTTTCCTTAAAATGCCTGGCAACAGGGTAACTGGGGTCATTATTTACGAAGGCCCTGGTATGTTGCAGAATCCTTTTATGTACTGCCAATTTAGTACTGCCAATATAGTACAAATTACAACTACATATTAGAACATATACTGCATATTCAGTCTTGCAGGACAGATGCTGGTTGATCATGTATGTATGGTCGCTGAAGGCCGTCTGGTATGAAGTCTTGTTAATACCATACTGACAAGCCTTACAGCTAGAGCATTTATAGAACACCTTTCTAGCTGTCAACCACGTACCAGCTTCTTGGTCCTCAGGGCTGTTTCTGACCAATGCATTGCCCATTGACGCAGTTTTTCTATATGTTATAGCTGGCTTTTTGGGAAGGAGACCTCCTATAACAGGATCCCCCAATATAATAGGCCAGTTGCGTCCTATGATGGACCTAATCTGTCCTTCTTGTCTTGAATATGACAGTATCAATCTTGTTGGCTCGTCTGATCTTTTATTTTTTGCACCCTGGGGTTTAGATTTGGACTTGTACTGGAGTAAATTCTGTCTAGCTTGCCTTTTTGATTTCAGGATTGCTGCATCAAGAGTTCTAGTACTATAACCCCTCTCCAAAAATCTTGTCTTACATTCAAATTGCTTGACAAGCATATCACTGTCTTCACTACAGATACGTCTTATCCTAAGCATCTCCCCGTAAGGGATGCTTTGTATAAGGTGAGGAGGGTGTGAGCTAGATGCATGCAATACTGCATTGCCAGCAGTTTGTTTACGAAAGAGATGTTGACAATCTATTGTATGCTATGTATACCTGCACATCCAAAAAAGTTATACTCTCATTACTGATAGATGAAGTGAAACTCAAATTGACATTGTTATCATTGATTTGTCTGATAAAGTCATTAGCACTTTGTTTAGAACCATTCCACACAATAAATAAATCATCGATGAATCTCAGCCATGATATTACCCTTTCGTTGTAAGTGCGCTCATATTGTTTCATGAGGACCAGCTCCTCCCACCAGCCCATGAAAAGACATGCATAGCTGGGAGAGAATCTGGCCCCCATGGCTACACCCTGTATCTGCTGGTACATTTGATTTTTATACAGGAACAGATTATTCTCTAAGCAAAACAACAACATGTCAAGCAACATTTTGTTATGCTGGGCAAATATCATTGGCCTGTTGGCCAGGAAGTACTCCACAGCTTTGATGCCATCTTGATTCTTAATACATGTATACAATGCGGATACATCTAGTGCTATCAATTGATAACCAGCTTGCCATTGTATAGTTTCTATTTTTTGTAAAAAATCACTTGTATCCTGCACGTATGATTTTAAATTTTTAACATGCTCTTGTAAGAAAAAATCTATATATATATACCTATATATATATATATAGTTATATATAGTTATATATATATATATATATGCACACACAAGAGAATCCTTCTGAGAACCGCCGCACGTGGAAGGTGGCGCGCTTGCCGGCGGAGACGACCGGCTGTCAATTTCACCAAGTCCAATATAGTACAGCGCGCACTCAGGCAAAGATAGCAGAAACTTCAACAAAAGGGGGATTTATTCATTGCATAAATCCTCCGTGACGCATTTCGACCGGTATGCGGTCTTGATCACACAACAGAGTACACAGTAATACGTCATTACATACATTTTGCCCAAAACTGACAAAGGACTTGTAAACAAACATTCAAAGTTGAAGTAAACATGGCAGCCATGTTGGAACATGTTCAAAGTAAAAATGCCCCAAAGAATGTCAGTTGAGTACTGGAATATTGCACAAAATGTGCTGGTTTGCATGTGATATTGTAATGCTGTAAGATACAAGATATGAACCTTCATACTGTCTGTGTCAATTTGTAGTCATCATAGTGATAGAAATAGTGATCAATATATGAATATATTAAACATCACACTTCACACTGACAGCGGCTGTTACACAATATACTCGGCAACAGTGCTTAATTTGTAAAATATTAAGTGCCAGGGCTCTGGCCAGGAGGCCACTGCAGTTTGCACCACCCATCGCCCTTGTCATAATGCCAAAACAACTACTAACCATCTCTCTCGCATGTAAATGCGACAGTTCAGATTATTCCAGGTCCCCAAAGCTAAAGGAATGGCTGGAGAGGCAGGTATTAGCAATTTTTTAATGTATATTGTTTTCCTAAACAACTGTTATACTGCTCATCTCCAAATTACATGAGCAGCGCCACCTTGTGCCAGACTGCCCTAAGTGTGGTGTTGACAATTAGGTGCCGGTGCCGAGCACCGGAAACCAATTAAGTGCCGGTGCTCAGCACCGGAAAGCACCGGCACAAATTAAGCACTGCTCGGCAAGTGCCTGAAAAAACCTGCGTGTGAACATAATACCCATTGTGGTTATCGGCGTGGTGCCAGATAGCAAGGGATGCGGAGTACATTTCCCAGGCAAGTGCAACATGGGAATAAATGCCCACAGGTGTATGAGAGAGGCTCAAAAAATTATATCACATAAGAATTAATAACTATCCTGCAAACACAAAAGGAGGCTACATATGAGAACATGTACATGGACTGCAAAGCAATGCAAATGTGATTTCAAACCCTAAGAACCCCCAACACAGTTTAAAATTATACTTTAAAAGAACATTGATAATAGAAAGTGCGTGAGAATATCTTATCTGAAGGGTAAGATACACCTGATGGATGTCTTGAAGAGAAGAGTAGGCAACCTAAAGTTGCAACAAATCCGATCCCGGGTCCCTTCCTTTCCTCCTGAAAGAGATAGACATAGCGATAGGTGAAAATTAGGAAATAAATTCAAAATGTAATCTTAGTATATGACACAGGAAAAACGGGGGGCTTCAACAACCTGTTGGAAACTATGCTAAGAATAGATGGAAGTCAACTACTATTGCATGCAGATTGCATAAATCATGCCCTGGTATATGTGTCCTGTTGGCTATCTTGCCTGATGGCCATGGAGCCCCATGGTCCTGTAGTATGGCATAAGGCAAACAGCAGCAGGAGTAAAGGAAGAAAAATATAGGAAGATAAAGAAGAGAGAGAGATTGTATAGGACAATGGGGAGAAACAAGCAACCCCAGAAGGAAGGAGAAACCAGACTTCTATTCTTCCTGGATGTGTATAGCCATCTCCTCATCTACATTGTAACCCTCTGGGAAGGGGTCCCAAGGCTGATAATATGCTTGGACTCCCTCTTCCTGAGTTGGAGTACCCTGTTTCCACCTTTGATATTGGTATTGTCTTGTTCGATAGCATAGTAACTGAGTTTCGAACAGTCAGAAAAATGGTGTATTTCGAAGTGCCTGGCACTGGGGTAATGCTGGTCTTTGTTCGTGAAGGCCCTCATGTGCTCTGGTATTCTTTTTTTGGCCATATGTGTGGTGCTACCAACATATTTGAGGTTGCAAGGGCATTCTAAGATGTACACCACGAATGTGGAGCTACAAGTCAAGAATTGTTTGATGGAAATCATGGTATTGGTGCTTGAGTTGTAGTATTCTTTTTTCATCCGGCTGCTACTACAAGCTTTACAGTGGCCACATGGAAAAAAGGCCTTGTAGGTTGACACCTCTACTCTGGTCTACATTGGTAATGTCACTGTGTACCAGAAGGTCACGTAGACTGCAACCCCTCCTGTATGTGATCTTTGGCCTTTCTGGTATGGTGTTCCCTATAATAGGGTCTTTAGTGAGCATGTCCCAATTTTTGGATAAGATTTTCTGAATGTCACTGCAGTTGCCATTGCAGGTGAGTATCAACCTGGTTTCGTTGTTTTCACCTGTGGGTTTTATGTCAGTAGTGTTGTCATCCAAGGTCCTGCTCCTACTGACCCCTTTAACTCTCTCCATGGCCCTCCGGAGTACCCACTTGTGATAACCCCTTTCAATAAATCTGGAGATCATGGTCTGTTGTTCGTTCTTAAAGGCAGTGTCAGTGCTACAGTTACGTTTGGCTCTCAGGAGTTCCCATAGGGGATACTCCATTTGAGGTTATCAGGATGGCTACTCATGGCATGTAGCAATGTGTTACCGGCTGTGCTCTTTCTGAATAGACTAGTGTGTATCTCATTGTCAGAGACTTCCACCTTGGTATCAAGGTATTCCACTTCCTTTTTACTCACAATACTGGTGAGTTTGAGATTGTATGTGTTGGAATTTAACCTGTCTACAAAGTCCCCAGCTTCATATTCACTGCCTTTCCAGACTATAAACAGGTCGTCGATGTATCTGAGCCATAGGGCCACTTTGTTGAAATCATTCACAAAGGTGGTGTCCATCCTGATTTTCTCTTCCCAGGCACCCAGGAACAGGTTTGCAAAACTCGGTGCAAAACAAGTTGCCATGTCGGTGCCCAGGGTCTGTCTGTAAATACTGCCATTGAACATGACAAAGTTGTTTTGTAGGCAGTATCTGATCATGTCCAGGAGCATCTGCGTATGTTCCGTATGCCAAATGGGTCCCCTGGACATATATTTGGCACAGGCAGCTACTCCCTGTTCATGTTCAATAACAGTGTACAGAGAGTTCACATCCATGGTGATCAGGAGGAAATGATTGTGCCACTTAAGGTTATGGATCTTTTTGAGAAAATCTTTGGTATCCCTGACATACGAGGGTAGAGTGATGACTTGATCCCTGAGGAAGTGGTCAACATATCTCGAGACTTTCTCAAGAGCACTCCCTCTTGAGAACACGATAGGTCGTCCAGGGGGATTGGTCTTATTCTTGTGAACTTTCGGTAGGAGATATAATACCGGAAGTTTGTGGAAGTCCTTTTTAAGGAAGCAGTACTCTTCCCACTCTAAAAGACCTCTGTCTTTCCAGTCCACTAATCTGCCCTAAATACCTGTTATGCTATTGCTGTATTCAGTTCTGTTGGTAATGACATAGGTGGTGGGGTCATTGAGTTGACGCATGGCTTCATTAATGTACATCTCTCTACTAAGGATGACAATGTTTCCACCCTTGTCAGCTGGTCTTATAATTATACTGTTGTCATTTGCCAGATCCTTGATGGCATTTTTTTGGGCTAGGTGAGATTGTGTCTGAACCTACGCATTTTGTTACACCAATTATTCTGTCTGAATTTGAGTAGCTGATTGCTAACCATATCTTGAAAAGTGTCAATATTGTCATGTGACTTATTGGGCAGGAAAGTGGATTTGGGTTTAAAACTCGTGCTTGCAGCTTTGTAATTTGATATGTTAAGATCATCTAACATTTGATACACATTCTCAACCATGTTCTCACCACCTCCTTCAAGTTTGTGTAGTGTAACCAGAGTGTCAATATCTCCAATATTAAGTTCACTGCCAGTAATGGCATTGCTGGTAATGTTGGATCCCCTATTGGTGATGGGTTTCAGTTTGTGCCATTTTTTGAGTTTAAGTTTCCGGGAAAATTTGAAGAGATCAATACATGTGTCCACGTAGTTGATGGATTCTGCCGGACAGAAGGATAGGCCCAGACATAGAGTTCTTTTTTCCAAGTCATCCAGGGGTCTGTCAGAGAGGTTGATAATAGTGCGATTTACCATGATTTCATCCATTATGATGCCATCTTGGAGCGTGTTGTTCTGTTTCCCATGGGCTCCGCATCGCTCCCTCTTCTTTCTCCTCTGTTTGATTCTTTTCCTCCTCTTGACCTGGTACCCCAGCCTCTCCCTCATCCTCTTCCTGTCTGTGTTGATTCCTTGTATTTGTCCTTTGGTTTTGGAATCACTCTGTTAGTCTGCCGGCCCCTGCTTAGGAGCCGGTATTCGTCTAAAAAAGTTTTTGGTCTTGTAACAGCATCACTCTCTGAAGTGGAACTTTCTGATGTTCTTGATGTCAAAGATAGATCTGTGTTAGAGTCACTAGAACTTGCTAGTTCTTCCTCTGGTGTTTTATGTGCCCCAGTGGCATTGGCTGGCATGTCATAAGAATTTTCATAGAGGTAATCATATTTGTGACTGTAGATCAGAATTCTTCCTGATTCATAGTCCCCACAGTCCTGATGAAGCTTTATTTGTTTCCTCGCCTTGATGTCGTCTTCTAAATTCTTTAGTCTTGGTTTCATCTCATCCAAGAATCTAATTATAGTATCTTGTTCCTTACTCTTGTTCAATTCTTCCTTGATACGGGTGATTTCCTCTTTGACAGTATCTCTGTCCAACCAAGCATATTTATTTTCTGATATATTCAGAAATATTTGCCAAGTTCATTTACAGGCATTTACATTTTGTTGTGTGCCAGAAAAGAACATTCATTTCCTAACCCCAATATCCTGAAAGATTGTCACATAAATCCTCTCACTTTTAACTCAGAGAAAGAAAAGTAAACACCAAGCTCCTTTAGAAGACAGAGCCTGACATCTGACATCTGTATTTGAATGCACAGCAAATGTGACAAGATAAGAACAAAATGTAAAGGCCTGTTTACAGAAAGCAAGCACTCGTGGAAGAATTCAAGGAGCGATGATAAACAGGCTACGCTCCCCGGGACAGACAAAGATATGCTGGACAGCCTAAAACAAATAAAGCCAGCAAATAGAAAGCAAGCAAATGTGAGTTCCAACCACAAAGGCAATGGTAAGCAATGGGCTGAATGCATTCCCTGGGAAGCTTAAAGAATGTCCCCAAGAAATCTTTTCAGAACCAGACAGCTGCACTGTCTGGTAGGCTTCAATCTAAAAACCGGTTGACTGACAGAATAGTGATGTAAAAAATATAGAAGTAAAAAATATCCATGAATAAATATAGAATGCAAAAATATCGACTCCCTATACTTAAACAGGTAAGTACAAAAATATTGAAAAAGAATATCGATGTTAAAAATATAGTTGTACAAAATATCGATTTTTCAATATATATATATATATATATATATATATATATATATGTAAATGTATATATATATATAACTTCCACCTGATGCTGCAGTTCGCGGTTCCCTGCCTTCGGCGTCAGTGCCTGCCAGCAGCAGCAGCAGCCACTTCAAATTTTCAGACTGTCCAAGTAGACGCCCCAATCGGCGAGAACAAAGAAGGCGGCACACCAGAAGAAGGCACAATAATTTATTATGCACTACGTGAAGGACGACGCGTTTCGGCGTTAGCCTTTATCATATATATATATATAATAAAATAATAATTATTAAATATATAAAATAGTAAAATTAATTTTAAAAAAGTGGATTTAATATACATTTGAACAAATATAACATATAAACTTAATTTAAAAAAATTAAACACACATACATAATAATCAATATATATATATGTACATATTTACTTTAAAACAATTAAAATATTAATTTTGATTTATTTTATAATTTTAAAATTATATAAAAATATACACATATATAAATATATATATTATACATATATATATATATATATATATATATTCATATATGTGTATATTTTTATATAATTTTAAAATCATAAAATAAATAAAAATTGATAGTTTATATGTATATGTGAGCAAGATCGCTGTTAGCGATCGAAACACGTCTGGGCGGACACTGGTCCGATACACTTTGTGGTGACTATGATGGAATAAAATCTGCAACAAATCTCTTTGAGTGCTGGTGTGGTCCGTACCTGTGTTGTGGATACCCTTCTTGGCAGTAAGGGTAACAGGACTGTTCTTTTGAATATATATATATATATATATATATATATATATATATATATATATATACACACCAATAACATAAAATCTTTTTAAAAATAACAATATATTATAAATTAAAACATTAAACTATTTAAAAATCTTTAAACTTAAATATACTACTCCAGTCAGTGCAACAGTAGGGAAAGTGTTGGATAGCGGAGGGGTAAAACTTACTATTCCCACTCCAGTGAGTGCAACAGTAGGGAAAGTGTTGGATAGCAGAGAGGTCAAAATTACTATTCCCACTCCAGTGAGTGCAACAGTAGGGAAAGTGTTGGATAACGGAGGGGTAAAACTTACTTTTCCACTCCAGTGAGTGTAACAGTAGAGAAAGTGTTGGCTAGCAGAGGGGTAAAAATTACTATTCCCACTCCATGAATGCAACAGTAGGGAAAGTGTTGGATAGCGGAGAGGTAAAACTTACTATTCCCACTCCAGTCAGTGCAACAGTAGGGAAAGTGTTGGATTGCGTAGGGGTAACAATTACTATTCCCACTCCAATGAGTGCAACAGTAGGGAAAGTGTTGGATAGCGGAGGGGTAAAATGTACTATTCCCACTCCAGTGAGTACAACAGTAGGGAAACTGTTCGACAGCGGAGGGGGAAAACTTACTATTCCCACTCCAATGAGTGCAACAGTAGGGAAAGTGTTGGATACCGGAGGGGTAAAACTTACAATTCCCACTCTAGTGAGTGCAACAGTAGGGAAAGTGTTGGATTGCGTAGGGGTAAAAATTACTCTCCCCACTCCAATGAGTGCAACAGTAGGGAAACTGTTCGACAGCGGAGGGGGAAAACTTACTATTCCCACTCCAATGAGTGCAACAGTAGGGAAAGTGTTGAATAGTGGACGGGTAAAACTTACTATTCCCACTCCAGTGAGAGCTACAGTAGGGAAAGTGTTCGATAGTGGCAAGATAAAATTTACTATTCCCACTCCAATTAATGCAACAGTAGGGAAAATGTTGGATTGCAAAGGGGTAACAATTAATATTCTCACTCCAGTCAGTTCAAAAGTAAAAACAAAAAAATATTAACAACAAAAATATTTAAAAAACAAAATAAATAAAAAAAATATAAATATATTAAAAGTTAAAATACAGATATATTTAATATTACGAATTAAAAAACATATAATGTTAAAAGCATATGACAAACACCTACAAATATTATATTAAATAAAATAAAAATAATTTTCAAACAAATAAATATTTTTAATAAGAAATTATTTTGAATCAAAAACATTAATTATAACATACATTTTCTTTTTTTAATTCCTACCCTATAATACCACACAATTCACAACCCACATCTAAATTTGATAAAAAAATGAACTTACATCATTAACATAATTAATTACCAATTAAAGAAATATTATTTATTAAAAAACAAATTAAAACTCATAAAAATTCATAAACTTCCCACACTTTACCCCTATAATCCCCACAAACCACTGGTAAAATAAAACTGTAAAAAATTAATTACACAATTAAAACTGATATTCAATTAAAAAACGAATTGTATATAAAAACTAATTATAAAGTAAGTAAAATAATTTACTCCCCACCCTTGACCCCTAAAAAAATAATGTCCACACACAAAAAATATAAACTACCCTAATTAAATATCAATTAATTAATTAACATTTATTATCAACCAATTATTAATTAATTAAACATAAATTACTTCCCACACTTTACCCCTAAAAACCCCACAACCCGCACCTAAAATTAATTACACAATTTCCATAATTAATTGTCAATCAATTAATTAATATAAATTAACAACTACTTATTATTTAATCAAAAATAAATTACTTCCTAACCTTTACCCCTATAAATCCCACAACCCGCACCTATTTTTTTTTACACAATTACCATAATTAATGATCAATTAATTAATTAATATTAATTTACAAGCAATTAATAATTAATTACAAATAAATTACTTTCCACAATTAACACTATGAAATCTAAATTAAATAAATAAAAATAATCATTCCCACTCTATTCCCTATAATCCCACAACCCGCTATGGAATTAAAAACACAAACATTTATTAAAATAAAATTGATAACTACTAAAAATTTAACACATATATTAAAAAACATGAACAATACATAATACTAATTAAAAATCGATATTTTAAACAACTATATTTTTGCAAACAATATTAATGACCTCTATATTTTTAAAAACGATATTTCTTCCTTTAAATTCGATATTCTTGGCCACGATATTCTTGCTGTCGATATTTCTGAATCACGATATTTCCAACTCGATATTTTTGTGTAAGTCGACATATCCAACTCGATATTCTGTCTCAACACCCTAAAAACCTAGTAACTGTATAAAATAGACAAAGTTCTTGATTTCATTTCATCCATAAGTTCAAAAAGAGAGTGTCCAGTGGTGGGGAGTAGCCACCATAAGATTCTACTCTCATTTCTTGCAGTTTGCATGCAGCTCCTTGATGCTGATTCATAGCTCACTGGGCTAAATTATAAGGATTATAACTTGCCACCAACAGGTAACAAAAAGATGTCTACAAATCTGGGACCTGTATTTTACACATTGCGCTTTTCAGCAGTACATTAAATCTCTACGCTCTGTTTATAATAAGTCAGACTTGTGAATAGACTACAAACAGATTTCCCCAGCAAGTTCATTAACCGGCAGAGTGGAAGATTTCTGGGTGCACAAACGTTTCTGAAGAAGATGCCTTAATCTGTGAGATATTTTAAACTGCACTCAGCTTTAGTCAAATTAAGTAAACAACAACAGATTACTATCACATCTGTCCTCGTTGCATTCATGACTCCACCCTCTTTCTGCTGCCACCCTTACATCCCCATCTAAGGAATATCACAGTACAATTTTTCAATTTCCAGCACTGAATACAATTATCATTGGCTGTATTTGTGCAAACAGGAACATAGAAGGGCACGACCTCTGTAGGACCGGATTCACGATGGTAGACCACACACAAGTTACAACCGACTGGACATTTCTCGCTGAGGCTACAGTGTGGGCTGGGCATCGGCAAAGAGGCAGCCCACACACCTCATCAGGATGCACAAGGACATGCTACTGCACACTCCTTATCAGCTTTGCAACCATTTGGGAAGGGGCAGAGGGGAGAGCAGACAAGGCACCCTAAGACTCAACGTCACCAGACAACAGCAGTCTGCTCCTCGCTGTATGCTAAAAAAGATGTTGGGAACCAAAAGTTCTGTAACTTTGCTGGTACTGTTTGAGGAGAAGCCAAGCCAAAATGCAAAGCCCTGTTGGTGAAATATCTACAAACTATACAATGCTAAAAGGTTTTAGACCCATATAACAACTCGTAAATGCTGCTGCTCAACCCTCATCAGACAAAATGATGTATCCTGAGTAATTGTCACTCCTCATCCGCAAACAGGAGTTCCTGTCTTGATGACAGCATCTGATATGGATGACAAAGGTACAATGCCATAATGGCCTATTTCTTGGAAAGAAGATTAGTGACGACCACATGAATTAGTTCAAGTCCGCCCCTGCCTTCTCAGAAATTGTGATCTCTCTACAAACAGCATGGCCATAACAAGCCTACTCCCCTTTCCAACCACACCCATAGCATATCTCACAGTAGCGGCTGCTACTGGACCCGTGTAGTGAGATGGGGGGGACAAAAAAGAAAACAAAAAAAAACCTGAAATGGCAGTTGCCTCTCCTTCGTCCTCTGTCCCTCCGACATCTTCCTGCACTCCCAGCCAGCAGCAGGAAGGACCCGCCCTTCCAGCCTCCCCATAGCCAATCACAATGCTGCAATGCAGCGTTATGATTGGTCTGAGCTCGAAGGGGACTAGGATGGTTTGCATGTTCCTCACCAGGCTGGGTAATGCAGCCTGGTGGGGAAGATGCAAAGTGTGCATGACTGCTTGGCCGGACCAAGAGGGCGGCCAAGCAGTCATGCGCACTTCAGGAGTGAAAGCCACTCCTCTCCCTACTCCGCCAGCCCCGCCCCACCCCGCCACACCCCGCCCGAGAGCCACTGAAGTATATAGGAAAAATAAAATGATAATAACAATAGTTGTTATAATTTTATTTTTCCTTTTGTTCAGTGGGGCGACGCTCCTCCGCCTTAGCGGAGGAGCCGCCACTGATCTCCAGTGAAGTCTAGCCTTTTCTAGAACCAGATGCAGTACTTATCGGAGGCTACATGTATAGGACCTTATAGTCTGCAATTCCAGACTGGAGAACCTGACCACTAACACCTGACAGCACCACTGAATATACATGTCCCTCACCGTAGTGGCCTTAATTGCAAATTTATGTATGAGTCAGACCCACTCTGTCTTAAATCTCATGTAAAGCCTTAGGAGGTGAGCACATTTCCAGGTTGGTGTCTGGTTGCACTTACCTTGTGCATGGAATCGATGGAAGTGATGCTCTTTTTTCATGTCTCATCACCCCCACCAGTGAACACATATACTGAAATATGCTGGACAGTGGTAGACACAATGAGTGAGATAAGCGAGTAAACAAAGGCCTATGACTCCACCGTTCCTGCATCACTTGTCTGGTCAATGATGTATGTGGAATGTAGGAAAACCCTACAAGGCAAAATATATCTTAAGTGCCTTGACATTTAGAATACTATGCATTACTGCAAATATAAATGGATATACCTGAGCACTATCTCTCTGTAACCAACTCTCTGTATTTTCAAATGTGAAAGGTAATTCTTGAAAACCAAATATACAAGAAATACAAACAAGACATATAAGAAATCAGTTTCTCAAATATAAATGTATATTAGTATTTTTTCATACATATTAAATTAGTACCTTAAGCTACATCACTACACACTCTTTGATGAAGGATGAATTATGGTTTCTACTTGACCTGTTTCTTCATTCGATAACCTAGTAAATAACCCCAGACTAAATAGTTCATAATAATGTTCAAGAGAAGAGTTAAAAGATAGTTTTCATTAAAAACACAACATAAGGGTTCTTATTCATATGCTCTGTTCACATGATTTTTAGTTGCTCCCAAAATGCCACACTTATTATCTTCCAATCTTTCACACTTTTCACGAACCTCTAAGGTTTTTGTGAAAATATAGGTGTTCTATTGCCAAAATTAATATTAACATTTGTAGACATTAGAGGCGGGTAGAGGTGTGTTTAGTACATGCCCGCTGTAGGAAATAACCAGCTTTTGTGTCATGTTCGCTCATGATTTTTACCCTATCTGTTTTGCTGCCTTTAGAACTCTGTGCAGTTAACCCTGCTAACCAGTAGTAAAGTGCCTGTGCTCTCCCTTTAAAAATGGTTGAATTGACATACACCTAATTAGTATATTTAACTTACCTTTAAGGGGCCGATTCCGATCTCGGCCGGTAGGGCTCCGAATCGGATTCGGATTAACCGGATCCGATTCGGAGCCTTATTTCCCGACCGATTCGTACGCGCGTCCGGGCGAGCGAGTACGATGCGAAATCGCCGACCGACTCGTCCGGGCGTCCCGACCGCTCCGACCGACTCGTTCCCGGGTCTAACCACACCGACCGACTCGCTCGGACTCGACTCGCACCGCGCAATGGAGACGTTCCCCGGCCGGGTAAGTACGATGCACGCCGCGAGCAGTCCGACCGAGCCGCGCACTCTGGCTCAAAAGAGCAGTCGGAGCCGTACTTTGGGGGTCCGTGTCGGACCCCCCTGTACGCGTAACCGCGCGAGTTGCACACAGGGGGGACCCATGGGTCCCCCTACCTGTGCGTGTATGGCGCGAGTCGCTTCGCCGCGTACACGCTGTAGGGGCGCCCTTGTCCGCCTCGCACCCATTGAGTCAATGGGAGCCCGCGTACGCGTTGTGACGACCGGCTCCCATTGACTTCAATGGGAGTCCGACCGACTCGAGTCCGATGGCATACGTGCGCATCGTACTCGTTCGGTCGGGCTGCACGGGTCCGATTCGGTCGGAAATCTCTCCGGGTCCGGCTCGGTCGGAGAGATTTCCGGCCCGAATCGGAATTGGCCCCAAAGTGTCTAGAGCACGGGTACTCATAGTACGGCCCGCGGGCCGCCAGCGGCCCGGCAAGCCTTCCTTGGCGGCCCGCGGACCTTGCAGACATCGTACCTGTGTTTTTTGTTTTTTTACAGAGTGTCAGCAAACACAGACTCTGCTCTATGGGGGCCGGGCGATTCCAGCGATAGTCCGAGTGGAGCTGCAGGGGCGCTAAGAAGAGGTGAAATACAACAAAGCCTCGTTATCATGCAAATGGTCTTTTAAAGACCTGTGAAGTACTCGGGTGCGGCTGTGTGTGTGCCCGGGAAGCTGTCTCAGCCCGGGCTGCAACACACGCCACACGCGGGGTGAGGTGACAGAGAATGATAGAGGACAGCAGGGTGTGAGAGCCGGGTGAGGTGATGGAGGGCAGCAGGGAGTGAGAGCCGGGTGAGGTGACGGAGGGCAGCAGGGAGTGAGAGCCGGGTGAGATGGCAGAGGGTTACAGAGGGCAGCAGGGAGTGAGAGCCGGGGGAGGTGACGGAGGGCAGCAGGGAGTGAGAGCCGGGGGAGGTGACGGAGGGCAGCAGGGAGTGAGAGCCGGGTGAGATGGCAGAGGGTGACAGAGGGCAGCAGGGAGTGAGAGCCGGGTGAGGTGACAGAGGGCAGCAGGGAGTGAGAGCCGGGTGAGGGAGTGAGAGCCGGGTGAGGTGACAGAGGGCAGGGAGTGAGAGCCGGGTGAGGTAACAGAGGGCAGCAGGGAGTGAGAGCCAGGTGAGGTGACGGAGGGCAGCAGGGAGTGAGAGCCGGGTAAGGTGACAGAGGGTGACAGAGGGCAGGGAGTGAGAGCCGGGTGAGGTGACGGAGGGCAGCAGGGAGTGAGAGCCGGGTGAGATGGCAGAGGGTGACAGAGGGCAGCAGGGAGTGAGAGCCGGGTGAGGTGACGGAGGGCAGCAGGGAGTGAGAGCCGGGTGAGATGGCAGAGGGTGACGGAGGGCAGCAGGGAGTGAGAGCCGGATGAGGTGACAGAGGGTTGCAGGGAGTGAGAGCCGGGTGAGGTGACAGAGGGTGACAGAGGGCAGTAGGGAGTGAGAGCCGGGTGAGGTGACAGAGGGCAGCAGGGAGTGAGAGCCGGGTGAGGTGACGGAGGGCAGCAGGGAGTGAGAGCCGGGTAAGGTGACAGAGGGTGACAGAGGGCAGGGAGTGAGAGCCGGGTGAGGTGACAGAGGGCAGGGAGTGAGAGCCGGGTGAGGTGACAGGGCAGCAGGGAGTGAGAGCCGGGTGAGGTGACGGAGGGCAGCAGGGAGTGAGAGCTGGGTAAGGTGACAGAGGGTGACAGAGGGCAGGGAGTGAGAGCCAGGTGAGGTGACGGAGGGCAGCAGGGAGTGAGAGCCGGGTGAGATGGTAGAGGGTGACAGAGGGCAGCAGGGAGTGAGAGCCGGGTGAGGTGACGGAGGGCAGCAGGGAGTGAGAGCCGGGTGAGATGGCAGAGGGTGACGGAGGGCAGCAGGGAGTGAGAGCCGGATGAGGTGACAGAGGGTTGCAGGGAGTGAGAGCCGGGTAAGGTGACAGAGGGTTGCAGGGAGTGAGAGCCGGGTGAGGTGACAGAGGGCAGCAGGGAGTGAGAGCCGGGTAAGGTGACAGAGGGTGACAGAGGGCAGAGAGTGAGAGCCGGGTGAGGTGCGGAGGGCAGCAGGGAGTGAGAGCCGGGTGAGATGGCAGAGGGTGACAGAGGGCAGCAGGGAGCGAGAGCCGGGTGAGGTGTGCGTTAAGAGCCTATGATGTGATGTTTCCCGCCAGCCTGTAGTCAGAGAGTTGAGCCAAAGCCAGGGAGCTCAGGCCTGGGAGGGAGACAGAGAGAGAGGGAGACAGAGAGAGAGGGAGACAGAGAGGGAGACAGAGAGAGAGGGAGACAGAGAGAGAGGGAGACAGAGAGAGAGGGAGACAAAGAGAGAGGGAGACAGAGGGAGACAGAGGGAGGGAGACAGAGAGAGGGAGACAGAGGGAGAGACAGAGAGAGGGAGACAGAGGGAGAAACAGAGGGAGAGACAGAGGGAGGGAGACAGAGAGAGAGGGAGGGAGACAGAGAGAGAGAGAGGGAGACAGAGAGGGAGGGAGACAGAGGGAGACAGAGAGAGACAGACAGAGGGAGACAGACAGAGGGAGACAGACAGAGGGAGGGAGACAGAGGAAGGGAGACAGAGAGAGACAGAGGGAGACAGAGGGAGGGAGACAGACAGAGAGAGACAGAGGGAGAGAGGGAGGAGGGCGACAGACAGAGGGAGACAGATAGAGGGAGACAGATGGAGGGAGACAGAGGGAGGGAGAGAGACAGAGAGAGAGGGAGGGAGACAGAGAGAGGGAGGGAGACAGAGAGAGGGAATAGACAGAGAGCGGGAGAGAGAGAGAGAGAGGGAGGGAGAGAGAGAGGGAGAGAGAGAGAGAGAGACAGAGGGAGGGAGACAGAGGGAGGGAGACAGACAGAGAGGGAGACAGACAGAGAGGGAGACAGACAGAGAGGGAGACAGAGAGAGGGAGACAGAGAGAGGGAGACAGAGAGAGAGGAAGACAGAGGGAGGGAGACAGAGGGAGGGAGAGAGAGGGAGGGAGACAGAGAGAGGGAGACAGAGGGAGGGAGACAGAGGGAGGGAGACAGAGGGAGGGAGACAGAGAGAGAGACAGAGAGAGAGGGAGGGAGACAGAGGGAGGGAGACAGAGAGAGGGAGACAGACAGAGAGGGAGACAGACAGAGAGGGAGACAGAGGGAGACAGAGGGAGACAGACAGAGAGGGAGACAGAGAGAGAGGGAGACAGAGGGAGGGAGAGAGAGGGAGACAGAGAGAGGGAGACAGAGAGAGGGAGAGAGAGGGAGACAGAGAGGGGACAGAGAGAGGGAGACAGAGAGAGGGAGACAGAGAGAGGGAGACAGAGAGAGGGAGACAGAGAGAGGGAGAGAGAGAGATAGAGGGAGACAGAGGGAGACAGACAGAGAGGGAGACAGAGAGAGAGGGAGACAGAGGGAGGGAGAGAGAGGGAGACAGAGAGAGGGAGACAGAGAGAGGGAGAGAGAGGGAGACAGAGAGGGGACAGAGAGAGGGAGACAGAGGGAGGGAGACAGAGAGAGAGACAGAGAGAGAGGGAGGGAGACAGAGGGAGGGAGACAGAGAGAGGGAGACAGACAGAGAGGGAGACAGACAGAGAGGGAGACAGAGGGAGACAGACAGAGAGGGAGACAGAGAGAGAGGGAGACAGAGGGAGGGAGAGAGAGGGAGACAGAGAGAGGGAGACAGAGAGAGGGAGAGAGAGGAGACAGAGAGGGGACAGAGAGGGGACAGAGAGGGAGACAGAGAGAGGGAGACAGAGAGAGGGAGACAGAGAGAGGGAGACAGAGAGAGGGAGACAGAGGGAGGGAGACAGAGGGAGACAGAGAGAGGGAGACAGGGAGAGGGAGACAGAGAGAGAGAGACAGAGGGAGAGACAGAGGGAGGGAGACAGAGGGAGGGAGACAGAGGGAGGGAGACAGAGAGAGAGGGAGACAGAGAGGGAGGGAGACCGAGAGAGGGAGACAGAGAGAGGGAGACAGAGAGACGGAGACAGAGAGAGGGAGAGAGATAGAGGGAGACAGACAGAGGGAGGGAGACAGAGGGAGGGAGACAGAGGGAGACAGAGAGAGGGAGACAGAGAGAGGGAGACAGGGAGAGGGAGACAGAGAGAGGGAGACAGGGAGAGGGAGACAGAGAGAGAGAGACAGAGGGAGGGAGACAGAGGGAGGGAGACAGAGGGAGGGAGACAGAGAGAGAGGGAGACAGAGAGTGAGGGAGACCGAGAGAGGAAGACAGAGGGAGGGAGACAGAGGGAGGGAGACAGAGGGAGGGAGACAGAGAGAGACAGAGAGGGAGGGAGACAGAGAGAGACAGACAGAGGGAGACAGAGGGAGGCAGACAGAGGGAGGGAGACAGAGGGAGGGAGACAGAGGGAGGGAGACAGACAGAGGGGGGAGGGAGACAGAGGGAGACGGACGGAGGGAGACAGAGGGAGACAGAGGGAGACAGAGAGAGACAGAGGGAGACAGAGAGAGACAGGGAGAGAGAGGGAGACAGAGAGAGGGAGGGAGACAGAGAGAGAGGGAGGGAGAGAGAGAGAGAGATAGAGGGAGAGAGGGAGACAGAGAGAGGGAGGGAGGGAGACAGAGAGAGAGAGGGAGGGAGACAGAGAGAGGGAGAGAGACAGGGAGAGGGAGGGAGGGAGAGAGAGAGAGAGAGAGAGAGATGTGTATGCCAGGTCCGGTGGCTCAGTGGACAAAGGCGTCCGCTGCAGGGGCCTCTGTTCCACCTCATGGTCACAGTTTTGTTTTGCTCTAGCCCCGCCCCCTCCCTCAATGACCCCGCCCCCACCGGTGCGGCCCTCGGCCACAAACCACACTGTAAATTTGGCCCCCGAGAGAAAGTTTGTGAGTACCCATGGTCTAGAGTATGGTACAAAACATACCCAGGACAAGGAAGTCAATGCAGCTAGTAGACTGCAGCATCCATTGTATCACCACTATAGTGCCAGTACAAACATGGCTTCAGGCCTACCACTGTAGCCTGATTATAACATCGTAAAATATGCACCGAGACCTGTCAAAATTAACCCCATTGACAGCTAAACATCATGTTTTAAATAATACTAAGTCATCCCTATGTGAGCCTTGTAGCCCATAATGGAGGGTGAATGGTATTTAAAAATGGGTTTTGTAGAAAATTGATATTACCATTTCCCTACAGTGACAAGTCCCTAGAAGCTATTTTCACTGTGGCTGTCCGAGGTGTTGAAAACCAGAGTACAAATTAAAATACTAAAACTGTTTCTTGGGAATCCGACCAGGAATCAGACCAGCTAGAAAAATAATTGAACGACTATTTTCAATAGTTATTAAACATTCAATTCAATGGTGAAGTCAGATTTTTAATCAATACTTAGGAAAAGGTCATTTTTACAATGCTACATTTTCCCTTCCTGATTTACCTGGAGGCTAGTTTGCATTGGCTCTCCAGCTTTTACCTTTGATCTTTAAGGCACTATTTTTCATTCAGAACTTCAAAATGTATAACAAAGTGGGCTTTGCATGGCTTCAAAAATATGACTTAAGGTTACATTGGGTGGTGCAAGAGCAATGCAAACCGGGTCATAAATACGGCCCTAAGTTTTCCTCCGAAGCAGGGAAGATCGTGTCTAAATGTGCAGTTTGGAAGCCACTGCAAATTGCAAGAGGAAGTGGGAGGTAGAAATTTCGAAGCAATCACCCCCTTAATACAATTCCTTTGTGACCAGCACAGGCAGAACCGGATCCCTCAGCAATTTAATCTACTTGTGCTATAGGCATCAAGTTGCCCCATTTAATGAGTGACACATTTACCTTACAGTTATGCTTTTTATGGCAGTGTCACGCATGCTTGAATGTTGTTTTTACAACATTGAAAGGAAAAGATTTCATAATGCAATGTCCTATTGAATAGACAGTCGGGACTGACTGACCATATCACATATAACGAAGAAATACTTGTCTGTTACCTTTAAAGATAAAATAAACTGTGTTAATGAAATGATTGCTCCAGTTGCAGCCTAATGCGTTCCTTCTACTCAACTGCAACAAAAGCAGCCCAAACTGAGAACAAAGTAACAATATATGTTAGAAACAGTCCTTCGTAAGCTACACTTGTTCTGATAAATAGTGTTTCGCTATTTGAATTGCCTAAAACAAAATGCACCCCCACACCTAAAATAAACCTGCCTCTGTTTGGACTTGGAGGACTGTGTGTGTGTGGGGGGGGGTGAGGTGGCCGCTGAAGCAGACTGTCACCGTGTTAATGTCTCAACTGCTTAAGGAGAAGAGCTGTAAACCAAAGAATGACTTGACCAAAGAAGGAATTTGCCAAGCCGGTGTTGACCTTCACGGCAGTGCAATTAAAAACAGAAAACTGCAATGGCTATCAATGCAAATCAGTGTTGCGTAACTTTCCTGTTTGCACTGAGGTTTAGCTTAACACAACACGCTATCTTTTTCTCTTTAGGGAAGTGTGTACCCCAGCATTCATCCAAGAGTGCAGGTACTCTGCACTCAGCTGACTTTCCAAAGTATTCCCAAGTTAATTTTTCTTGAATGTTCCTGTGTGCACCCTGATTCCCTTTACGGTGCAGAAGCAAAATGACTGTACGGCTGATCATGGGCCCACGTTGGAGGGCACCTAGGTGAGCGGTCTACTTTTTAGGATCTACTAAGATGGCTGCCACTTTTTTATAGCTGTAAAGAAGGGTTAGGTTGAAACTGAGGTTCGGTGTGTCTCAGCTGCTCCCCTGGTATCTATATGCATCTTTCAACTTGCAACATATTGTATACGTGCTGGCAGGTGAACAGAGCACTGCAGCTGCATTTTAAGGTCGAGTGAATAACTTATAACGTTCAAGGTCAGAACATGTAGATTTCAAAGCCTGGCAGCAGCTTTAAATGATTGCATATTGTCCAAAGGCTAATTCCGACCTCAGGCTGAAACGGAACCAAGTGAAGGACAGCAGCAGTAGACGGGTGTTGTTGAGGTTGGTAAGGTATTGCAGCACTTCAATAATTACTGACCTTGACAAATACGTGCAGTTATTGATGACTTCCGGAATGTGGCAGAAGGAGACAAGAAAAGGTTCAATGGAAACAGAAGCTTCATACTCAGGCACGCGGTATAGAACTGCCTAGTACCAAAAACTTTCAAAGGAGTACATTAGTCAGCATGCATAACATCACACTGTCATTCATTTACACATACTCTCCCACCATTTGCCCACGGCCTAAAGCCCACAAGCATTTATTACAAGTGCTTATTCTTTTATTGCATTATGATGGTGTTCGAAATGATGGTTGTTTGCATGATCTTTCCCCAGTGGTGTAGCAAGGGGGGTGGAGGTGCGGGGGGAGGGGTGTGTTTCGCCCCGGGCAGTGGCCTACCCCCGCTCTTACCTGCCGTATCGGGCGGCAATGGGCAGCACAATCTCCCCCCCTCTTCGATGTGGCCGCCACGGGGCTGCAAGCACGGGGACCGCCACGGGCGGCCAAAAGGCTAGCTACGCCACTGTCTTTACCCTGATTGCTTTTGTTGGCCATATAAATCTGTGCACTTTGCCCCTGCTAACATGTGGTAAAGTGGCTGTGCTCCCCCTTTAAACATGATGAAACTGATATATACTTGAGTGACACATTTAGCCTACCTATAAGTAGCTGGTATATGGTATCAGGTGTAGCCAGGGCCTGTAAGTAAACTTTCACCAGTGGACTGCGGCACACATTGTGCCATCCATTGCAGCGTTGCTGGAAAGCATGTCTCCTGGCCTACCATCGTAGCCTGGCCATGCAGTTTTAAAACTGCAAATTCACCCTGTCAACATAACTCCCTTTCACAGGCCTAAACCTTCCTTTTAAATATCTTCCTGTCACCTCAAAGTATTCCTTATTGCCCATAAGGCATTCAAAAGTAGGACATGTAAAAGTTTATTGTTAAACATATCCTTACAGTAAAAAATTCCTACAAGCTATTTTCACAGTAGCAGACTTGTCTGTTCGATAGGAAAGCATTGAGAAGCAATATTAAGTTTAATAAAAGTTATCTCCACCTAGGCAACAGCTACAACTTTAATTTGTGAACCTTTTGAAATATTTATTACAAACTCAATTTACTGATGAAGTCGGCTTTTTAATATATATTGTTTAAAAAGATGACTTTTAGAAAGCCACAGAAAGTCATCTTTGCCCTGCCTGAAGTCCATGGAAGCTATATCTGTGTATTGCACACTCCTTTCTGTCAGCCAGTAATTAGCATTTCAGTAGGCATGAATGAGGTGTGAACTTGGTCCCAGGACAGGGTCAAAAGGCCTTAAATGTTGGGAGGTCTTGTAGTCCCCTTGACAGGATGGCCAGTGGGCTGTGCCAAAGGATAGATTGACTTTAAAAAGGCCTACCCTGCCACAAGCAAATGTATCTAACACCCAGGCCTGAACCTTCTTTTGCCCCCCAGCCAGACCAGCAAGCTTCTGTTGACATCACAGTTTCAGATCCTGCTGGAGTGTCAAGACCTGCTGTACAGGCCAGCTGGAGTTGTTCATATGACATTTCATGCTTCATGCTTTTCACTCTGACGTCGTGACACGTGACGCCGCGTAGAGCCGAGTCGAGCTGAGGTGCAGGTGGGGGAGCGAGAGAGGGGGCTCCCCCGTTACAGTCGACAGCAAGCGGCAAGTGGCAGTAAGCGTGACCGCGGGAGACGGGAGATGGTCCGCAGGACAATCGCAGGATACGGACCTCGGGGGCAAAAGCGGCGGCAGAGGGTAAGCGCGAGCGGCCATTAGCGGCGACCGCGGAGTGCTTTCTCGGTTTGCCCAGTGGTTCTTCCATTGCAACTCTCTGCCTCCCACCCTCCCACCTTGTTTCCTGCTTCCCGCCCTGTGCTCCGGTGGACGTTCTGCTCGGAGGGGCCGGGAGCAGGGCGCGGCAGATTGGGTTGTGTTGGGGGTGGTGCCGGTGCTGTGCCTGGCTGGGCCTGCGGCACTACACAGGGGGGGCACGCAGCAGTCAGCTCGGTGTGAGCCCCAGACAGTCATGGGAGCTGCCACACATAGTTTACTGGAGCGAGGGGTAAACAACAGCCTGTTAGACCGCTAAATTGCCAAAACTTGAAGCGAGTTGTGGCAGGCTGCCCTCAAGTTCAAAAATTAGAAAACTATAAATCACTACTCCCCAGTAACCACCAGTAACCACCACCAGCAATACCATTAGTAACAAGGCAGCAGTAAGAATAACAGCAAAAAATAAATCCCAGTAAACCAAAGGAGAAGAGAATCACTTTAGGAAAAAATCAGAGGCAACCAACAAAAATTGAAAACAAACAAATCGCAAAATCACAAAAACAAACAGTAAACAACAATCAAACAACAAACAACAAAACAAAAAGCAAATAATAAACAACCAAAGGGCTGAAATCAAACACCAAAAAGGGCTGAAATAAGGATACAGGATCCTTAATCAAAACATCAAAACATCAAGGACCTATCAACAATAAAAAGAGCCTTAAGAATCTTAAGAACATAAGGAACCATAAGAACCACAGGAGAATAAGAACAACAGGAGCATAAGAACAACAGGTGCACAAGCGGTTTGACGAGATGAGATCAGGCAGGGAAAGACGATCTGTTACATCCATACTGAATAAAAGGAAAAAAAGAGTAAAGGCTTAACCGACATATCCAGCAAGGAGAACTTAATGATGGAAGAAAACCTCAACCAAATTCTGGTAGATGTTGCAGGCCCCGAACTGAACGCAAAAATCACATTAAGCAGTTATCAGCCAAAGATTTATACAAAATTTGCATTTCTGAGGGATGCAGAGGCAGCCCTATGCACAAGCAACGAAAGTCTAAACGGCCTCCCCTCTCCCTTGTGCCCGGTGAAAACAGACCATCAAGGTCTCAAGGCAGACACGCCTGATCAAGGCAGCAAAGATACAGAAAGTAATAGGGAAAACAAGCCCAGAGTCACAAGCACACCACATAGGGAAGGACAGCAAGGGGGGTTAGTGCCCAACCAAAAAATCAGTGATCTAAAAAATGGAGACCGTATTGGATTTTGTCAAGCACCAATAATGGAAAAAGCTCCCGGGGTGAACCAGACAACAATAGCAGGAGCACTTTCTGCTAGGATCGAGCCTGGCACAGGTGTACCACTTGAACCAATCATCAAAATCTTTTCTGGTAAAACAAATTCCATCCATGAAACCAGTTCTCAAAATACTGATAAAGTGTCAACAACTGCCCCTAGCCCAACACCTTCATCCACAACCCACAACGAGGCACTCGTAAAGCGCCCAGCAAGTTTGGCTTATGGTCCCATGCCATCATGCAGTGAAGCCATGTACATCGAGGAAGAGAATCAAACTGATCCTCCAGCGCCACAGTTGCAAAAGCCTCCGGGACAAAAGGACTTAAACAATACCCGGCCAGAGACAGGTTTGGAAATACGGCACACTGAGACCAGCCCTAGCAGGGCAAAGAGCCTAAGGAGTAATGACAATAGAACACCAAAACGGTATAACTCAACCGTAACCATCTGCTCCAGCATTGACTCTTCCCTTCTGCCCAACACACAACCTACCCATTCTTTTAGTAGTTCAGACCAAAACACTAGGGACAGAGAATTGGGAACCACAGAGGACCAAAAAGGCGCATTAGCTGGCAATTTAGCCCAAATAACTCACAACCAAGATCAGCAAGAGCTTTTCCATTCTTTTGCCGTCTGGCAGGCAAAGGCCATTCCTGCTCAGCAAATTGACACTAAAGGACCTAATCAATTAGACTCAGATAAGCTCTGGGAATCTTTACTGGACACCATGCAGCTTTCTATCAAGTCAATGCAGTATCATTCTGATAAGATGGATGTTCAATTATCGATCCTTAACTCTGTGGCCACCCACATCTCAAATATTGACAGCAGACATGAATAACTTGATCAAAAAGGCCCAGGCAAACACGCAACTATTCCCAATGCACTGCACCTGCTTTGCCATTGTTGATAAACTCTCCACCCTTCCAGTGGTAATGGGGGATATCCTGGCAGATATCAGGAGAATATCAAAAAGCCCCAGTATACTACCTCAGGATGCTCAAACAAAAGGCCCTTTAATGGGATCAACCTGCAGCCAGGAGGATACTGCCAACATAGAATTGGTAAAGGGTCCCCCAAGGGATTCTTACAACGAAACACGACCAGCCAAGGTTCCAAACGACAGTCTGTTCAGCGCTGCCATAAAAACCGCTGATCAAAAAAGTGAGGATCCTGGTAGCCACTATACACTAGAGCACAATAGGGGCCCAGAACATAGCCACGACCACCATCTGGAGGAATCATCACCAATAAAGCTTGAACTGGAAGCTTCAGTAAAGCCCCATGTTGCGGGGAAAGAAGATCCAATACATAGCCGCAAGCAGAGGAGAAAGGGAAGAAAGAAGAAAAAGAACATATTGGACTACTTCCATACAGGTAGCGCAAGACCTGGGATAAAAGGACAAGCTGCTAGCAAAACAATGGAAACATTGTCCCAAGAAGGAGACAACAAATTGAGCCACTTGACTACTCCAATATTAGCGGATTCAGAGACCAAACTGGTTAAGACAGCGGATGAATTAACAGGGTCATCGACAAAAGCATCAGATGGAAGCTAAATGAACGCAAGCACCAAAGTTCAGCATTTTTCACCAAAAAAAGATCTGCAGAGGCAGCTGCTCACAGGGAAAGAGAAGGAGATAACAAACCAAGTACTTTGGCTATTCCAACATTAGGGTTTTTAGATATTAAACAGGATAAGACAGCGGATGAATTAACAGAGCCATCCATAAATACTTCAGATGAAAGTAGAAAGTATGAATGCATCAGAGCTCCAGTATACTCTATCAAAAAAAGACCCGGAGAGGCAGCCATCTCAAGGAAAACAACTACTATTACCAGGGAAGACTGCAGTTTCTGATTTTTCCAACCCTCAAGCCGAAGAGGAACTAGCTACCCAGGCAAAACTGCCGACCGCCAACCAACTACAACCTAAAAACACCTCAGTTCTGTTTATCCCTGAATACAAGTCGAGAGGTTGTGGGATAACCTCAACAGAGGGAACATTTTACATTTAATTCAAGCAACTAGAAACTTGGCGGACATAAGCACACATGATCTGGAAAGAGTAGCATTTAAAAATATCAAAGAAATTTCGGACAGAGAAATAACAAAGACAACCTGGTCCTCAGAAGAAACATTGAGGAGGATTCTGGACGAAGAACCCCAATTAAAAGTATGGGGAATAAAAATACTACTCTATCAAAGGCCTGGCTATCCGGATCCACTGATTCTAAACAAAAGAGAGCAAGTAAATCCAGCCAATGCACAATCTGTGCTTAAAGGCATGCGCAGTACGGACGCACGACCATCAGACAGGAAAGATCAGCACCGAGTAATTAGGTCGGAAGACTGGTCCTGGCTAGCAAGGACGATAAACCAACAAGATGAGAGTACTTGACTCAGGAAAAAACAAACACCTCCAGGCGTTCACTACCTACGAATTTGTTCCTGGAATATAAATGGTCTGGGCAATAAAACATCGGGCAAAGACTACTTCCAAGGCTTCGATCTCATCTTGCTACAAGAAACATGGTTAGAAGAACCCTTCCATTTATCTGGTTTTAAAACTCATCACACTCCAGCAGTGAAAGGCTCCAAATTTGGACATCTAAAGGGTGGTCTAACAATTTACTCATCAATAAAAACAATAACAGCGACCGAAGATGTCGACACCTTTACATCTCCCACCAATGCATTCAAAGCACTCAGAGTGAGTATACGGGATGGAAACACTAAACAACAAATATTACTCCTAAACATCTATATACATCCTCGCGACAAAACTAAAGGAGTCAAAATGGTGGAGGCAGAAATTATTAGGCTACTCTCGGAAGAACCAACGTCCAATTTTCTGCTGTCAGGCGACTTCAACATGCACCTAATGTGGCCACAGATGAGGGACGAGCTACTCGAGGAACAACATACCGCCTGGAATATCCCCTGTCAGGAGCTGAGCAACAATAAGCAACAAGCAGCACTCGCTAGGAACTTCGTCAAGGATCTGGAACACCTAAGCTTTGTGGCACTAAATGGTCGCTTCCCGGGAGACCAGCCCCCGGCGGCAACATTTCACAGCTCAATCTCAAGCACGCTAATAGACTACACGTTTGTATCTTTATCATTCTTCAGTATGATTAAAGGCTTTCAGGTAGGGACCCAAGATCAAAGAGACCATCTGCCACAGGAAATCTACACAAGAGTAACTGGATCACCACCAGATCAGCCTGCGGAGGACCCAGAGTATATATATACGGACAATTTCAGGAGGATCAAATTCAAAACCAACCACCCAGAAGAGTTACTGGCCTCAGCAAAGACTTTATGGGAACAAAGGGACGAGACTGACACAAATGAGATAACGCACTGGGAACACTTCATTAATACACTAGGAGAAAAGCATATGGCAAGCACTCTTCCAACTTCAACGACAAACAGGTTTCTAGATGGTCAAGATAAACACTTTATTATCACTAAAACTCCAAATCTCCGTAATCTCAAGAAAGCAATAAACAGAACATTACGCAGGCTTCAGCGTACAGGGCAGGATCCTATTTTACAAAAGGAGATAGTGCAACTCAGAGCGGAAAAGAAAAAAATAATCTGGCAAGCAAAAAGGGAATCAGATGAAAATCTGTGGGCTAGACTCTTACATGACTCAAAGTCAAACAACAGCGCAAGATTCTGGCGCACAATAATCAGCCTAGCCAACCCGAATGTTCAAAGAATCAACTCCCACTTGACAGAGGAAGACTGGGCCTCGCACCTGCTTCATCATTTTAATCCTGAACAGAAGCAGAGCACACGCTATATCCCTGAGGTAATCCTTTTCAACCAAAATGTTACACCAGGAAACGAGCATCTTTTGTTCACAACTCACCAGATTAAGAACAGGATAGCTAAAGGCAAGCGGGAGGGTGCTCCGGGCCCCAACGGGATTCCACCAAGCCTATTAAAAAAAGACCCGTAATACTGGGCTTCCAAACTACTACCGTTGTTTGCACAAATCGCAGGAGGAGATACCATCCCGGACTCTTGGAGGGGGTCAATCATATCCCCAATATTCAAGAAAGGGGACAAGTACGCAGCAAATAGCTACAGGCTTGTGGCTCTAATCGATATCGAAGCGAAATATTATGCAGGCCGACTTCTGGAAGACCTTATTGCCTGGACAGACGAAAAATCAATCGTACCCATCAATCAAACGGGCTTTTGCAAGGGCATGGGAACAACTACAAACATACTTGCCCTGTCCCTATTGGTAGATGGGGCGAAATCAGCAAAACACCCTCTATTTATGTGTTTTATTGACTATTCATCAGCTTTTGATAAAATCGACAGGAGCAAACTCTGGCACAAACTTAAGGATAAAAAAAAAACACCTGCTCTCCTAAACCAGTTAATACTTCTTCACACAAATACGTGGGTTCGAGTTAAGCTAGGAGACGGAAAGTTCCTGTCCAGGAAAATCCCAACAACCATGGGGCTCAAACAGGGATGCGTCTTGGCGCCGACACTTTTCAACTTGTATATGTCTGATCTATCGTCTGAACTGGACATCTGCAACTTGCATGCGCCAAACATAGGAGGGTTTCTACTCTCCAACCTCCTGTATGCAGATGACCTTGTGCTGGTTAGTCGAACCCCCATTGGCCTTCAACATTTATTAGATACAACCAGTAGATATTCAGTAAACAATGGTTTAATCATCAACCAAGACAAAACGAAGGTAATGAGGATTCATCCAAGAAAGGAAACCTCCAACTTCCGCTGGTACTTGGCTAACTCAACAATAGAAGTAGTTGATCAATACAAATACTTAGGAGTGATAATAGACAAACAATAGAGGCACATTTAACTCACAAAAGGATGCCATCAAAAGAAGAGGCAACTCTATTGCGGCAGCAATAAAATCTATCAAACATAAAACTACCGGCCCAAGTCTTATTCCACTTCTACAAGTCTGGCAAGCAAAGCTCATTCCGGCAATCACTTATGGGAGCGAATGCCTGAGGGGAAGAGACGCAGACATTTTAGATAGCACTGTCTCAAGAGTGGCCAGAATGATTTTTAATCTACCTAAGTATGTTTCGCCAGCCCAAATAAGGTTAGAATTCGGCCTACAAAGCCAAGAAGTAGCCCGCAAAGGAGCTTATGTTAAGAGCTGGTACAGGATCAAAAAGGCTGAAGCGGGAACACTGAATTCCTACCTATGGAACGAAATACACCAGAAGAGGGACTGTGCAGCTATGAGATATTTGACATCATAAAAAGAGCGTCTGGGCCTGGAGGAACTTTGGGCAGCCTCAGGGTCCTAGCATTGTTTTAAACAAATCGTAAATATGACAGTGAAAAAACTATCCCTAGTAGAAGACAAGGCAGCACTCACAGAAAGAGCCCACGGATGGTTTGTTGTGCAAAGCTATGTCAAGCCCTCTCCGCAACCTTACCTAGGCGTAGATTTCAACAGGAGGAAGAAAGAAAAATATCTTCATTTTCGAATGAGCATCTTACCATCACTGCCGCACCTTCCCCCTTGGAAGCAATCGCCAGGTCAGACAACATGTCGTTTATGTGAGGAAGCCAATGAAAGTGTATTACACCTTTTGTACATCTGCCGAGAACTACAAGTTGAACGACGACAATTACTGAAGCCATTCTTTGTAAGCAAGGGGATAAGAACCTGTAGACAAGCTGTGAAGGCATGCTTCAGAGGTGGAGATGTTCAGCTAGCGTGTCGCTTTGTGCAATTTATGGAAGCTGTAGGGGAAAAAACTCGGTCGTCAAACGACCGGTATGCATTGTTACTGCAATAAAAAGACTTTTAAAATGTCTCTTTATAGCAAATATTATACATTCAGGCTGCTCCTCACCTGGACGACATATGCTCCAGCATAACAGCCAACAGCAATCTACTATTACTGCTGGTTATAAAACAATCTGATTACTGCACATTTAGCCCTCCACCGAGAACTGAGCATTTGTTTTATCAAATTTTAAGGCTTCTTGAAATTCTCACGAACCTGAAAAGGACAGTATTAGCAAATCACTTGGCAAACTGTCTGTATACTGAAAGGTTGAAAGCCTTTATCAATGTACTGTATTAGACAACAACTATTGATAACTGCATCATTGATGTTAGCATAATGCACAAATGTTTTTATGATGTTATTTTTAAATTTGTCTTAAATCATGAACTTTGCTGCTATTTTTTTTTTATGAGAAATTGTAAAGGTTTTAATTAACCAAACAATAAACTATTTACTTACTTACATATGACATTTGGGGTGCACCTGAAAGGAGGGAAAGAAGATGCCAAATAAATTCTCATGTATTCACCGGTTGGTGATGAACTTAGCTTTTGTTCTGCCAGACTTTTGTCTCTGCGTTTGTTGGGGGGGACAGGGACTACCTAAAACTGGATTTTAGTGCTAGATATGGGAGGACACTAGGATTACCAACATACATAGTACACTCCCCACATCCCCCCAGCCCTCAGAGTCCAAGTTTAATGTGGCCGAAGACTTATTGAAAATGCCCAAAGTGGGTGGTGGTAACCCTGGGAATCATTACCCCAATGATAGGGTGTCCCCACGAGTTAATCCCACCGCAGGTTTGTGCAAAGCATAGTTGTGGCATCTCCAGGCACCCACTTCAGAACACTCCTTGACCTGTGGAAGATCAGAAGAGAACTTAATCTTCTGCTCGCAACCTGAGAAGAGCCATGAAGGACTGGACCTGCTCTCTCTTGCACCCAGGACAAGGAAATGGACTCCAAGGGCATAAGGCTGAGTTCCTGTTAAAGCTACAAGGACAGAACAAGCTACAGGAGGGTTTCTCCTGCTACTGCCCAGCTGGCCAGTGGCATCTGGACCTGGACTGGACTCTATTGTTGGCCTCAGCCTGGCACCCTGTGAGTCTCTAAGTGCCTCCCATGAGTTCCTGGGGGGCTTCAGAAGTGTACTTCTGTGGTGGATTGAGACTTAAGGGACTAAAGTCCTAAGGTAAAATCTTTAACCAGGGCAAACCTGGTTAGTGTATCTGACCTGCGCTCCACCGCCGTCAACGTCAAATTCTGCCTAGCTCCTATTCTACCACAGCCAATGACGATCATTGGCACGTTCTGCTTCTTGGTGCTATTTGTACTTAAAAAAATGTTTACATCATAACTCCAGTTCCCTTTATTGGATTTTTGTCACATTGGTGCCATTTTGTTTATTAACTGTTTCTCTATTTTTCCAATTCGTTTTTTAATTTTTTTTATTTTGCATTTCAATTTTATTCCTGTTTTATTACTGCATACATTCTTTACACATTGTCTCTAAGTTAATACTGTCTGCTCTGTGCCATAGCTACAAGGGCGTCGAGCTCAGGTTTATTTAGTGACTTTAGTGATTCACCCTGACAACTGTAGTGATTTTTACTTGAGATGAGTACTTACCACCTTCAACTAATAACCCAGTTTTTTACAGATGGTAACCATAAAGCAATATGTTTGCTTATGTATGACAAATCATGACAGTGTGCATTATATAATTTACAATGTTGTAACTTAGGCCCAGTGGTGTCCTACATGGATATTCTTTTGAGAGGCCTGTAACAATCCCCACAAGATTCTTTACACACCGCATCAGTAATCACAGGGACAGTTTTTAACAATAGTCCTGTGAAATTAAAATGCAACATATTCAGTTCTCTGAGATAGAGAAAGGCACATTCTGGAATCCATGCAGCTCATTTCTTGGTCAAGCACACTGACTGATAACAAGTTGTGACAGAGCATGGCCTTGTGACCAGAGGACAGCCCACCCTTACTAAATAGGTATATGATAATGTACTGCACCCCTCCTGATTAGCAGGGACTCAATTGGAAGGGGAATTATAAAATAAATACATATTTTCTCTTTTAAAATTATGTATATTCTGCAAATTTTTTATCACCACAGTAATTGTGATATTCGCTACAATAATTTTACATTTAGTTTGGCTTCAAACAAAAGTGTCTTGTGCTTGCTCACTTTGAGGAAAGCGTGACAGGGTCCCAGGAAAAAATATATGCGGTCTCGAGCAGGTAATGTCAGTTCCTAAAGTGGATCCTTTCTGGGCAGGTTTGGTGGAGGATTATGGGGCACCAATTCATTTCCCCCGTTCCAAATTGTAAATTTATATAAATGCGCAGATTGGGGGCTCAAGAAAATCTACTGGTTACATGGCACTCATTGAACGTAGGCCCCAGATAAACTACCTTGAGGGGCCACACATTGAACATCAATGTGGAGACATCTGTTACTATTGATTGGCGATTTCTCTGACTGTTCTGCTGTAGACTTTGTTAAGCTTAACCGTTAAAAGGAAATCCAGTTATTCGATAGAGCTTTGAATCACAATTTGAATCAATGTTAAAATGGAGAATGGAAACGTAGTGGTACAGGTTAATGTACCGGACCCTACATGACCCCAGGAGGGTTCCTGTCACAGTAGGAGCATTAATAGTTGTCATTACAGGAAGTCCAGGTTATCAGACAGAAACATTTTGCTAAAGGGTGTTTCAAAGAAATCAGGCATCAAGAACCAGACTGCTTGGAGACATGCTTACTCGAAGTACAGCAGCTGCAGGAAGAGCCAGGTCTCAGAGAAAGATTGGCATGAGTTCATTATTCCCTGGAACCCCTGCTTTATTAGGAGCTCCAAGTTGCTTTTCAGGGCCGTTTGATCATGCTGCAACATTTATTCATAGATCTTAAAGCAAAGCTGGCCTGTTTATTAATGACGAGTGAGCTAACACCAATAGATGGTACCAGATGCTAAATCTGCTGGTTTTCTCTTTGATTGCAGGAATTTATTTTAAATTTTGAAACAGGTCTTGTCCTTTGAGCCCCCCCCTTCAGTTTATTGATATGGGCCCTGCAAAAAACTTGACTGGCCTGGGTCGAGTTCACAGCCATCTATAGAATTCCCGTCCGCATCAAGTCTAAACAACAGATTAAAGGTATATTTATACATATTCTACCTACACAATGTTTGCAGAAATGTATGCGAAATTATAAAATACTAAGCAGAATGTACAAGGCAAGGTTGAATGGTTGTCTTATCAAATAGAAAGGCTGTCTGTGCATTTCCCGGGACCTAGTTCTCTATCAGTAAAACAAACAGTGCCTGGCTTCGCAGAATGTATGTGAAAGGTTCAACTCTAAGGGCCACATGTATGAAGCCTTTTTGAGGTCGCAAACGGGCCGATTCGCAAAAAAGGCTTTTCACATGTATCAAACCCAAATTGCGATTTAGTAGCCTGTTATAAGGAAGGGGCGTGTTTATGGCGTCCCTTCCTAATACCGAATCGCATCGGTATGTATGAATGTTTTGCGACCAAAATGAGGTCGTAAAACATTTGCATTTTACCACCTACTTCAAGTAAGCGGGTAACCCATTCGCAAATGGGAAGGGGTCCCCAAGGGACCCCTTCCCTATGTGAATGTTTGTAAAAGCATTTTTAAGAGCAGGCCGTTGTTCCACGGACCATTGCCTACTCTTAAATAATGTAAAGAAAACTTTTCATTTTTCTTTTTGTAAAGCAGCTCGTTTTCCTTTAAGGAAAACAGGCTGCTTTACAAAAAAAAAAAAAGATTGCTTTATTTAAAAGCAATCACAGACATGGTGGTCTGCTGACCTCAGCAGGCCACCATCCCTGTGATTTTTGCGATTCCTAATGGGTCGCAAATTGTGACCTACCTCATTAATATTCATGAGGTAGGTCATTTACGACCCACTGGGAATCGCAGACAGTGTTCAACACACTTTCATACATGCCGTTTTGCGATTTCTTAATTGCGAATCGCAAGGATTCACAATTAGGGAATCACAAAACAGTTTCTTCATATATCAGGCCCTAAGTTTCTCAGAAAAATGTTTTCCTTCTCCCTCACTGATCTTGTCTCACCTGCATGTCCACATTATTTATTTTAACCATGGTCTCATTTTGGGTATAGTACAGTATAGGTATGATGCAAAATGTGATGAAAAACACAATTATCCTGCAATAAGCAACCCACACCTCATTAATTCACCATACCCTTAACCATGCATCTTCCCTCTTGCCAAGGGATCCTGATTGTCATTTTATCTATGTACGTCCTCATTCCCTGAGATAATGGTTACCCTAGAGTTGTCACTACCAAACACTTCTTCTTAGTCTCACACCATACTTTGATATGATGGAGCCTAGTAGCGTCTCAATCTTCCAGCGCTTATTCCACCCTCGACTGTACCTGGGTGAATAAATCTGAATGATACAAGCAGCGTATATTTTTACATATCAATGTATATGATCCAATTTATTGCAACCTTTATGGCAGATAAATACATGTATTTGAAGGCTAGTGATGGCCAGTTTTCCAGAGGAAGGTGTTTACCTAACTAGAGGACAGGTGTTAGAAATCAGGGGGCAGATTTACAAGCGCCTTGCGCTGCCAGTACGTCACTTTTTGTGACGTACTGGCAGCACATTTCTCTGTCCCATATTTACAAGGGCAGGAAAAGCCACCCTGTCCTTGTAAATATGGCCCCTTTACACGCAGCACTTTGCGTGAAAGGGGCGTTCCATGGGTGTTGCTGTGGGTGTTCCCACGCAACACCCATGGAACCAGACACATTTCCGGATTTATGAGGATTCGTAAACCTGGAAATGCATCAGTATGCTACGCCACCCTAGGGGTGGCGTAGCGAGGCGCAACGAGGAGAATTTTTTTCATTTCTCCTAGTTTTTTTCCTCTTTCATTGCGTGCTGCATTCTGCAGTACGCATTAAAAAAGGAAAATGCCTGTAGTGATTGGTTTTGTACAGGAAGGTGCCCCTACCTGCACAAAAACAATCTCCCCATGACGCAGGCATCCTTGCACCATGGTGCAAGGGTGCCTGCGCCGGCGCATGGCAGCTATTTGTGCGCCAGCGCGGGGGAGAGCACAGGAATGCGACATATCATTGTAAATATGTTGCATTCCTGTACTCTGAAACTGTCGCAGCGTGGCGCAGCCAAAGGGATTGCGGTGCCACGCTGCAGCACCTTCTTGTAAATCTGCCCCCAGGTCTCCAGTGGGCATAGGTTTGCACCCTGTCCAAGTAGGGACCACAATCCTAGTCAGGGAAAGTCAGATACTCACCCTAAATTAACCCTCTGGTAGATTGGCACAGAGCAGTCAGGCTTAAAGTAAGAGGCAATGGGCAAAGTATTTGTGCAACACTTAAAGGACAGTAACTCAATGACAAAACCACACAAAAAATTCCACACAGGCTTAGAAGAATAGAGAATACTTATCTGAGTAAAACAAGATTAAAACGACAAAAATCCAATAAGTAAAAGTTGAGATATGAATTTGTAAAGACGAAATGTGAAAACAGTGCTTAGAAGTCACTAGCGGTCAAAAGTTTACTTGAGGTCACCAGCGATCGGCGCAAATTCAAAGTTCAGGCTGACTGTGATGGAGGTAGTAACAAACAACAGTGTCTCAAACAAGGGTATTATTTAACGTACAGGTACACGTGGCACAATTGATTGCAATGGATTAAATCCAAAGGAGGAGAAAGCCAGGGAGACATTTTCTTATGAAGGTAAATTGTATTTCAATCAAAGAACATGTTGGACATATTAAACTTCATATGTACAAACACATGAGGCGGTAGCACTGCATTACATTAAATGACATGTAACCATAGAGATACTGTACACAAGTGCTCGTGAAGTTTTTGTGATGGCGCAAGTGACACGTGATGTGGTATATACAGCGATTGTGGTGGGCGCCACAGGGCAGGTGAAGTAAAAACAGTTTCTTTACATTTGAAGTACCCAAACAGTTATTGTTACAAAGTTATACTGATTAGATAGGGTATTCGTTTGATGGAGGCGCCAAGAGTTCCGCTGTGGAAGTCGACGGCGTTTCGGCCTGTAGATGTATTAGGCCATCATCAGGACCAGGTTACGTAATATTTGATATGCAGTGTAAGGAATCGAGGTCGGGCTCCGTTCGGCGGGGCACTGGATGTCCCAAGGAAACAGCTGAACGAGCAGGGTGAGCAGCGGCGGGTCAATCAGTCGCAAGGGAGCTCCGGAGTGCTGCTACGAAAATTCGGCAGTCGTGGATTAGAGCGCTGTAGCCGGCATCAGTCAGGAAATGAGCAGCAAATAAATGCCTCAAGCCAATATCAATTGATTTGTTGGTTCATAGTCTGTTAAATTAATGTAGCAGCATTTTAAAGGTGATGGCTAGGACACTTCTTTCTCTTAGTTTAATACGGCCCCGTCCAGCCGCCTAGGGCCAAACCCCTTGTTGCTATTACGCACACTTTCTAAAAGTGGCATTTCTAAAATGGTAATGCCAAATCCAACTTTACCACTAAAGAGGATTTATCACCACCATTTCAAAGATATGAAACATCATGTAGCTACTCTTTTCTGATCAGGAATTACAGCTTTAAAAGTGCTTTTAGGAATTCCCAATGCTAGCCTATGAGAGGAGTAGGCCTCACAGCAGTGAAAAATGAATTTGGCTGTTTGTCACTACCAGGACATGTAAAACTTAAAAGTACATGTCCTACCTTTTAGTTACACAGCAATACAATACAATACAATACATATACATTTATAAAGCGCATCAGCTACCTCAAACAGAGGTGTCCCGGCACCCTACCCTTATGGCCACTTAGAGCCTACCTTAGGAGTGACTTATATGTAATAAAAGGGGAGTTTAAGCCTTGGCAAGTGGTTTTAAATGCCAAGTTGAAGTGGCAGTAAACTTCACAGACAGGCCCTGCAATGGCTGGCAGGCCTGAGATAGGTTTGAAAGGCTACTTGTGTGGATGGCACAACCAGTCCGCAGGCCCACTAGTAGCATTTAGATTACAGGCCCTGGGTATATGGTATACAACTTTACAAGGGATTTACAGGTAAACTAAACATTTAAATCAAGTATATACCAATGTCACCATGTTTAGGGGAGAAGCACCTGCACTTTAGCACTGGTCAGCAGTTGCAAAGTGCTCAGAGCCCTAAGGCCAACAAAAACATATAGCAAAAAGTGTAGGTAAGCAGGCAAAAAGTCGGGGGAAGACCACCCTTAGGGTGACAGGTCTAACAACAGGTATACCATTTCCTCACTGTCCCAAGGTTAAGTGCCTTTATTATCATACAGTGAGTAACCATGGAGTCTTCTGTGGCCCACTACGCCATGCCCATACAAACACATTCCTATGCTGACTGCATTGTACAAGTATGGCAGCATCTATTACATCCATTACCTCAACCTTAAACCTAAATCTAATTGTATTATCACTTTGTATACAGAAAGTAATGTTAGTGTCTTACAAAATAACAGTACTGTTAGTAATAACATGTATGGAGCCCAACTCTTATTTAACCCAACTTTTATATATCAACAAATCACAATGCCTGTTGACCTATTCCAAAATGCAAGGGATTTAGGTTTGACAGTGGCGCAAATACAATTAGTACAACTTCCCCAGTGCCCAGATGCCTTAATGTACAATTACTCACCCAAAATAGCAGAAGTACCAGCCATATCTTAATGAAAATCACTCCTGCTAACCACTTCCCAGGAATACTAGACCTCACATGGTCTTTCTTGGTTGGAGATGGTATGGACAAAACTGGACAGCTTTATCATTTTGTAGTAACACATCCTTTGTGCTATGTAGGTGCAAATTCTCATTGCTAAGTAGTTGCAAATCCTCTTATTACATTGTACATTACCAGGGGAGATGTTTTAAGCACATTCACTCTCGACTTAAGTTTTTTTTTTCTTTTGTAGAAATAGAGAGGTTCCAGGAAGAAGCATGATACCAAGATCCGAGACAGTGTCACATCACAGTAGTGTTTGTAGTAAGCAGTAATTAATACTGCCATTTCCATTGAAGTATCAAGGCTGTTTTTCCTTGGTGGAGTTTGATGTGAACCTTTTCATTGCTTGATTTTAATGTAGACCCGGGCTCCAAAATAAAGCTGGTGACAGGGTTCACTGGACTCCTTCGGCAAAGCTTGCAATACCTAAAGCTTTTCAAAATGTATCTAAGGCCTTTTATGAGTTGGAAAATCTCTTTTGACTTGTGAACGGACTTTTGTGATCCATCACAAATCACAAATAGGAGGGGGTGAATGATGTACCGTCATACTGTCTGGGGTTTGCAATAGAATGTATCAATAGTTTGTGACAACAATTGCAGTCAGAAACCATTGATCAGTTACTGACCCACTTTTTGGGGTGACTCTCAGCTGTCCCAAGGGGAGAGTCCCTTTTGGGAATTGTGGCAATGGCCTTGGGGTCCAGAGGACTACTGCCTGCTCCCCTGATGTGTCCCCAAATGAAAATAATTTTTTAAAGGAGCATAAGACCTTGCTTTAAAAAAAATGCTTCCTGTTTGGGAGTGCAAACACAGGGATGGAGGTCTGATGTTCCGTTCAGCTCACCATCCCTGCATTTACATCCATTCAAAGGAGGTTGCAAACTGCGGCATGCCTAATGAATATTCATTAGGCAGGTCATTTGCATGGGTCCTGAAAATGACCAATTTGTGATGCGACCTATTATTGCAGAGGTCACATTGCAACTAGCATTCCCATTTGCAAACCAGTCAGTGTGCAAATTGCAGTATCTTTGCTATAGTTTTTACATTTATCCTGTAATAATTGGAGGCCTCTATCCGCTCTGAAAACAAAAAGTAAATATTTAAATTTACAACATTTAGGCATCCTAAAAAAATCTAACAGGGTATTTGTAAATGTGCCCATGACAACGAATGTGCTACTTTTGTTGTTTTGTTTCACTTTGCCACATTAAGAGTGTAGCAAACCTGCACAGGTAGTACAATCCTATAAGGCGGGAGCAAACCAGTCAAGGTAAATAGCAGCCACCATCCCCGCTTTGCCCACATGCGCCATTTCAGGATGTTCATGATATAAGGGACATGCTTTATGTGCAACTAGGCAGCCATCCTGGAAACATCATAGATGGTGCAAGTATTCTGGTGCCAAGCCTTGCAATGTAGCAATGTCATTTGAGTTCGCCATTGGGCCTTCGCAATGGGGATGGATGGAGAGAATCAGTGTGGTCTGAGAGGGTGAAAGAGCCACTGCTTTGGCTTCAACATAAGCCAGAGTATTTCCACGTGTAACTTCATCATCAGCAATATGTTGTGTTGTACATTTAAAAAAAAAATAGTTTTATCCTGTAATTGAAGAGTATCTAAGAGGACAGCTACATTTGGCCATTTTCATTTACTTCCCAATGAAGGTAAGGAATCTTCGCTGTTTCCTTAACTGTCTGTGATCATGCGTCACCCCGAAGGCATAGCATGAATTGATAACAAATATTGACGGATCTTTTCTTTGAATGCAAGCTCTAGTGAGGTCAACCATATTAGCTACTTAGGCACAGCAGACAATGGACATGTGGTCACCCTCTACTGTCTTGTTCTGGGAGCAGATTGCATACCAACCTACTAGACATCCATTGCTGTTCCATAAACATAAGCCATCTATGTCAAAGACAAGATCAGGTTTGTGTAATGGGTTGTCAATCATGTGACTCACCTTTCTGGATACAAGTTAAAAGGGATGGGGTTCATGACTGGGCATCTTGCTGGGGTAATATGACCTGCAGATAAATGCAATATCTTATTCCTGGTGAGCCGGGCACTTGATAAGTGTTATGCTTTAGTCTTTCACATGAGTGATACTGTGGCCTGTGGGACAGCTACAGGGAGAGGGGATCTAAGCACAAGAGTGTTAGAAGATTCAACAATAGTTCAGCTGCTGCTATTTGATACAGGCTATTGCCATAATTCAATAAGTCACCAAATAGTGCTTACCGCCATGCACTTAAATGAGCACCCAAAAGGCAAACCCTCCTTTTTTTTGTGGCAAAATAGGGAGAATGACTTTGAACAATAAGGGAGACATAATGCAGGGTCTCAGATCAAGGCTGGTTTTAACAAGGGTAAGGCTTGTTTTGTTTCATATGTCCATTTTAGGGGCTTAAACTGGTAAATGGGTGAAGTTGTGCAGAGATTTGACAAGAGAGGCATACCTTAAAATTCACTTACAACAGTGTCCTGCCATCACGAAGAAGGTTCACATTTGGGGGAAAATAGTGGGACGAGGAACTTTAAGAAATGCATCTATTCTAGAAGCCAACAAATGTGAGTATTCTGCTGGACCTTGGGCAAGTATATGTGTAGTTTTTCCAAAGAGGCCTTCTGCCCTTCTGTATGAGTGAAGTAAGTTATATCATCTGTAGTTTTGGAGCTGAAATGGAAACTTATGTCTGAGACCTGGTCTACTCAAGTGCTGATCTTTGTTGGCATTCCTCTGACACTATGGGACCCATAGACAATTCGCCCTACATCAACTCCTGGGCTCTCTAATGAGCGGGCCGGCCCGCAGTGAATGCCAATGTTGTGTTGTCGTTCCTCTGAGCCCGCTTGCTGTCCCCTGTTTGCTAATGATCCAGTGCTTAGGGTGGCTTCTGACTGGCGAGATCCAGACCCCCAGAGTGACTGAAGGGGCTACCTTGGCATCTGCGCTGCAGTCTTAAAGGGATACCAAAGGGGATGATGGACGGAGCGTTAGAGCAAATCAAACACTCACCCCCAGTCAACTGATCTGGGTTTAATCCATCATCATTCTTTAGCTCACTCCACCACCCTAGTTCAGACATGGCCATATGCAAATCAGTCTGACCCGGTGCCTCATGGGAACAGTCCAGCCCGAACTGCCAAGCCATGTCTTCCCTGGACTGGAAACAAGCATCCTGGGACCGGTTTCGGGTTCAAAACCCTCATCAGCCAGGCTATCTTGAATCCAGTGGCAAAGTGAGCAAGGGACCCACGTCTGGGCATACCCTGCCAACTTAGGGCGAACAAAGCGATACCAAAGGGGATGATGGACGGAGCGTTAGAGCAAATCAAACACTCACCCCCAGTCAACTGATCTGGGTTTAATCCATCATCATTCTTTAGCTCACTCCACCACCCCAGTTCAGACATGGCCATATGCAAATCAGTCTGACCCTGTGCCTCATGGGAACAGTCCAGCCCGAACTGCCAAGCCATGTCTTCCCTGGACGGGAAGCAAGCATCCTGGGACCGGTTTCGGGTTCAAAACCCTCATCAGCCAGGCTATCTTGAATCCAGTGGCAAAGTGAGCAAGGGACCCACGTCTGGGCATACCCTGCCAACTTAGGGGCGAACAAAGCGATACCAAAGGGGATGATGGACGGAGCGTTAGAGCAAATCAAACACTCACCCCCAGTCAACTGATCTGGGTTTAATCCATCATCATTCTTTAGCTCACTCCACCACCCCAGTTCAGACATGGCCATATGCAAATCAGTCTGACCCTGTGCCTCATGGGAACAGTCCAGCCCAAACTGCCAAGCCATGTCTTCCCTGGACCGGAAACAAGCATCCTGGGACTGGTTTCGGGTTCAAAACCCTCATCAGCCAGGCTATCTTGAATCCAGTGGCAAAGTGAGCAAGGGACCCACGTCTGGGCATACCCTGCCAACTTAGGGCGAACAAAGCGATACCAAAGGGATGATGGACGGAGCGTTAGAGCAAATCAAACACTCACCCCCAGTCAACTGATCTGGGTTTAATCCATCATCATTCTTTAGCTCACTCCACCACCCCAGTTCAGACATGGCCATATGCAAATCAGTCTGACCCTGTGCCTCATGGGAACAGTCCAGCCCGAACTGCCAAGCCATGTCTTCCCTGGACCGGAAACAAGCATCCTGGGACCGGTTTCGGGTTCAAAACCCTCATCAGCCAGGCTATCTTGAATCCAGTGGCAAAGTGAGCAAGGGACCCACGTCTGGGCATACCCTGCCAACTTAGGGTGAACAAAGCGATACTAAAGGGGATGATGGACGGAGCGTTAGAGCAAATCAAACACTCACCCCCAGTCAACTGATCTGGGTTTAATCCATCATCATTCTTTAGCTCACTCCACCACCCCAGTTCAGACATGGCCATATGCAAATCAGTCTGACCCTGTGCCTCATGGGAACAGTCCAGCCCGAACTGCCAAGCCATGTCTTCCTGGACCGGAAACAAGCATCCTGGGACCGGTTTCGGGTTCAAAACCCTCATCAGCCAGGCTATCTTGAATCCAGTGGCAAAGTGAGCAAGGGACCCACGTCTGGGCATACCCTGCCAACTTAGGGTGAACAAAGCGATACTAAAGGGGATGATGGACGGAGCGTTAGAGCAAATCAAACACTCACCCCCAGTCAACTGATCTGGGTTTAATCCATCATCATTCTTTAGCTCACTCCACCACCCCAGTTCAGACATGGCCATATGCAAATCAGTCTGACCCTGTGCCTCATGGGAACAGTCCAGCCCGAACTGCCAAGCCATGTCTTCCCTGGACCGGAAACAAGCATCCTGGGACCGGTTTTGGGTTCAAAACCCTCATCAGCCAGGCTATCTTGAATCCAGTGGCAAAGTGAGCAAGGGACCCACGTCTGGGCATACCCTGCCAACTTAGGGCGAACAAAGCGATACCAAAGGGGATGATGGACGGAGCGTTAGAGCAAATCAAACACTCACCCCCAGTCAACTGATCTGGGTTTAATCCATCATCATTCTTTAGCTCACTCCACCACCCCAGTTCAGACATGGCCATATGCAAATCAGTCTGACCCTGTGCCTCATGGGAACAGTCCAGCCCGAACTGCCAAGCCATGTCTTCCCTAGACCGGAACAAGCATCCTGGGACCGGTTTCGGGTTCAAAACCCTCATCAGCCAGGCTATCTTGAATCCAGTGGCAAAGTGAGCAAGGGACCCACGTCTGGGCAGACCCTGCCAACTTAGGGCGAACAAAGCGATACCAAAGGGGATGATGGACGGAGCGTTAGAGCAAATCAAACACTCACCCCCAGTCAACTGATCTAGGTTTAATCCATCATCATTCTTTAGCTCACTCCACCACCCCAGTTCAGACATGGCCATATGCAAATCAGTCTGACCCTGTGCCTCATGGGAACAGTCCAGCCCGAACTGCCAAGCCATGTCTTCCCTGGACCGGAAACAAGCATCCTGGGACCGGTTTCGGGTTCAAAACCCTCATCAGCCAGGCTATCTTGAATCCAGTGGCAAAGTGAGCAAGGGACCCACGTCTGGGCATACCCTGCCAACTTAGGGCGAACAAAGCGATACCAAAGGGGATGTTGGACGGAGCGTTAGAGCAAATCAAACACTCAACCCCAATCAACTGATCTGGGTTTAATCCATCATCATTCTTTAGCTCACTCCACCACCCCAGTTCAGACATGGCCATATGCAAATCATTCTGACCCTGTGCCTCATGGGAACAGTCCAGCCCGAACTGCCAAGCCATGTCTTCCCTGGACCGGAAACAAGCATCCTGGGACCGGTTTCGGGTTCAAAACCCTCATCAGCCAGGCTATCTTGAATCCAGTGGCAAAGTGAGCAAGGGACCCACGTCTGGGCATACCCTGCCAACTTAGGGCGAACAAAGCGATACCAAAGGGGATGATGGACGGAGCGTTAGAGAAAATCAAACACTCACCCCCAGTCAACTGATCTGGGTTTAATCCATCATCATTCTTTAGCTCACTCCACCACCCCAGTTCAGACATGGCCATATGCAAATCAGTCTGACCCTGTGCCTCATGGGAACAGTCCAGCCCGAACTGCCAAGCCATGTCTTCCCTGGACCGGAAACAAGCATCCTGGGACCGGTTTCGGGTTCAAAACCCTCATCAGCCAGGCTATCTTGAATCCAGTGGCAAAATGAGCAAGGGACCCACGTCTGGGCATACCCTGCCAACTTAGGGCGAACAAAGCGATACCAAAGGGGATGATGGACGGAGCGTTAGAGCAAATCAAACACTCACCCCCAGTCAACTGATCTGGGTTTAATCCATCATCATTCTTTAGCTCACTCCACCACCCCAGTTCAGACATGGCCATATGCAAATCAGTCTGACCCTGTGCCTCATGGGAACAGTCCAGCCCCAACTGCCAAGCCATGTCTTCCCTGGACCGGAAACAAGCATCCTGGGACCGGTTTCGGGTTCAAAACCCTCATCAGCCAGGCTATCTTGAATCCAGTGGCAAAGTGAGCAAGGGACCCACGTCTGGGCATACCCTGCCAACTTAGGGCGACCAAAGCGATACCAAAGGGGATGATGGACGGAGCGTTAGAGCAAATCAAACACTCACCCCAGTCAACTGATCTGGGTTTAATCCATCATCATTCTTTAGCTCACTCCACCACCCCAGTTCAGACATGGCCATATGCAAATCAGTCTGACCCTGTGCCTCATGGGAACAGTCCAGCCCGAACTGCCAAGCCATGTCTTCCCTGGACCGGAAACAAGCATCCTGGGACCGGTTTCGGGTTCAAAACCCTCATCAGCCAGGCTATCTTGAATCCAGTGGCAAAATGAGCAAGGGACCCACGTCTGGGCATACCCTGCCAACTTAGGGCGAACAAAGCGATACCAAAGGGGATGATGGACGGAGCGTTAGAGCAAATCAAACACTCAACCCCCAGTCAACTGATCTGGGTTTAATCCATCATCATTCTTTAGCTCACTCCACCACCCCAGTTCGGACATGGCCATATGCAAATCAGTCTGACCCTGTGCCTCATGGGAACAGTCCAGCCCGAACTGCCAAGCCATGTCTTCCCTGGACCGGAAACAAGCATCCTGGGACCGGTTTCGGGTTCAAAACCCTCATCAGCCAGGCTATCTTGAATCCAGTGGCAAAGTGAGCAAGGGACCCACGTCTGGGCATACCCTGCCAACTTAGGGGGAACAAAGCGATACCAAAGGGGATGATGGACGGAGCGTTAGAGAAAATCAAACACTCACCCCCAGTCAACTGATCTGGGTTTAATCCATCATCATTCTTTAGCTCACTCCACCACCCCAGTTCAGACATGGCCATATGCAAATCAGTCTGACCCTGTGCCTCATGGGAACAGTCCAGCCCGAACTGCCAAGCCATGTCTTCCCTGGACCGGAAACAAGCATCCTGGGACCGGTTTCGGGTTCAAAACCCTCATCAGCCAGGCTATCTTGAATCCAGTGGCAAAGTGAGCAAGGGACCCACGTCTGGGCATACCCTGCCAACTTAGGGCGAACAAAGCGATACCAAAGGGGATGATGGACGGAGCGTTAGAGCAAATCAAACACTCACCCCCAGTCAACTGATCTGGGTTTAATCCATCATCATTCTTTAGCTCACTCCACCACCCCAGTTCAGACATGGCCATATGCAAATCAGTCTGACCCTGTGCCTCATGGGAACAGTCCAGCCCGAACTGCCAAGCCATGTCTTCCCTGGACCGGAAACAAGCATCCTGGGACCGGTTTCGGGTTCAAAACCCTCATCAGCCAGGCTATCTTGAATCCAGTGGCAAAGTGAGCAAGGGACCCATGTCTGGGCATACCCTGCCAACTTAGGGCGAACAAAGCGATACCAAAGGGGATGATGGACGGAGCGTTAGAGCAAATCAAACACTCACCCCCAGTCAACTGATCTGGGTTTAATCCATCATCATTCTTTAGCTCACTCCACCACCCCAGTTCAGACATGGCCATATGCAAATCAGTCTGACCCTGTGCCTCATGGGAACAGTCCAGCCCGAACTGCCAAGCCATGTCTTCCCTGGACCGGAAACAAGCATCCTGGGACCGGTTTCGGGTTCAAAACCCTCATCAGCCAGGCTATCTTGAATCCAGTGGCAAAGTGAGCAAGGGACCCACGTCTGGGCATACCCTGCCAACTTAGGGCGAACAAAGCGATACCAAAAGGGATGATGGACGGAGCGTTAGAGCAAATCAAACACTCACCCCCAGTCAACTGATCTGGGTTTAATCCATCATCATTCTTTAGCTCACTCCACCACCCCAGTTTAGACATGGCCATATGCAAATCAGTCTGACCCTGTGCCTCATGGGAACAGTCCAGCCCGAACTGCCAAGCCATGTCTTCCCTGGACCGGAAACAAGCATCCTGGGACCGGTTTTGGGTTCAAAACCCTCATCAGCCAGGCTATCTTGAATCCAGTGGCAAAGTGAGCAAGGGACCCACGTCTGGGCATACCCTGCCAACTTAGGGCGAACAAAGCGATACCAAAGGGGATGATGGACGGAGCGTTAGAGCAAATCAAACACTCACCCCCAGTCAACTGATCTGGGTTTAATCCATCATCATTCTTTAGCTCACTCCACCACCCCAGTTCAGACATGGCCATACGCAAATCAGTCTGACCCTGTGCCTCATGGGAACAGTCCAGCCCGGAGCTGAACTGCTTGCTGCCCCCCTCATCTTCCTCTGAGATCTGGTGCCTCTGTGGCTCTCTGGGAACCATCACGGCTCCTGCTGCAGCTGACTTGCGGTGAGTGACCTCCTCCCGGGCCAGACTCTTCCTCCACTGGTTGTTCGCCCTCCGCAGTCTGGGACATCAACTCTACCCCATATATTCAATGGGCTTTGGCCCTTTCCTGGAAGACCGCTGCCCGGAGTGCAGACTTTGCATAGCTGCGTCCGGTGTTGGCTGGGTTTGGCACCTGTCTGCAGCCTGACTGTCATGGTGCTCACTGTTGGCTCCTCGGCCCACCACCTTTCACTGGCCTGTGCATTCCCTGGTGAGGTCGCAAGTCATGAGTGCCCTTGTCCATAGCAAGGTGGCACCTGAGCCTAGCAGTGCATGTGAGAGAGCGCGCCATTGGCTTGGACTATAAAGTGATGCTCTCTGAGTGAGTTCCTGGTTGCAGGGTGTACTCTCTTTCTTCTTGACCCAGAGTTCTCCCCTGTGAAGTCTCTCTATTGATCTGGTCCAGATCTTAGGCCACATCTCGGTCGAATTTATGTGGACCCCTGGGCGCCCACATTTCCTGGGGTGTACCCTGCCTCCCGCATCCTTGCTTGGTCCTGTCTCCTGCGTGCTCTGGTCTCCTTGGTCCTTTTTGTTGGGGGATCGTATGCTCGATTTCTTCTCCATCTAGTGATCCCCATTTCCCCTCAGACACACGAGGACCCGTCTTCAAAATTGCAGCCATTACCCCTCGTCAAAAATTAAAGGACGGGAGGGAGGAGCCTCGCGCCGGTCCAAGATGGGCGCGTAAGGCCTCGGCTCCGTAGTGCCTGTCCCCCAACCCAAAGATCCTGTTACTTATCCTGGCACTGAAGCGTGCTACTCGACGGCGGAGCAATAGAGACGCTCCCGGTGACAGCTCCGGCCCCTCTGTGACACCGGAGACCGGAGATACCATCGCCGCGCATTGCGGCCTCCGCGGAGCCTGGAACCGGGGACTGAAGTTTGGGCTGTGACCGGGACGCAGCTACACGGCGCTGGGGTTGCCGACCGGAGGTCGCCGTTCTCGCCCCATCCCCTGGGGCGGAGCGGACGGCGGTCGCAGCAGAAAATTAGAGGCGGAGAAGACGAGCGGGGACGTGTTGGTGAGGCTCCCCGTCCCCCCGTATATGGAATAAAAAGAGACAGGCACCGCGACGCCGACACAGGCTGCAAGGCGGCAATACGGCCACCGTGAGGATATCCTGCCGGGGTTGTGGGGGTGAGAGGGGGGCTGCTGCGTGCGTGCCCTTTCCCCCCCCTTACCCCCCCTCTCCTTCCTCCTGCGGGCAATTGAGACGGAGGGCAGGCTCAGGTGACCGAGGGCGGCCACTCGGGCTGTATGCCGTAGAAAGCCCTGTCGCGAGATTGGAGCCCCAGGGGGGGGCGACTGATAGTGGCCCCATTGGCAGCTACTTCTGGATCCAGAGTGCCTGCAGAGCTGCTTGGGGAGCTGTGAGGAGGAAAATCGTTGACAGGGGGAATACTGGCCACGGAGCACGGTGGGTACCAGATCCGCAGCGCATAGATCGCTTTTCAAAACTGAGATAGCTGCACTGCGGGGGGACTTGACCGGCCCCCGTTTTGACCTGTCCTGGTGGACACTGGCAGAGCAGTAAAGACACTGATAGCCTGCCACGGAAGAATCGGCCGAGAACAGTATAACACATTCCGCGAGGGAGACGGCGTTGGCGTGCCACGATCACAGCTCGTCAGATGGCGACTAAGCCGGAGGTGGACAGGCACCAGCCGAGATCATCTAAGGGGGTGAGACAAGTCCAGACCAACAAATTGGACAGATTCACGATGCCCAAGGGTTCCCCTACAGACTTACGACACACTCTGCCGGCAGGGGGCGACTCCTCTGGTCCTACACTTGAACCGACGCTGCTCGATGTGATGGCAGCAATAGATGGGGTCAAATCATCACTGGGACAGAAAATGGAGTCGCTCGACAATAAGTTAGACACGGTCACTATAGAGGTCAATCTTATTCGAGCAGACCTTACTAAAGTCAATGAAAAGGTCAAATCACTAGATATAAAGACTGCCAGTCTGACCGACGATGTGGCATTGCTCCAACAGGAAGTGCGGGAACTTAAAACATCTCAAGACCTGACCATGCGTAAGCTGGATGAGTACGAAGGAAGAGCCCGGCGAAATAACGTATGAATTCTGGGGGTGCCCGAAAAATCTGAAGGTCCAGCCCCAGACCTGTTTGTTGAAGACCTTATCCTCACGCATCTCAAGCCCAAGGGACTGAGTAACTTCTTCACAGTTGAGCGGGCGCATAGAGTCCCGGGAGGGTGCCCCAAGCCTGGTGCGCCCCCGCGTCCGATGATTGCCAGGGTGTTGAATTTCAGGGACAGGGACGCAATCCTGCAGGCGGCCCGTTTGGGACCCCCTCTGAGGTACGAGAATGCTACCCTCTCTTTCTTCCCAGACTTCACGCAAATAATGCAGAAACAACGCCGGAGCTTTCTCGGAGTAAAGGAAAAACTAAGGAACAAGGGATTGAAATATGCCATGATGTTTCCGGCGCGGCTGAGAGTGGAGGTCGGGGGGAGAGCCTGGTTCTTCGATAACCCGGAGGCGGCTTCGGACTGGATCGGCAACCGTCGCCCTGGTGTGTCGGGAGAGCGGGACCGGGGCGGAGGAGACACACTGCAGGCGCAGGAATGAGAGCGGAGACACAACACTTGGGACTAATGTACATTGTCAGGTATTGGGGTCTCGACGCATAGATTGGAGGCCGCACAACCCCAGGGACAACTAAGACTTGAATGGAGGGAGTTGGCTTCAGTGGAGATCATTTTGTATTGGGTTGGGGGGGGAGACGGGGCACCGGCCTTCCTCCTCTTTACTACCTTTAGTTAAATAGTAGATTTAGTGTGTGGGGCGACAGGCACTCTGCCAGTTGGGGATGGGCAAATGCCACGAGCAGGGGTGCAGGGAGGGGGGGAGGAGGGGGGGATATGTTGCGAACACTGTTTTTAAAGCCACTTTGTTTGTAAGAATGTTTGTAGGTTTAATTGTTTCGACAACATCCAGTGAAAATGCAATGCAGGTGACATTTCTACACCAGTTTTATGGCGAACGTTAGACGGAGATCGGGGATTAGCGTGATGAGTTGGAATGTCAACGGACTGGGGGACAAAATAAAGAGGGGGATGGTAACTCAGTTTATCAGACGACACGCCCCTGATGTGGTACTTCTGCAAGAAACACATTTAATTGGGAATAAGTGCATGGCCCTTCATAAAGGAGGTTATAAACTTGTGGCGCACGCGGGATTTACCATGGGGTCAAGGGGGGTTGGTATATTGGTTAAAAACTCATTCCCCCTTCTAGTACAGGCCACATGGTCCGACAAGCGGGGTAGATATGTCGGGATATCGGGACAATGGGAGGGGAAAACAGCCACGTTTGTTTCAATCTATGTGCCACCTGGCTTGCAGTCCGACACATTTCAGGACTTAGGTTCAATTTATTTGACGCTACCCTTAGGCCACATGGTGCTGGGAGGAGACTTTAACGCGGTAATAGACGGGGAAATAGACAGATTTCCGGCTCGCACACTAAGACCCGCACAAAGGTGGCTACCCGATTATTTGGACACAATGGGGCAGGTGGATGGCTGGCGGATATGCAACCCAGGCAAGGCTCAGTATACACACGTGTCATGTGCACACCAAAGTTTGTCGAGAATAGACTATGTACTTGTCCCGGCCGCACAGGCTCATGCCCTCCGGGAGGTTCGCCATCTGGGTAGAGGCATCTCAGATCACTCCCCTGTATGGCTTAGCATGGAATTTGATCAGATGAATGCAGGTAGGATAGCCCCTCTCAACCCTTGGCATTTGAGAGACCCCTCCACGAAGAAGAGCATAATCACGGCTACTGACAGGTACTTCCTGGAGAACCAGGGTACGGTGGACTCAGCGCAGACGCTGTGGGAGGCATATAAAACTGTTATTCGGGGGGGAGACTGTCTCTTTGATTGCGGGGAAGAAGAGGGAACGGCAGGCTGAACTGGAAAAAGCAGAAGAGGAAGTGTTAAAATTAGAAGAGTAAATGGCTCGGGCGGTGACCCCTGAGGGTCTTCACCATTTGAAGTTACGGCAAGACGAGTTCAATAGTATTGCCAGAGATAGAGCCAGGACGTAGAGCAGAGAGGTTCAGAGCAGAATATATGAACACGGAGATAAAGCGGGAAAGCTGATCGCTTGGCTGGATAGAAGGGAATGGGCGTCGAGACTGGTACCTGAAATACGGGGGGAGGATTCCAGCACCATCACGGACCCGCAGGCTATAGCAGATGCGTTTGCACAACACTATCGCGCGGTGTATAGTACGGCGGGTAAATTTACAGAAGAGGACAACAGGGAGATGATTAGAGATATCCAGTTGCCAGTCCTAGCAGATGAAAACAGACCCTATCTGGAATCCCCACTCACGGACGATGAGGTGGCGCAAGCTATCAGGGGAGTGCATTCCGGGAAGGCTTCGGGGCCCAATGGCATTCCAGTCGAGCTTTATAAACTGAGGTCCGATAGACTCGCCCCATATATCCGGTCCATGTTCGAGGACAGCAGAGAAAAGGGGCAACTCCCATATGACCAACGTGTGGCCAACATTGTGGTCATATACAAGGAAGGCAAGCCTAGAACAAGTTGCGCGTCCTATAGGCCCATTTCATTGCTAAACGTAGAACCCAAAGTCCTTGCGAAGTTACTGGCAACCCGACTGACAAAAGTTATCGCCACCCTGATCCATCCGGATCAATCGGGATTTATGCCACACCGCAACACCGCCCTCAATTTGAGACGGTTACACGGAGTACTGGGTAGAACTCCCACAATTATGGAACCGGCGGCAATTGTGTCACTAGATGCCACCATGGCATTTGACATGGTTGAATGGCCTTATCTATTTGCAGTACTGGACAAACTGGGTTTCGGTCCGGAATTCACGGGTTGGATACGCCTTCTGTACTCCGATCCGATGGCCAGAGTGGTGGTAAACAATCGCAAGTCCCCCGATTTCTGTCTGAGCAGGGGCACTAGACAGGATTGTCCCCTGTCGCCGCTCCTTTTTGCGCTGGCCCTGGAGCCGTTCGCGGCTTGGGTCAGACAGGACCGTTCTATACGTGGACTGGGATGGTCGTCAGAATGGGAAGATAAAAACTCTCTGTATGCCGACGGCGTCTTACTCTATCTCACCAACCCAAGAGGGTCGCTGATCCGGTTTTTGGATGTGTTGGCAATCTTTAGCAGATACTCAGGCTTTGCGATAAATTGGTCCAAATCGGTGTTATATGTCCTGAGAGGTGACCCGCCGGTCATTCCAGGCAATTGCCCGATTCAAATAGCCCTCGAAGGCTTTAGGTATCTTGGCATTTACATAACATTAGACTCGAAACTTCGCTATACCAACAATCTGAGCCCTTTCCTGTTGCGACTTAGGAATGACGTGATGCGCTGGAAGGCCCTTCCGCTCTCCATGTTGGGTAGGGCAGTACTTTTTAAAATGATGGCTCTGCCTCGGTTCTTGTACGTGCTCCAAAACACGATGGATCCGCTCCCTGCGTCTTATTTCAGGGAAATTGAGTCTCTCCAGAGATTCGGCTCCTTTGAGATGGTAAACCCCGTATGGCGTTCTCCAAGCTTACTCTTAATTGGTACGACGGAGGAATAGGGCTGCCAGATCTACGGAAATACTACTGGGCATCCCAACTGGCGGCAGTCAATCACGGGATTTACGGACAGCTAAATGATCCCGGGTATGCTATGGATAGGTGGCTGCTCCCCGGGGGAGAATACACCAGAGCGCTATATGCTAGGCCCCGCAGATTCCAGCTCACAGGACCCACGGCGCATGCCGTCCAGGTATGGCATGCGGCCAACAGGCACCTCAAATGGGAAGGCAAATTTACACTAGCCACCCCACTTTGGAATTCGGAGAAATTGGGAAGCCTCTGGAAGTCCAAGGGATTTGATAAGTGGGACCTAATCGGGATCTCACGAATAAAAGACATCTGGGGAGAGGGAACAATACATACATTTGACTCACTCAAGCTGCAGTACAACTTGAACGATAGCGAGCATTTCCGCTACCTCCATGTTCGGCATGCGCTGCTTACACACATCCCTAGGGGCACTGCCCTTCCAGACGCTTCTCCCCTAGAGGATAGGGTGCTAGATGGACATCTTCCGGAGAAGACCACTTCTCTGATATATAGGAAACTAATAAACAATATGGACGATCCATTGCTTAATATAAAAAGACACTGGAATGAGGATGGCCTCGAACTGGACAAAGAGGATTGGCAGGAGGCGGTCTCCTCCCCGCGGGTGGTGGCTATACAGACGAGGCTGAGGTTGGTGCAGTTAAAGGTACTACATAGAATATATATCACAGGACCCCATCTGGTTCGAATGGGTCGCTCGGACAGTGGAGAGTGCAGAAGGGGCTGTGGGGAACTGGGGACATTTATGCATATACTGTGGAGCTGCCAAAGCATACAAACATATTGGGGGGAGATCCACCACACGCTGAGGGCGGTCCTAGGGATAGACCTGCAGCCAGAGGCCCGTAGATGCCTCCTAAATATCTGGGAGCCGACAGACCTTAACACCTACACAACACAATGGGCTACTCTGGCATACATGGTGGCGAAGTGTAATATCGCCCAACTGTGGGGGGCTAGCCAGCCACCCCGGACTGAGAAGTGGGCAGAGGATTTAGATTGGTGTATGTTTAGGGAGAAGTCGGTATACATTGCCAAGGGATGTCCCGGGAAGTGGAGCAGGGTATGGGACGCTTGGAATCACTATAGGGGGGACATCTGTGATTCACCAGACCGCTTGAGAGGAACTGAAACACACGCATCCCCTTGATCTACCAACTGTATAACTGTGTATTATTTTGAATTGTATGGAATGTTGTTGAGGAAAGATGGAAATACCTGCTTGTATTACTTGATGTGCATTTGGTCGAGTTGTTTAATAAAAAGAAATATAAAAAAAAAAAAAAAAAAATTAAAGGACGGCCCTGCATATCCTTCCATCTATATTGCTAATGTGGAGGCCATTTGTAATGCAAATTGAGCCTACCTTAACCCCATCTCAATTATTCTTTCTGTTCTGCAATGCAAATTATTTTACTATCATATTAGCAAATGCACCAGAGTCATATTCACTCTCCGAGCGCCCCTTTATTAAAATGCAGCAACTTACTGTCATCTATCTCTAATATTGACTGAGTTCAATAATTTTGCATTTTACATTCATGAGAAGAAGTTCCATCCCCCGCTAATTAAACTGAGTCTTTGATTACAACAAGAACTAATTGTCCCTATGGGTTTCCAATCCAACATTGGAGGTGATCCACACCCTTTAGCTTAGCCTTGGTCTGGACGTGGCCTCCTACCCCTTCATCACCTCCCTACCTGCCACCAACACAAGCCTTCTCACTCTCCTCCCCTCTTGCTTGCGTGGTTCTATTGTACCCCCAGACATGGATCCTACCTCGCAGAGAGTACTTGACACCAAGCTCGAGACGGTAGGCCACAATGCTTTTACAATTAAGTACCCACCTAATCTATAAAAAAATGCATCCAAGTGTATCATACACAGACCTCTTAAACCCTATCCAGAAACCCTAATCTCTGATTCCTATTTCTGCTAAAAAATAGGAGCTACAATAAGTGATCTCATCTTCTACATGAAAAGAAGAGCGCAATGGAGGAAAGCATTCCATGCACGATTCCTGATCACTTCCGCCAAGAAATTCCCACATGGGCTAAGACTCTCGGTAGCCCCTTCATCCACCAATGGAAATGCTACCATAGCCATATATAACAACAGGATTATCCTCATTCAAGCCTCAGGCCTCAATCTAGTGGTTTTTGATCAAATGTTCTCCATCATCTAGAATTCTATGACCAGCAATGACTCTGACACATCTCAAAGGTGGCCCAACTCCTCATCCAATCCTCAAGAGCCACAAGCACTAGCTGCACATATCACCATCTACCTCAACTCTCCTCCTCTTCCCCCCTCAACTCTTCCACTATGAGCAGCACACACATTCCCAGCTCATCACCTCTATGAGATGGGCGTAAATCTCCTACTGTGATCCGACAATCCAGCCAACACCCTTATCACTCCTCTGAAGCATTGGTCACTGATAGTCATAGCAATGGATCTCTCTCAGCCACTCTCCACCTACCCACATATGTCAAATGCAACAGCACACACACCATCAAATTGCATACGACATTTCCCATGGATCACACGCCGACTACCTGGAAGTCTGATCCCTCAATCCCAATCAACACATTTACCCATATGCCACCAATTTCTCTACTTAACCAGTTAATCAATTCTCCTCCATCCCCTTGCAAGTTTAACCACCTCTCTAACTCAACCTCCCCACTATTGGACCTCTCAGGTCAGCATTACCCAAAAACTACTCTCAGGAAGGCCCAGTCTCCTTATGGCCAAATAACCCAATCCCTGGCTTCTTATCACCACTTCTCTCTTGAATCCAAACTAGAAGAGATCACTCTTGACCTACAACAACTCAAGGCTGACTTACAAATGATAATTAAGATCACCTTGGAATGGACTAATGGCCAGTAGCCTAACAGGGTGTCAGGGAAGAGCAGACACAATCAAGCACTTTATACTAACCATCACACAAGCTATTCTCTCCCCCCCCACCTAAGGTGATCTCCCTTACCTCTGCTTCTCTCCTCCTGAGTTTGAAAACTACTCCCTACCCGAATGCTACCTTGAGACTCAATAGATTGAAAGACTCCTTAACCGATAGTGACATTCACTCCCTCCTCCTTGCTTACAATTCCACTCATATTGACAAACTAGATAAGCGGGGCATATACAAACAGTTACATCGAAAACCCTCATAGAGAATCCAGACACAACCCTAATGCTATGAACTCTTCCAACCTCAAGCAGGTTCCCATCACACTGCTTACTTCCACTGACATCAATCCACACTTGAATTAAATACTTCTCAACTGCAGATTACCAGTGAAACATGACCTCATCCTATTCCATAATCTTGACCTCCTAATCCTTACAGAAACTTGGCAAAATGAATCATTTGGACTTGACCTGGACACCCTAGTCCCTCCTAGTCACAACATTATTAGAATAGACAGAACTAACAGACCTGGTGAAGGCTTCGCCTTATATATATTAATAGTCTCATAGCGAAACAGGCTCAACTGCAGTTCTTTCATCCTGTGAATACCTATGCATAGACATCACAAATAACAACAGGACTTTATGCAAACTGCATGCTATTTACCATCCGCCAGGAGACAACCTCTCATTCATCGGACAAATTATGGAAATCATCTCATCTAATGTTGGACAACATTGTTCCCAGATCTTCCTCGGAGACTTCAATCTACACTGGAATGACCTGAATGACCCTGCAGTAAATAGCCTGAAAGCCTTCCTAGTTGACCTCAACTTGATTCAAATCTGCGACAGCCCTACACACATCTTGGGTTCGATCCTGGACCTAATAATCTGCAAACCCAACACCATTCAGCTGGAATCGATAGTCCTGTGTGACTAGACTGATCACCACTACATCACCTTCTGCACCATAGCATCTTGGACTACAAAAAGATCTCAATTTAAGAGACCCAGACACTGGATAAGATCCATGCGAACTGCAAACTGGATTGAAATTATATCCCTTAGCAACAAGACCTTACCTCCTCCTGCTGACATGTTCGAGGTCCACGACCTCACTAATAATTACAACAATTCCATGTTGAACATCCTTGATACAATCACCCCTTTACAACTAAAAGGAATGTCAATCAAAGATTCCAAACCATTGTTTAATGGTAGCATAAATACAGATAAATGCAATCTGAGATTAGCTGAACGATCTTGGAGCGCCGTCCCTTGAAAACCTTCAGCTCTTGAGAACGAGAAGAAGTGCGAAAGCAAATTTCTTTAGAATCCAATTAGACATAGCCAAAAATCACCCCCCAAAACTGTTTGAATTAATTAAACTCCAATCCAATAATAATCCCAATCTCTCACCAAGGGTGTCCAGATCGCAACCAAACTGTGAAGATTTTTCCTCCTTCTTCCTTCAAAAGACGAATACGATTGCAACAGATCTCCTGACAACAATGAACCAACTTAAAGTCTCACCGCATAACAGCCCCTCCTCTCCCCTTCCCCCTCAGCCTCTTCTTCCACTAGGAAACACTCCTCCTTGACCTCTCGTCAGCGTTTGATACGGTCAAACATGACAACCTCCTTGACCTACATACACATAGGATGGGACTATCTGTCTTAGTGTTAAACTGGTTTTTCCACAATAGAACGCAAAGAATTAAGGTCAATCAGTCCCTTTCCAATTCAACTACGATCACACTATGAGTACCACAGGGTCATCCTCTCTCCCGCACTCTTCAACCTGTTCATGGAATCCCTAACTGAAATTCTCAAAGCATCTAACATCCACTATCATATTTTTGCTGATGACACACATTCGTACCTGAAAATCTCCTGTCCTGATGATAGTAGGTCACATACCATAACTCTACATAAAATCCAAAACTGGCTGATCTCCATCCATCTCAAGATAATCTCCCTCAAAATTGAATTTCTCTTTAAATCCCCTCCAAGCAATCTCACATTATTCAAGACTACATGAAACAACTAACAGCTCTCAACTGCGCACAACGCATCATAGATTCCACAAGATCATTCGGAAAAATATAAGATAAGAACTTGAACATGCAGGAGCACATCAGCTCAGCCATCAAAGGAGTGAACTTCCAACTCCCCCCTGATCACTTCAAGTCCACTGTCCAAGCCTTAGTCATCTCTAGGTTGGATTATGTTAGTGCAACCTTTTCTGGTCTACCTAGCTACAAGCTGGCGCTGCTAAGAGCCTCTCTTAACTCACCTGCAAGGTTGATCACAGGATCCAAACTAAATAACCATCTCTCTCCTGATTTGAAATCACTAAACTGGCTTCCCTATGAGGCCAGGATTCAATTAAAAATTGCCTGCATGACCCACAAAGCCCTACACTTCAACACCTCTCTTTACCTTGCGCAAAAACTGGAAATTGCTGAAACCTCAAAAATGTAATAGAAAGAAAACTTATAACCGTGCCTGCTTGGTTATTGCCCCAAGAATCTGGAACTCCCTGCCTCCTAAAACTGAAACCAGACTGAATCCCTCAACGGCGTTCTTCAAAAAAGAAGAGAAAGTACTACTGATGAATGCCTTTCTGAACTAGAAATTCACAAACTCCATCCTTTGGCTTACGTTTTGATGCATCCTTTTCTCTCATGTTTTTTTACCTCCCTCCTACGCCCCTATATATTGTCTCTTTGGCCTTGCTCTGGTTGGGACTTCCTGCCCAGCTTGGTATTTCAACATCCTGCACCATTCATGATTTTATTGTATCCCCAACCCGTGTTTTTATTTACAATATATGTTCTTATGTATAGAATTTCAGCTTTGCTCTGGATAGGTCCACCTCTACCAACTTGGCATCGTGAGTCCCTGTATTTCTCATTAACATGTTGTTATATTATCCTATTTGTTCCATCACATTTGTTCCTGATCACTTGTAAAGCGCTCTGATACCCTCTTGGGTCATGTTCGTGCTATGTAAAACTCTATAAATAAATAAATATCAAGGAGTCCTTTGACAGATTCAAGGGATGGAGATGCCGGCAAATGGGCAACTACCAACGACCTACAGTTTAGACCCCCTAGTGAATTTAACACTGTCTAAAATTAGAATGCAAAATTAAATTGGCTGTTTGGGTGAATGCAGATGGAAAGATATTTTTGTAAACCGTATTTTACCCTTAATATGGACTGACCATTCTGCGGTTTTCTTTAACATTCATATCCATACTAAGCCTTCGCCTATTACTTTAACAAATAAGCCGGCTGTAATAAAAGCCTGGAAGAGTATAGACTACCAGCAACTTAAGACGCATTTAAGCTCTACCCTCCCAGTTGTTTCCACAGATCCCAACCTTGCTTCGGTAAATTATACCAATTGGCTCCTCAATGCAATCAACCTGCTGGTGCCTAATAAAACTTTTTCAAAAAATCGGCTTTCGCCGTCAGCCCCCTGGTTTTCTGAACTCCTCAGAGAAAAGAAAAATTATGTAGAAATCGTGAAAGACAATGGCGCAAATCTTATAATTGTCAGGAGAAACTTCTATATAAAGAAGAGCTTAGTAAATATAAATTATTAATTACGCAGGAAAAAGTAAATATTTCACTGCTCAGATTGAATCTGCACAAGACTCTAATAAAAAGCTTTATCAAGTAGTTGCCAATCTGTCGGGGCAAACATCCTCTTGTTCTTTAGCCCCATCACAGTCTTTATGTGACTCTTTAGCGAACTACTTTTTTGAAAAAGTAAATGATGTGTATTCTAATTTCGCTTCCAAGGTCAATACTACTAACCAGTCTTTAGCAACGAACACTACTGAATTTTCCTTGCTACAATTTGATAACACTACAACAGATCAGATTGCTACCCTAATCTCTTCTGTAAAATCAGGCTCTGCTATTGACCCTTGTCCTCCGACTGTACTTTCTTTAATCACAGAATATGTGGCACCTGTTCTATCCAGCATTGGTAATACTATGTTTGCCTCAGGCATATACCCTACGGCCTGGAAGAAAACTATTATAAAACCACTGTTAAAAAGGCAAACTTAGACCACAATGACACAAAAATTATAGACCAATAGCCAGCTTGCCTTTTCCAGCTAAAATTTTTGAAAAGGTGATGAATACTCAACTTTCCAAGTATCTTGAAGATCATCATCTGTCAGATGACACTCAATTTGGTTTTCGCAAAGGCCATGGAACAGAAACCGCACTCATTAAGGCAGCTGAAGATATTAGAATCATTTTGGATCAAGGAGGCACAGCAGTTCTTATATTGTTGGATCTCTCAGCAGCTTTTGACACGGTCGATCATACTATTTTGATCGACCGTGTCACTAAAATGGGTATCCAACACAATGCAAGAGCACTGTAGACTTCCTTCCTTACCAACCGGACTCAGTTGGTAAACTACGGCACTTTCCAGTCTGCCCAATTGGCCCTCCCATGTGGTGTCCCACAAGGGTCATCCCTAAGTCCGACTCTATTCAATATCTATGTGTCGGACTTATCCAGAGTTATCAAGGCTCATGGGATGGGCCTTACATCGTATGCCGACGACACGCAGTTGGTGTTGACTATTCACAATGATGGTGAAAAGGTAGCAGCCAATTTTCAAAAAGGCATGCTCGCAATCAGTAGCTGGATGTCCAGCAATTGCCTCAAATTAAACTCTGATAAAACAGAGGTTATGACATTTGGCAAGTTATCTCCTGTTTGGTCCCCCTCTTGGTGGCCTGTCTCACTGGGTTCCCCCCACTCCCAGTTACCAGGGTTAGGAACCTGGGTGTCATATATGATGACAAATTGACTTTCTTGCCCCATGCTAACTCAGTGGTCTCGGCTTCATTCCACAATTTACGGATGATAAAAAGATTTTACCATTTCTGCCGCTGAATGCAGGGAAAACTTTAGTTAGTACATTGGTTATGTCTACTATTGATTACTGTAATGGGCTTCTTGTAAATGCCCCAATAAAAGTCATTCATAAGCTACAGTCAGTCCAAAACGCAGCCGCCAGGATGCTATCAGGAACCCCTAAATACAAGCCAATCTCTCATGTGATTCGGAAATATCACTGGCTTTCTGTGAGGAACCGTATAAAGTTTAAGGCCTTGTGTATTGCTTATAAGGCCTTTTGTAAAATAGGACCTCAGTTTCTAATCAGGGAGTTAGCAGCTTACATTCCGGGCCGAGCCCTTCGCTCATCCACCGCTTTCCTGCTAAAGGTTCCTCGTACGAAAACTGCATCATGGGGCGATAAACGTTTTATAGTTGCCACTGCAAAACTTTGGAATTCTCTTCCACTAAAGATCAGATCCTCCCAATCTTTGTTAACCTTTAGAAAAATGACAAAGACCTGGCTGTTCAACCAGTAAGTCTCTCCGATATTTGGTCTCTGCCTGCTGTCCTCACCGCCGAGACACCTATGGGTAGTTGTGCGCTTTACAAATCTCAAAAATAAATAAATAAATAAATAAAGGAAGACTGTAAACAGATGTACAACAGTAAGGTAAGTTGCTGTTAAGGGAATTCAAGAACGAATGGTAGCAGGGTTAGCGAGAACCAAGAAAGCAGGGAGAAGAGCTTCATTGACTGTTTGCAGATCTTGCACAACATGGTAACAGCCATTTCCAGACTTTTTGACAGGTCACTAGCAATTATTGTATTAGTTGGGGGTGGCGATTATCATCCCTTGTGATATCAAAGTGGTTAGGAATTTCTCTAGGCCTTCTCTGACTTCCCATCGGAGGGGGCATTGTGGTCTGTAGGGCATTGTTTTTTCAGGATTTAACAGAATGCACACTGGTTGGGCAGACCGTATTTACCCTACCTTCATAGAATGCATGAACTAAAGGGAATATACAACTAGCAACAGAAGGCCTTCATATAACTCTCAGTTTGTGAAGAGGGAAGCTTGATTGGGAACAGACATGAGGGCTTTAAACAGAAACTCATGTTTTGTAGGACATTGAGTACCCCACGTGCTTTACAATGGATGGTACAACTCAAAAAGACTGGGGAGCAAGGAATTCTCATCAGGAATCAGCCAACAGCTATTGCGACAGATTGGGGAAAAAGGGGACCTGATAGACAAAGACTCCCAATAAGAAATTGTGAATTGCAAAAAATAATTAGGAATCTACTAAAATGAATTTGGTAGAAGTGGGCGCAATTTGCACACCAACTTTTACCGAATGCATTAGTAATTTGTGAACCAACCTATGTATTCTTAAGTTGGTTCACAAAATACCAATTTGTAGTGGGTCACAATTCGACCTACTTTATTAATGTGCAAGAGTTAGGTCACAAATTGAGACTCACTCCGTTTGGTTAGAGTCACAGGCATGGTGGCCTGCTGGGGTCAGCAGACCATGATGTCTTTGATTCCTTTTAAATAAAGGAATCTTTCTTCTTTTAATGCAGCTCGTTTTCCTAAAATGTAAACAGGATGGGCCCAATTCACAAACGTAAACTGAGACAAAAGTCTAACTCTAAGACTTTCGGTATTGTCAAATGGCATTTACGAGTAGTAGACTTTTGTCTCAGTTTTGGTCTCAGTTAAACTTTGAGACAAAAGTCTTACTTTACTACTCGTAAATGCCCTTTGTAAACACTGAAAGTTGTAAAGTTAAACTTTTGTCTCAGTTTACATTTGTGAATTGGGCCCGATGTGTTTAAAAAGGAAAATGATAAGTTTTACAAACATTTTTTAGGAGAAGGCAGCGATCACATGGTGAGGAGGAAGTGGTCCCATGGACCATAGCCTCCTCCTAAAAATTGTTTATGTCCACATTCACAAAGGGTACGGGGTCCCATGGGGACTCCTTCCTGTTTGTGAATGGTTACCACCAATTTGAATTTGCTTGTGAATGTTTTTGTCCTTCACAAAGGGTAAGGGGTTCCATGGGGACTCCTTCCTGTTTGTGAATGGTTACCACCAATTTGAATTTGGTGGTAAAATATTAATGCTTGCAACCAGATTTCGGTTGCAAAACATTAATAGATATGGTAAGGAATTGGTATTTGGCAGGGACACTATTTACATACCTCTGCCAAATACTGATTCTGTTACTGAATAGCAATTTGGGTTTTGTACATTTAAAAACACTATTTTGGGATTGCAAAGGCTCAACTGTAACTTTTGCAGTACAAAATCATTTTGTACATCAGGGCCAGAACACAGTCCTAAATTATTTGATTTTCCTACTCCATTAATAGACACATATATGACGTCAACTTAGGCAAATTGAAAATGGGCACCCTCACTCTGACTTCCTAAATAGAGATTTAAAAGGTCTCTTAACTTTTTTCAAATACACTTTACTTGGCATTCATTTATAATTGATACATCAGTACTACGTCAGGGAGCTGGATTCCCAGAGTCCTGTGCTATTTACATTGCTAAATGCACATTATATTTCTGTTGCAGCACTCATTTGTCTTCAGCACTGAACATTAACATATTATTTGATATCTGCACCCCAAACCAGTTGAAACTTTCTGTTATGTATATTTTGCCTGGCAATTCTTATTGTTCACAAGTGTCTTATTCCAAGCCTTTTCTTTCCTCATTGATTGCACATCTTCCCTTCTCTTTCAAAAAGTCTAGGGCCGTAGTTACAAGTTAGTGAGTATAGGTTGAGGTATTTACCACACTTGGGTAAATACCTCCTAATCTGTGTTTTTAACGTGTGAACGATGCATAACATGCTGACTTGGTATTTAACACACCAAATTCTGCATGTTTTGCCTTTTTTAAGGGTCTTTTCCTATGCCAAATTTTAGAAGGTTGGACTTGCTGGAATTTATCGGGGGAAAACTGCAAGGGTATGATAATTATCACACACTAGTAGTTCAGATCCCAGTGTAAACATGTGTTTGCAGAGGAATCGGAATTTAGCCCTGAACTTGTAATGAATGCCTAAGTGATCTCAGTCTCTGTGGATATGTCAGCTAGTGGTGGTCTCTTGCCATATAGTCCAGCACTGGCTGCCACGTTTTCATCAAAGTCTCTGTTGATTTATTAATGGGTATTGATATTTCTTCCCTCGTCGTGATATCCTACACACTCCTGCATGTGTGCCAAGTGGGAATCACTACCTGCTTCTAAAGCCTAGCAATTGTAAAACATGCAATCCCTTTCCTCCCAGTCCCGATGCCGCAAACCTAAAATCATGTACGCTGGATCTGCGGGCACTGTATATCCCACCACTTCCTTTATCGAGTTCAGCACCTCCCTCCCATAATTAGTTAGCCTAGGACAAGCCCACCAAACATGCAGAGGTGTACCCACTTCCTGCACCCTGTCCAGCATTTGCCAGATGTACCAGGGAACTTTTTGTGGAGCTTATTTGGGGGTCATATACTATCCTGTCATTATTTTCAGTGCAGAGCCTCTATACTGATTTCAAAAAGACAGCCAGCAGTGGTGTTTCTAGACGGTACTGGTCAAATATCCCAATCTTATAGTTCTCTTCATTTTTTCTGTATGCAGGTGTACAGTCCCACTACATCTACCGATATAAAGGACATATTCTCATCCCAGGTTACATCCTCCAGTTTATTCAGGATGTCCATAGTGTCTCTGACATATGAAGGGAGATTGATCACTAGTGGTTTAAGATATCTGTCAACATGTTTAGAGAGCCTCTCCGTGGGGCCTCCTATCCCCGATATAATTGGCCTGCCAGGTGGGAAATCACCCCCTTTGTGAACTTTTGGTAGGATATTTATGAAGGGGCTTGACAGGTACATTACTTTCAGATCTCTGTAACCAGAATCATCAATCAATTCCCGTTCTTTCCATTCGTTCAATTTTACACCACAAGGGGAAAAACTTTCAGGAATAGATATTTATTCATCTAAAGTGACAGAGAATTTAAATAAATTGGAGGATAAGAATCTGCGAAGTGTAAGTAAAAAAAGATGTCCCTGTTCGAATTTCACAAGGGAGGACAGAAGAGTGATGGATAGACTGAAGAATGATGAGAGTCTGGTGATAAGGGAAGCTGACAAAGGTGGCAATATCGTTGCCATGAACCGGATGGATGATGACGGCGAGATTGCAAGACAACTTGGGGTAGCAGAATGTTACCGACATGTGAGGGGCAATCCACTCTAGAGTGTGAATAGATGCCTCAATGTAAAATTGAACGAATGGAAAGAACGGGAATTGATTAATGATATATAATATTGATGTTTCGAAGTTAGGGAAAGTGTTCGGGGACTTCTGCCTTGCCATGAGAGAGAGCGCATCTTAGAACGAGCTCTGCAGCTTTATGCTACTTGACCCATCTAACATGAAGAGACTACTTAGGAAGACTTCACACGCTGACACCTTAATGGATCTTGCCTTGGGAAATGCTAGGTAGGGATGTCACGCTAATTGTAGTGTAGGGACAGACTAATGCTTTATACCCATGAACTTCCAATGAAGGGGAATCTTGATGTCTGCACTGTCATATTCTGTATTCTGGTACAGTAACTGATTATTCTGTGCATGTTGCACTGCCTTAACTTCACCGGTAGGCTTGGCTTTGCATTAGTTCCAATGTATTTCTACACCCTCATCTTGAGGTGCCTGTATGTCGAACTGTTCTTGGCTTTGTAATAAACTAACTAAACTTAATTGGGGTTCTGTGATTCTTAGGCATCATGGTAAAGTGGAACTGAAATGTTTAATTGACTAACGATTTCTCTCCCCTCCACGCTTTCATGCTGATAAGAACAGTCATCGACCTGGGGTTCCAGAGCAGATCTAGAACGTGGAACACAGCTCCTTCAGTTGGAAGCAGAGTAGGATGGTTTTCACATGAAGCGGGGGAGAATCTAGAAAACTCTAGAACAGACTTAAATCCCTAGAGCCCCAAAATAGAGCCCAATGATCAAGAGTGGAGAACGAAGGACTTTTGCAGAGACCGACAGAGATCGATGGTGCGGCGAGAACAGCGGTGAACGGAGGAGTGAGTATCAATAGGGATGCGTCTTGTGTTAGATTGCGGGAGTGTGTTGATTGTATGATGTCTGGCAGAGTTTGTGTGAAAGTCGAATGAATGTGGTTTTGGGCTCAATGTGGTCCAAGGATTGTGATTTGAGTTTCAGGCCCGAAGTGGCCTAAGATTCCGGGATATATTAAATGGTGTAGAAGACACCGATTTGTTGTGATTGTCTGACCACAGGTTTGAGGAGTTGTTGTGAGACGTCATCGGCAATTCCACCTAAGACAGGGAACTTTGAGTGAATGGGACGTGTGAGAATCGTATGGTAAAACTTGTGTACAGGGGTGGACTATATTGGTTCAGGTGACCAGCGCAGGTCGAGGGTCACTGTGTATGAATGTTCTTGAGTGATTAAATTCTATCAATCTTTTAGAAAGGCAGACAATTACGAAGTTGTGATTGTGTGAGTGAATGCGAAAGGAGAAATTGTAAAGGAGGGTGAGCCGCTGCGAGGAGGAAAAAGGTGACATCAGAGTGTGCCGTGCTGCGATAGGTTGGTTGGTGTAACACCGCACTGGGATTGGTTGGTAGTCATCAGGAAATTGTAATTGAGAAAATCTTTGTCTGTTGAACGAAAAATTTGACCTAATCATGCGATGCTTTAGGGAGTTGCGTGATCTGTTCAGGGGGAGATCGGGGAGTGGTTAATCGATGGGTGAGGAAGCACCGCCTGAGGATACTCCAGCACACTATATGGCAACAAATGTAGGACTCCATACTATAGATTGGCTTCAAAATTGGCACAAAATTACTGAAAAAGAAGGAGATTTGGCTTTCCCACATTATGGTTCATTTCGATTGGAGGTGATGCCTTCACTGCAGTCTCCACCTAGATCAACACAGTTTGAGGCATTAGATGCGTGGATGCGAGCAGCACAGGCAAAGAATGGGTAGAGATTCCATGGGAAGATGAAAAAGGCAATGAAGGCATATCAGAATGCACGATAGGATGCATAACTTAAAAGATGGAGCGTAGACACCATCGAGGGAGATAGGTCGTATCCAATGCTGGTGAGAGAGGGAGATAATCAGGATAGGAATGGAGGAGAAAACAGAAATGATGGGAGTGATACCAACGACAGCCTGTTAGACAGATTGTTGACAGAGAGTCCTCCACCTTACAATCCACATTCGGAGGAAAGAAGACGAGAACTGGCAAATGCAGCAAATACAGAAAGAGCAGTAACAGCACAGACAGGCCCTAGTGCAGGGGTGGTGGGAAGGATTTAAGCAGGAGTAGAATGAACAGGGATACCGTTGTTAGGAGGTACAGAGACAAGTGGAGTTATCACTGCTTCACTGTTGCTGGAAGCCCTTTTGGTACCGGTCACTATCGGACCTGTAGTCTCTGTGTATGACCCGAGCTTAGTGAAAAATGCTAGTCAACAACAGTCAGGGTTAGAAGAAAGGGTCAGCTCAGGGGGAATTTCGACTATGAGTGGGAACAATCTGTTTCTGGGGCCTATAGAATCTAGTACCCCATTGCCAGCAACTGCAGATCCTTCGAGAGTATTTGTTGGGTCTAGTACCATACGATCTGTGTCATTAGTGAACTCTAGTTCAGATTCGAGAATGTGGGAAGCTCCAGTCAGGGGACCCATGGGAAGGATACCAGAAGTAGGCACAGGTCAGGGAACCTCTGGAAATCAGCATGCCCTACAGACCCCAACTTCAGAGAATTGGCAAAGAAATCAGAGCAGTGATAGAGAAGGACAAAGTAGCACACCGAGTCAGGGTACAATAAAGGCTGCGGTAAAGGCGAAATTGTTAGATGTAGTGAGGTTGAAGACTGAGGTGGATGAAATAATCAGTGGGAACTTGCCTTTGGAGAGGATAGAGATTTACGAGCAGGATGAGCTATTGTTCGTGGTAAAGGACATTACTTGTAAAGCGAGACGAGCACATGAGAAATTGACAGAATTGACCCAAAAATATGGTGTAGACCTGTCCAAAACGAAAACGTTACAGGAAAACCATAGGTTGAATTACAGTGATCAGGAATTGGAAGAGAATAGGGTAACAGGCTTGAAAACCCACATTCAAGAGCTGATCTTAAGCCTACGCGCATGGAGCATGCTTGACAAATAGGAGGAAATGTGGTCAAAGAAAAAGGGCGTTAGGAAGGTGATGGGAGACACGCCGCCTCCAGGAGGGGGAACACCAGGAGTTGAGGCATACCCATTGTGAGAAGTGCCTAGTGGGTGGTATGTGCATGTGCCTTGGAGCAGGGGTGATTTAGCAGCGTTGACAAATGATTTTCTTCGGCTAAGAGAGAAACCTGCTGAATGGTATAAGCAAGTCGATTGCTTTGTAAGGATTTTGAAGGTGTTGTGATTTGCATCGAATAACTTGTTTGACATTGTAGTTCCTAGTGATTTATGGTCCACCTGTAAAATTGCTATTGATTGACCTTTTCCTGAACCAGACTGAGACCCCATAACTCATGGTCCTTCACCCTTGGTTATGAAAAAGTTCGAACAAGTAATTACATGGTTACAGTCTAAAATAGCACCACAAGATATCGATTGGGTTAAAATAGAGCGGACGACACAGGAACCCAAAGAATCAGTACATTCTTACTATGAATGCCTCTTGCAAGCCTTTAAGCAATATAGCAGGTTAGACACTTTTGACCCTAAAGATATGGGACAGTTTGTTTCCAAATTCATACCGGAACTGAGACTGGAAATTAGTGTTATGATTCAACAACATTTGATCTGCTGGCAAAACAAGCCTGTGAAATCCTACAGTATGCTTGGTATTACAGTGATGAGGTGGACTCCAAGCACAGGAGAATAAAGGACAAGTTGATGTTGGTCCAGATGAGGACTGCAAACAGAGTAGGTCAAGTGCAGACAAACAGGGGAACAGTAAGACGGAATCAAGGAAACAATCAAGGAGGGGTTCAAAGTGTTCCGAACAATGCTGGAGAGGGAAAAAGGAAAGGTACAGACCCCAAAACAGGTTTAGACATTACTACGCTAAAGAAAATGACTGCTTGTCATTGTTGTCACAAAATCGGGCATTGGAAGCGCAAGTGTCGAGCAAATCCTGCAAAACAGTTTCAAGAAGGAGAGATCATACAGGTGCCTGATGCAATAAACACTGTAACAAGACCCAGATCTTACAATGGGGGAGGTCAGAATCAGCGAGTGCAAGTACCCCAAGCTCCAAGAATCCCGCAGAGTAATTGTGCGTACCACCAAATGCCCTACATAGAAACTCTAGACGGATTCGATTAGGACCTGTCAAAATGACGGTGCCTGAGGGGGGAGGAAGACTGTACCCTTGGAGCAGTCTTGGAGATAGACTAGAGTGAACCGTATGTGGAGGCAGATGTAGGTGGTCATCCCATTACATTCTTGATTGACACTGGTTCTACCCGTTCTGGTGTGAGATCTACAGTAGTTCTAAACCTACCCCTCTCGGGACAATCGATCCAAGTTGTAGGAGTTGCTAATAAGAAAATGACAAACCCTTTGACTAAAGAAATACCCGTGAAAATAAGAACGTTTCAGGATCGACACCAATTTATGGTGTGCAATTCAAGTCCAGTCAGTTTGCTGAGACGTGATCTCTTATGCAAGCTGAATTGTACCATCTATTGCACACCCAAGGGAGTAGAACTACAGACTAATGATGATATTGCATTCAAATTGGCAAACCAGAACCACTGCGTAGACTTGTTTCCAGTACTGACAGTGGATGACATGCCATGGGATTTGAGAGATGCTGTTTCTCCCGTGGTGTGGGACTTCACAGGAGAAGAGATAAGATTGATTCGAGTAGACGAGCCAGTTTGGATACAGGTTAAGCCAAATGCAGAATTTCCAAGAATGCCCAAATACAACTTGACCCCGGAAACGGTGGCAGGGATTTCACCTGTGATTGATTCCATGATTTCTCAGGGCATCCTGCAGGAGATAATAGGAAGTCCATGCAGTTCACCCATAATGGGGTTGCAGAAGCCAAGCGGCAAATATCGCATAGTTCAAGATTTGAGAAAAATGAATGTGACGGTGATTCCATGTTGTCCCGTGGTACTGAATCCATCTGTGATCCTGTTTCAGATTCCTTGCGAGGCTGAATGGTTTACTGTGATTGACTTGTGTCAAGCATTTTTCTCCATCCCACTGCATGAGGAAAGCTAATCTTTATTTGCTTTCCAGCTGGAGAATTGTATTTTAACATGGTGTCGTATCCCACAAGGGTATACGGAAAGTCAATCTATCTTTAACCAGATTCTGAAAAAGAACCTTGAGAGCTTGGTGCTGCCACAGAATTCAGTGCTCATGCATTACACTGACGATCTCTTGATTGCATCGGAGACAGAAGAGGCTTGTTGGGATGATACTATTGCTCTACTGAACCGTTTAGCTGATAATGGACATAAGGTGTCACCGAGCAAGCTTCAGTACTGCTTGACTGAAGTTCAGTATTTGGGTCTTCGCATCGAAAAAGGCAAGAGAAAAGTGTCACCAGATTGATTGATGACAATGGATCCCAAACTTCTTGTTGAAGGCAAAGCCCTTGCAGAGATTGACGCACCAGGATGTGAGCGATCCAGTGCCTTGGGATAATGATTGCTTGGTTGCCTTCTTGGAGCTGAGAGAATGCCTTTGTCGTGCTTCAGCTCTGGGAATGCCTGATTACAACAAAGCTTTTTCACTATTTTGCTGTGAGAGGGAGGGTTGTGCTCTAACTGTACTCACCCAGACACATGGGGGTGTCCATAGACCAGTGGCCTATTTCTCAGCTACATTAGATCCTGTAGCTTCAGCTTTGCCTGGATGTCTCAGGTCCGTTGCTGCAACAGGTGTCAGCATTGAAAGGTGTGAAAGTATTGTGATGGGTAATCCTCTTACTGCTTATGATCCACACTCCTCATGATGGGAACCAAAACACAGAATTTGACGAATAATAGGTTAACCAGATATGAACAAATCTTATTGGCCTCTGAGAACATTACCTTGAAGGGGTGTTCTGTGTTGAATCCTGCTACCTTGATGCCTATTTCAAATGTTGATGGGGAAGATTGTGAGGACATGACTGTCTGGATGTGACTGAACTTTGTACCAAACCGAGACCCAACATTGTTGATGAACCTCTGCCTGAGTCTGACTACGTTTTTTTTGTTGCTGGTTCAAGCTTAAGGGACAATGAGGGTTACCTAAGAGCAGCTTTTGCTGTCTGTACCATTTCTGAAGTTGTGGAAGCTGCTTGTTTACAAGGAGTATACTCCACACAAGTAGCTGAAATCATTGCTTTGACCCCTGCATGTCTTGCTTCCGATCAAATCCGAGTCACCATCTATACCGATAGCCAGTATGGTTTCAGTGTAGTTCATGACTTCGGACAGCTATGGTCACAGAGGGAGTTCTTAACGTCATCAGGTTCTCTCATTAGGAATGCGGAGTATGTGAGACAACTGTTGGAAGCCTTGCAGTGGCCAAAGGAAGTGGAGTTCGTGAAGTGCGCTGCGCATGGGAAGGGGGAAGATTTTGTGACTGTGGGGAACAGATATGCGGATGAAGATGCTCACTTTTGTGCAACTCACGCATGTATTTTTAATGGGGAATATTCAGGCGAGAGCACAGAAAGAACCAAGCTCAGCACGATGTTCGCCATCGCAGATACCTGGTAAGAGGTCAGGCGTCTGCAGGGAGACGCGTCAGACCAAAAACAGGCTGGTTGGATCAGAGCAGGTTGTGAAAATAGGGAAGATGGCATTTTGGTTTCCACTGACGGTAGAGCAGTGTTGTCAGACTGTTTACTAAATCCTGTGGTGAGTCAGATTCATGGAGCAGTTCATATAGGGAGAGATGCAATGGTGCGAGTGTCAGGCAAACGTTGTTTAACCCGAGGTTTCGTGTGGTTGCTGATGCAGTGTGCCATCGATGTGTCACGTGCCGACAGATGAATGCTGGAAAGAAAACTATGGTTGCCTTGAGCCACATAGATTTTGTAGAGATGCCTAGATGTAATGGCTTGAGATACATTCTGGTTGTAGTGTGCATCTTTTCACGGTGGGTGGAAGCATATCCAACTAGAAGGTGTGATAGCCTCACAGTAGCCACATTATTGCTAAGGGAGCTTATCCCACACTTCGTGTTTCCAACTACATTGGAGTCGGATAGAGGAACTCACTTCCATAGTGAGATCATGAAGCTGTTTTGCACTGCCTTGAATGTCGACCAGAGACTACACTGTAGCTACAGGCCAGAAGCATCAGGAATGGTGGAGCAGATAATTGGGACCCTAAAGATGAGAATAGCAAAGGTATGCTCTTCGACATCTCTGAACTGGCCTGATGCATTACCTTTGGTGTTGATGAGTTTGCACCGCATTCCCGACAGAAGGACTGGGCTAACCCCTCACGAGATCCTCATGGGGAGGGCGATGCACTTGCCTGAAGTGCCATCCACAGCGTTAATTAACACAATCGATGATTTGGTTCTTGACTATGGCAAAGGATTGGCTGATGTGGTTCGTTCTGTGTCTCACCAGGTTGAAGCTGCAACTGCACCGACCTCGAAAGACCTGTGCCATGACCTGGGCCCGGGAGATTGGGTCCTGGTCCAAAAACATGTGAGGAAGAACTGTCCTGATGCACGTTGGTGAGGTCCCTAATCAGGTGATTTTGGTGACGAATACTGCTGTTAAGCGTGGAGGTTTGTTGAGCTGGATACACGCCTCCCACACTCATAGAGTTTCAGGACCCTCGGAAGAAACAGCTCCTCTTCCTGGAGTGACTCCAGCCATTGTTGCAAGACCACTGGAGAGGGCAAGCCAAGCTGTGGGGTTCTTGAAGAGGCTGGATACCCACCAGGTCGAGCTGAGGGGGATCACGCTACACAAGGCCCAGGTAAAGACTCTGAAGGAGACTGTAACGTTGCGCGTGGTATAGAGTTTGACTCAGCTGAAGAGACAGGTGTGGAAAGTGGTCGGGTGCTACGAAAGGAAACTGAAGTTGCAAGAGAATCGTGGCCTGTGAGACAGAAAAGGCAGAATCTGAGACTTGGGTCAGAGAGAGACCTTGCTCCCATAACTGAATCATCTGAATCTGATCAAAGTGAGACAGAACAAGCACAGAGGAGCGTGAGGAGGTCGAGGAGAGTGAGAGTACCGTGTCAGAGATACGCCTCACCGGAGTGGGCTTACTTTGATACAAATGCAGGGGAGAGTGAGATTCGGGACGTCAGTGCTGATAATTGCATTTGAACTGCTAGTCCCTGGAGTAGAGGCTAATGGAGTTTTGACATTGACTGTACCATATCCACCGAGACTGAGTGACTTACAAAGCTTGATTTTGGAAGATCTCACGTTTCCAACTTTTGGGAGTCAGTCATCAGCTCAGGAGATTGCAGCTTTTCGCATTGAACTTTTGCAGCATGTCACTGAAGAAGTCAGCTCTGATCTCGTAAGGGATGTAAATTGAAATTTGAACTGTAAATAAAAATCCTTTTGCTCAAAAGAAGATAACCTAGGCCCGAGTGGAAGAAGAATAAAAATAGGGACTTTTCCATAAAAGAAGAAAGAGGACTAGGGAAGACTTCCAAGCTGAGTAGATATTGTGCCATGAACTGAAAACTGTTTCCACGATTTCAAGAAACCGCATACAAACTTTATTGTGCAACAGTGAGAGGCAGAGAAATAGACTTACATTGATCCTCTTACAGCCACAATCCGAACTCAATTGAAAATGGAGTATGGAAATTCCAACCATAGGTACAAATGTATAATGGGTACACCTATTGTAGGAGTTATCATAGTAATAGCTGTAGTCATCGTTATGTCCATTATGAGTTCACACGAAGCTGAGGTTAAGGGAGTGGGTGTACATGGGACATCTACACCTACCACTTCTAGCACCAAAGAGGGTACATTAGGAGCTGGCAATGCTTTGATAGAACGGACTAGTTGCTTATTGCATGTAGATTTGTCTAAAGGTGATTATACGTTGAATGCTATGTGAAGTTAACGTATAAGTACGTGAATACCATGCATGTAAGAGATTGTTATGTGTATATGCAGTTGCCTGCCTCTGTTGAGGAGGGTATTAGGTATCATCACCTGCCCTTGATGTATGGCATTAGTTGTAGTTTGCTGCTTAGCATGTTTTATGGAAAAGGTCATTATGAGTTATATTTCTCGAATTATGATTTAGTGCTTTCAGAAATTTCAGTCAATAAGCATCTGAACAAATATGACTATTACAAGCAAGAAGAGAGGATGGGAAAGTATTTTGTACCTATTGCTACCCTAGACACAGCTTATGCACATAGACACAATTTAACATGCACATTAACTGAGATAGAAAAGAAGTTTGTAGAACAAGTAGAAGACAGACATAGAGGACTAACAATTAAACTTAATAGTAGGGAGGATGTTTTTAAATGGACCAAGGAAGAGTTAGCTCACAGGGCTAAGGGAAGTTATGGTCCAATAGCTTTAAATTGGGAACAGCGAGGAAAGCTTGGCATTCGACAAGAAAATAAGTATTATGATACCATCTTTGTTGGACAGAGTGCATGCGAACACACATTTCTGATCAATGCTTGTACAAAGAAGTTCTTACAGGATGCAGTGCAAGTGGTGCCGAATGTGTATTTCGTGTGGGGGAAAAATGCATATGCCCGATTGCCGAACAATTGGTATGGAACATGTTATGTGGCTGTTGTGTTTACTAAGATATACCACGTGGAGGATGTGAAGAGTTTGGAAGGGAAGCCACCGGACTGAGAGAAACGTGGTACCAGTGCAGGAGAGATCGTAGGGGATGTGTTTGGAGCAATGATACCTAGTTTGGGAGTGGTCTTAAATGATGTCAAGATCAGAAGGTTGTCAACTATAGTAGAGAAGTTGTCAGTCAATACAGCTCAGTCATTGTTACTCGTAGATGGAGAGATGGACTCGATAAGAGCTATGGTGGTGCAAAATCATGTTTTATTAGCAAAAGAGGGCAGAGTCTGTAAAATCCTGAGGGTTCAACAGTGCTGTACTTATATCCCAGACCATAGTAAGGATCTGAGGAAGTATATAAGTAACATCACTGAAATACACCATGAGATACATGACTTGGCAACTGAGGGACTCTGGAATAAACTTGGAAAAGGGTTTGGAAAGGTTGGAAGCTGGTTTGCGAGCCTTGGAAAAGGACTCATTGGTTATATCTTGAAGCCAATAGTAATAGTTGTGGTTTGTGTCATCTTGTTGATGGAAACAGTGAAAGCTTACAAGTGACATCAGACTAGATGAGCTGAAAACACTCTAAGAGAGCAAGAAAGGAGAATGGAGAGACTGCAGGACAGCCACCACGAGAATCTTAAGAGCTTAAAGAGGTTTTGACAGGGGAGACTGGCTACAACGTCTGTTCAGGTCGGTCCTTTCTACCGGGAGTTGTAATGCGGGTGTGATGACACTTGTCATCAGAGGGGGGACTGTTGTAGTGCAAATCTTTGCTCTTTCATTTGTAGGGGTGCATGATAATCATGGGTAGTCCAAATCTACATATAACCCTTTGTTGTATTAACGTAGGACATTAGAATGTGAACTGTAATAACATGAGAGGTGACGCACTTGGTATATTTTTAACGTTAAGAAATTAACGTTGTAACTACGTGTGTTTAGTCGAAAACATTAACGTGCAGCATTCGTACGTCACTGACAAGTTTCACATATTTGATGTGCTTATGTAACATGTTAATTTAGATGTGCTCAGTAAATAATGTTCACTTTATGTGTAATTTCATGAGGCCTTTGTGCCATTTCTTATGTTGGCCGATTTCTGTAGGCCTGAATTGTATTTTTCCCCTGGAAGCTCTTGCATTAGATTTAATAGTGAATTTCATGTGCATGTTGAATTTGTTCTTTCTCACGCTTCTGTTACAGGTGGAGAATTCATCCTTGTTAGCTAGAATAATGTCTTTGTTTTAGGAGTTAGGCTTAGGGAGAAGAGGATACATTGAATGTTGATACTGACAATAAGAAACTGTTGTACTTTCTCATCGGAAGAAGCCTGGGAATCAAGGTCATCTCGCCAAGGCCTGGGAGCATCGCTTTCTAGTGGAAAATCACCTACGATGAGGTTGCTTGACTAGATGGTGTGATTCTGCAATTCATCTTGGGATACTACCTGTAATATTGATGTATCGAAGTTAGGGAAAGTGTCCGGGGACTTCTGCCTTGCAGAGAGAGAGAGAGAATATTAGAAAGAGCTCTGTAGCTTTATGCTACTTGACCCATCTAACTTGAAGAGACTTCTTAGGAAGACTTCACACGCTGACACCTTAATAGATCTTGCCTTGGGAAATGCTAGGTAGGGATGTCACACTAGTTGTAGTGTAAGGACAGACTAATGCTTTATACCCACGAACTTCTAATGAAGGGGAATCTCAATGTCTGCGCTGTCATATTCTGTATTCTGGTACTCTAACTGATTATTCTGTGCATGCTGCACCGCCTTAATTTCACCTGTAGGTTTGGCTTTATATTAGTTCCAATGTATTTCTACACCCCTATCTTGAGGTGCCTGTATGTCTAACTGTTCTTGGCTTTGTAATAAACTAACTAAACTTAATTGGGAGTCTGTGATTCTTAGAAGTCATAGTAAATTGGAACTGACATTTTCAATTGACTAACGATTTCTCTCCCCTCCACGCTTTCATGCTGATAAAAAGAGTAATCGACCTGGGGTTCCAGAGCAGATCTAAAACGTGGAACCCAGCTCCTTCAATACTTAATAAAAAGAACTTTATGGAAAAAGACACCAACGTCTGGAAATTAATTGAAAAACGAGATATGGAAAGTAATTGAAAACAAAAGATTGATTACAGATACATGCAATTTGAATTGGAAAGTTCAATGTGAACAAAGAAATTAGGTTGCCCTCCTAATATTGTGAAAGCAAGAGCCTCTATAGTGGACTGATAAAAAATATTTGTATATATCCCTCCATAGCATGTTCTATCTAGTATCTGCAATTTCCCGTTGGAGGTCCTTGTCTCACTAGGCCATGTAAGTCCACTCCGCTGTGGGTGAGCTCAGATATTTGTATAATGTGGATATTCACCCATTATTTCTTTGGTAGGAAGTGAGAAGTTTTTCACCTTCTGTCAGCGGTCTTATGTCAGCGTCCTTAATTCCAGGGTGTAGTTTCCAATGTCTTATTTAATAGGAACTGAATATCTCCGTTTCAGGCAGGCCATAAGTTATTTTATATGCAACAAAGGGTTGAATCTGCCCTGATAGAAACATGTCAAATGTTATTCTACATTCACTGTCTCTCCATTTAGAGAATATGGTACGTTCTCTGCCTGGTGTGAGCTCGGTATTGTCAAATGGTTATCAATTGGGATGGAAAGGATGTGATGGTGTCTTTTGTGGCTATCATGTCCCCATATCGTGAGCATAGGTAATGTGGCTGCAGTAAACGTTAGCGTGTCTATGAGCCTTAGGGAGCCAGATCAGATACCACAAGCGTCTTCCCACCACTGCCCTATCCCTTCGCACCCATTGCTTGTGATGTAGCGGAAATCGCATCCTATTTGTAGGGGTGCATTATAATCACACATGTATAGTGCACCTGCATATAATCTTTTGTTGTATTAACATGAAGTTTTAGAATCTTGAAATGGATTAACATGAAACATGATGTATTTAGGCCATTGGAAGGTAACATGAAGAATTAATGTAGAAAGTGATTGTAACTAGCAGAAAACATTAACATAAAGAACTCGTGTTGTCTAACTGACAATCATTCATTCAATAAATGTGTTTATTAATTATGTTGTTTACATGTAGGTAGAAATATTAACTGAATGTGCCATATTTCCTATGCAATTTTGTAAAAACTCACATGTCATTTTCTTAAGTTAGCCGAAGTTTATAGGCCTGAAATGTATTTTCCCTGGAAGCTTTCGCTTTAGAATTAACAGTTCGAATTTCATGTGTGCGGTGGAATTTGTCCTTTCTCACATTTTGTGTTGCAGGTGAAAGAAGCGCTCTTGTTAGCTAGAATAATGTCTTTGTTTTATTAGTCAGGCAAGGAGAGAAAAAGTTACATCACATGGTTTGAATCGATAAAGGAAAGCCGTTGTCTTTCGCACAGGAGAAGGCTTGGGAACCAAGGACAAATGTATCGAGAAGAAGAACACCGTTGTCCCATTAAAATTACCTTTAGGATGGTACCCAGAGTGGATGGCATGACCAGCAAATAATCTTGGGAAAGTTCTCTTCAATATTGTGTTGTTGGGAGTAGGGAAAGGCCCACTTTTCTTCCTGCCTTCAGAGAGAGAACATCATAGAACGAGATCGGTCTTGATAATTTTATGCTATCGAACCCATTGATGGTGGAGAGACTTCTTAGGAAGACTTCATCTGCTGACACCTTTTATCCTTCTCTTTGGGGATGCTTAAGTAGGGACGTCACGTTAGTGGTAGAGTAAGGATAGATGAATGCTTTATATTCATCAACCCTTGATGCAGGGAAATTTGGACTGAGGCTTTTTGATCCTCTGCATCTTATTTCTTGAATTAATTGTTTTGCTTATGTTGCACCGTCTCAACTGGATACGCAGATTTGGCTTTATGCTGATTCCGATGTATTTCTATACTCTCATCTAGAGGTGTTTTTATGTCCAGTTGTTTTTGGCTTTGTAATAAACTAACTAACCTTACCTAGTTTTGTGTGGTTACTATGTGTCCAGAGAAATTCCTGTTGAATTGATTGACAATGATAACGACTTTTCTCTCCTCTACGCTTACAAGAACCATCGGATTGTGATTGTAGAGTAGGTCCAGAACTTGTGGACTCGGCCCTTTCACTTGTCTGATTCACTTCTGGATCATTCACCAAAGTTCAAAGCTGGGTTGCTGTATAGTAATTTGCATCACAGGCCTCCCCTGTTTTTTGGCGCCATTTAAAGTGTGACAGAAACCCTAGGGTGTTTATCCTGCAAAGCAAGTCTGTATGTCTCTAAACATTTCCTTTTCTATGCAGATGGAGAGTGCTTGAACAATGTATAATAGTTGTGGAATTATATTCATCTTTATGGCTGTAATTCGCCCCAGTCAGGAAATGTACAAATTCTGCCATCAGCGTAGATCCTCCCTAATTTCGCTCCAGAATGTGGTTATGTTTGCCACATACCACTCTGGAAGCGGGAAGGTTACATCCACTCTCAGATACCTAATCTTGTCTGATACTACCTTAAATGGTAATGCTTGTTGAATATTTTGAATGTCTGCTCCGTCTTGTCCTCAGGGGAGAATTTCTGTTTTGTTCTTGTTAATTGTACATCCAGGTACTCTATCATATTAATTTAAAGTTTCCTTCAGAGTTCTAAACGAAGTGTTTGGGTAGCTCAATGATAATTACACATCGTTTGCAAATAGGGATGTTTTTGCGAATTTGGGCTCCAAATGTTATTACTCATTCACTGTGTAGTTTCATTGCCAGTGGTTCTATCACATTGCGTATAACAAGGGTAACACTGGGCACCCCTGTCTGATACCTCAGACAGAGCCAAAAGGGCTCAACAGCTCTCCCTCTATCAACACTTGTGCTCTCCAGCACCAGTCGAGTATATTGGTCTCTCAAGCCAAATTTCATTGTAACTGCCTTTCATATACTTTCATTTAATCCAGTTGAAGGGCTTTTCTGCACCCTTAGGGGGAGATTTACAAAAAAGTCACGCAACGCAGTGCAGCCCCCCGCGAGGCTACGCTGCGTTGCGCAACAGGGAGGGAGCAGGCGAGCACCATATTTTTAAAGATATGGCTCTCACCTCCCCTTTCCCTTGCGCCGGTGCTGATTTCAGCTGCCGTGCGCCATGCACACACCTTAGCGCTGCAGCGCTAGGGTATGTGCATGAGTGTAGCATAGGTTTTGTACAGGAAGGGTACCCTTCCTGTACAAAATACTATGCTAGGCACAATGCAAAGCTATTCCCACTTTGCATACATGCTGCACAGTGCAGCACACATGCAAAGTAGGAAAAGGAAGGAGAAATGAAAGCATTTCTCCTTCCTTGCTCCTAGTTGAAAAGGGCGCAGTTTTCTCACGCTAAACTCAATCTACTGTTTTCAGTAAATTGGGTTTAGCGTGAGAAACCTTGGGTGGTTGCATGGGAACGCCCATGCACCACTCTTGGCACGCCCCCATGGCGCAAAGTAATGCGAAGCATCGCAATGCGCTGCTTCGCATTACTTTTACGTTATTTCCAGCGCTTAACACGTTTAGCGCTGGAAAGTTGATTAGGAAAAAAAGATTTTGTGCTGTTTTGCGTCACTTTTATGACGCAAAAATGGCGCAAAATCTTAGTAAATCTCCCCCTTAATGTTTTAATGTGGCGCCCTAGGTTTGTCGAGAAGCGGTCCGTTGCATAGCTCTTCAATGTAGGGCATAGCCATCTAAATCCCCACACCATGGACCTGTCGACGAAATCACTCATCAAGTAGCAGGCTGCCTTGAGACTTGTTTAAGGAAACCATAGAGTTATTTATTCTAAGTGCAAGCCATTGCATGGAGAGCTCAAAAAGGCTCAGAGAGGCGATCTGAAAAAGGAAGTAGGAAGAAGGAAGGAGCAGATAAACTGAATTTCATTTACAGGAGGAGTACTTAAGGAAGAAAGCTGAAAATGGGCAGCTTTGACGAATCACTGACAGAATATCGAGGAGCTAAATATCGACCTACAAAAATATCGGTGACAAAATATCGACTACCAGAATATCGAATTCCTATCTACAAAAAGGTAAGTACAAAAATATCGAATCCTAAATATTGTTGTAAATAATATAGGGGCCCATTACGATGGCGGGCGGAAGCACAACCGCCGTGCTGGCGGATGCAAAAACCACCAGTTACCGCCGGCACGCAGCAGTCCACACGCCCGCCCAATTACGATGCGAAAAGCAGGCCAAACACCGCCGGCAAGCCAGCAACACCGTCCGCCATCAAAGTGCGCCCGCACACGTAGCGGCGCAGCACAACTGACACACACCGTCCGACGAAACACGTCCCGCCCGGCGCATAAATTACGATGCCGCAAACAAACGGCTCCCACGGCAAAGAGACACCGCACGTGAAAGAGAGGCGGAAACACGGACGCAGAGCACGGACAACGAAGAAGCGGCACCCCGGGCATGAATCCAGCACTGCAGGCCCTTCCCATGCTTCTGCTGATGCACCACCAAGGACGCAACGTACCGCGGAGACGCAGGTAGGCACACACACAACAAGTGCACGCAAACAGCGCACACAGTGCAAGGGCGGAAAAAGCGGACAACCCCCACCAGCGCGTGCACACTACACATCCACCATTGCATCCACATATGACACACAGGCCAAATCCTAACATCGCGGAACACATGTGTACACACCACCTGGGACTAGGAACCAACCACCCCGTCACGGCCACAAAGCGCCGATGACGCCGCCACACATGCGCACAACGCAGAGGCCAACCGCAGCGCCATGCATGCGTCGCACACAGACACAGGGACACAACCAAGCAGCACACACATCAGCCCCACCCCGAACGCACATGACACGTGACAGGCCTGCCACAGACATGTCCCCAACGCCCAATTCACGGACAACACCCAACGCCACACAACCGACGCACACATGTCAGTGAAGTCACGCAACAGCAGGACACACCCCAGTGTAACAAACATGGCGAAGCACACAGCGGCGGCAACACCAACTAGGAGAAGCAGGGCCCCTTCGGGAAGAGGAACGCCAGTACCACACTGAAAAACCCATACCACCCTGCACATATGAACAAGACACATGAAACGGAACACCAAAGAGCCCGGGGACCGACAACAGGTGGCCCAAGAATAACATCCACACACAAGGCCCAACACAGAGCGGAAAGGCAGCCTGCCGCCCACACAAGGGAGAGCAGACAGCACTGAATGACCTTCCATTCCAACTCCGAAACCACAGCCCTACGACAGAAGCCGGTGAATACAGCCATTGTCCAAGAATAGACCAACACAGGCATGCCGAGGAGACCGACCACAGGGCAGATAGCGCATATCACAGAAGCACACAACGGACGGGGAAGAAAGAAGAAAACACTCCCCCATGTCGGCCACATGCAAGTTAATTGGAAGGAGTCACACAGCACTGACCTTGAACTGTCTGAGAAGCATGTGGGAAGAGGGCCCGTGTCCTCCAAACAAGCCAACAGAACACAAGTCCTGTCTCCCTACGACTACACAGAGCTCACAGCAACCCCGGAGCGTGCACATTGCAGACTGCACACACAGCCGGAGCACGCCACCTCAACGAACCGCTGCGAAATGGCAACCGCAACACACCTACCCAACTACGCCGAACAGCTCAAGCTGTACAAAACCAACACGATACATACATTGGGATGCGATCTCCTGTCCCTGCTGAACGTAAGTTACCGACTGACTTACCGCATCACATTGTTCAGCTGCGTCATGCCCGTCTTCCACTGTCGGAGGTGTCCCTACCAGCATCCCGTCGAGATATGCCTCTCCAACCCGGCATGTCTGAAGGCGGACCTGCTACCACTACTCCTCCCTCTGGACGCACACGACAGGGCCTGCTCTGCCTATGGGGGCATGGCGTATGTGGCCAACATCGCACCCGCACTGAAATGGAACCACTGTGCCTCCACACGACGGATCATCGAGAACAGCTACATCGAATGTCACCCAGCATGCCCCATCATGGTCCTCCAAGGGACAACCTACGAACAACACCTTGAGAGCCACCATCCGCTTCATTGGCTGGCAAACATGTACACCACCAATGACATGGAAGCCCTGCTGGACGGCATCGCATACCTGACAACCTGTAAATACGTCGGACCACAACGCAGGTTCCCCGAGTGACCTATGAAGTCCAACCCCGCACCCATGCTCAGCTTCCGCACGGACTGGCCAGTCACCACCACAACAGCCATACCAAACGACCGGCAACTGCAACCACACCATCAACGACATCGCCATGACATCGGATATGACCGGGACATGCACACTGTTCCCCATCACATCCAGGAACACCGCATGCATCGTGGGAGGCAGTGGCATGGGCTCTGTGTATCGCACCCACATGGACGGAACTGCACGAACAACCAGGACACGACATGGATCCAGCGCACATGGACACACACACCGCTCAGTGGACATGAATAGGTCGCCTGGAGTCTGTGGGTGCTGCACCCCTCCCACCCCCGCCCCGGGAATCCCATACCAGGACCTTTGCATGGACGACAAGTGCATACAACAACAACACGACCCCAGTGACTGTGACATGTCCAGTAACCACCACATTGCAACAACAAGTGGCACGCCGCTGCATGCACGCAAGCACATGCCCTGATGTCATCTCACATGCACGCGTGCATGAGGAACAACCGCAGCAAACCTGTCACATGGAACTGAGATGGACTGTGCCCATGATGCCGAGCGGTCTGGTAGGCTACATGTATACCGTCTGTGTCAAAGTCCGCAGCTCCGCAGCTATACGTAAATGTACATTAGCACAGCCTTGGCCAAGCAGATGTAACTCTGAGCCCACATCCCACATGCAACAGCTAATCACATGTAACCCTACACCCTATCCCATTTGTAATCATGCTCAGTATATCCTCAACATGTATTCCGCTGCCAGTAGTGTCCACTATACTGCATCACAGAGGACAGAAGACTCAATATAATGTTTGAAACCAAAACTGTCTCCGCTGACTCATTTCACAAGTACGAATGAGAGAGGATGAGAGTATGTGAAGTACACGGCAGTCGTGACATGACCATGTAGTCCACTGGTATTGGATGTCAACGCAAATGAGTAGCACTACTGTGGAAGACACACATGTGTCGTGTGAAGTCGTATGGACGCAGTGCTCAGGTGGGTGGGTGCGACGGGTAGATGCGCACATGCCAAGTTGGAGCACGCCGTGTTGGGAGGGGTCATGAACAGTACACCACCGCTTCCCTGGGCATTGTGAGAGGACACCTGTCGGGGGGAGTGAACACGTGTGTGCACAGCAGCCGGGCACACGTACAAAGCGGTACCAGGCGCACCTCAGCCCACCCTCTGTGGACAAGCTGGATCCTGTTGTGCGCCCGCCATGCCCCTTGACAAGGCACACACAGCCCCAGTCGACCAGGTGTAACCCCAACATAGTCAATCCGCACAGGCGATACAGGGCACGGGATGGCAGTGGAGCATGGTGTGTGTGAGGTCTCCTCGCGCTCCTCCTGGTCATATCACGCAGGCAATAGAACCTCAACGTCTAGCATGGCACAAGTCAGATGGAAGTGTAGGGGACGCACCACAGCACGAGCAGCACTGACGTCACGGGAGGTGGCTCGCACCATCCCATCCATTGCCCATCATACCAACCACGCCACATGCCATTGCGACTAAGTGCAAGCGCGTGCGCCACCACCCCGAGCCCTCCCCAGAGAGGCCAAAGAGTGAATGTGTGGGCCAACAGCCACAGACGGACGCGGCCTGGCCGCAAGGGCAGCCACAGCCACTGGGTGTCGCAGGTGGCGGATCCGGAAGGCGAAGACTGTGATGCATAGTCCATGCAGGCCGGGTCTCCATTTGGGGCACCACGCAGGTGGACGGCGTCCCGCCACACATCATACCCTGAGACAGCCCACTCGTGCAACTGGACCCACACATACACTCCTTGCCCTCTCTGGTGCGAGCATGGGGCTGCCTGTGCAAGCGCTAGCCTCGCAGGTGAGCATGCATATTGGGGCGGCGAGGGGAGGACATGAGGGCTGGGGCGAAGATGACTGTATCACTGTCAGTTAGTACAAGGGATGACCCAGATGTGGAAAGGAAGAGACGTGTCCCGTGTGTACTGCAACTAGTCGCCAATCCAACTACCCCCATGTCCGGAATGTAAGCCCGCACCTAGGCCCGCCCATCCGCCACATCGAACATACCACCAGCACGACAACCTTCCCATTCGAAACACTGACTGGGGGTGGCGACCAGTGAACAATCATGTGTAGCCTACCCACGCGTACATGTGGGTCCTCCATGATCCATGTCACCTGCGGCAAAGACATGACATGCGCAATGAGGGAAGTGAGGAGAGCTGTCCGCCCCACGCGCAGAAGGTGCATCAGCTCCACAGACCCAGCAGCGAGTCCAGCAGGGGTCACATGTGCAGGGGCAGCTGTGCCTGGTGTGAAGGCACATGCATATAGACAGCACATCGACCAATGTGTAGTCTGCTCACATCCACAGTCCATCATCATGCGGACATAGGAATTGAACACAGGGCAACACATCTTAGTTGGTGCACCCACCGTGACCAACAATGCGCAATCATCGACGTACCCGCCCTGTGCATGGCCCCCCACCCAACGGAGGCACATCCAGTGCCACCATCCCACACACACAAGCCTTCCACGGAACATGCTGTGTCCAATGCTCAGTACAGAGTCAGCGCCCATCTGGTGGATCCTGAACAGGAGACACATGCACACACATGCCAGCTCCCACTATGTACGTCTGCCACCTGGCACGTGCAATGTAACCTCTCACCTGTGACGTGTGACTGCAAGCACACAGCCGTCTTGGCATGGGGCTGTCAATGTGGACACCAGTCAATGTTTCGGGAGCTGTGATCCGTACAGTGCTGTACATAGGGTGCAGTGCTGACACCTACTACTGTCTCATATCCCCTCGTGCCACAGGTCCCACTTGTATTGGCCGCTCAGCCCGTGCCCACATCGTCGTCGTCGTGTGCCATACTCATCCAGCCTCGGAAGCAGTTCCATGCTCAGCAGACACTCATGTTGCCGTGGCGTTGCCGCTTGACGAATATGCAGTCAGTCCCCATCAGCACGCCCGCAAGTCATTGGGGCCTAGATCCCCATGTGCATGCACATGGCAGTGGTATGTCTCACTTGCCATTGCCATTGTTGGGAGACCTGTGTAAGTGTATTGTGGCCGTGCCGTCCCAGCTTGACAGCTGGGCTGTGGCTCATGTGCTTGCTCAGTCATGTCAGTGATGTGTATGCGAAATTGCTATGTGCCGTGTTGCTTTGACATGTGTCCTCTGCCATTTAACCCAGGCGGAGACCGAACATTGACCGCCCATACCAATTGCTGGCGGACATGGACGATACAGAGGTAATCAGGAAGTTTCGGCTGGACAGGCCAACTCTGCATCGACTGTGTGCCATGTTAGAGCCCCATCTCCGTCCCCGCAGGGTGTATCCGACTGCTGTCACCCCCACGGCTAAGGTGATGGCCGCCATGCATTTCTTCGCCACTGGGTCATTCCAGCACACAGTGGGCAGTGGAGGAGGGATGTCCCAGCCCATGTTCAGCAAGGTGCTGAGGGATGTACTGGCAGCCATGATGCTGTACCGAAACAGGTACATCAGATTCCCCAGGGCTCGTGAATTGGCGGCAGTGAAGGGTGCATTCTATGCCCTTGGCAGAATCCCACACGTCGTGGGAGCCATTGACTGCACACATGTTGGCCTTGTTCCACCACAGGCCACTGAGCACCTGTACCGCAACAGGAAGCACACGCACTCCCTGAATGTGCAAGTGGTGTGCCTTGCGGACATGGTGATCACCCACGTGTGTGCCAAGTTTCCAGGCTCGGCACATGACGCACACATAATGCGCAACAGCATCTTGCCACGACTGATGGCCAATCTGCAACAGGATCGTGGCTGTATTGTCGGTGAGTATGTGGAGTGGTGTAGCGTGCTGGTTGTGCGATGCTGTCCCCTGTCCAGTTGGAATAGCAACGGTTCTCTGTGTCCCTCACACCCAGGTGACTCTGCGTATCCGAATGGGGCATGGCTGCTCAGTCCATTGAGGAATCCTCGCACCCCAGCAGACGATCGATACAATGAGGCACATGGGAGGACCAGACGTGTGGTCGAGCGTACCTTTGGCCTCCTCAAGTCCAGGTTCAGGTGCCTGGACCGCACCGAGGGTGCACTGGCGTACTCCCCACAGAAGGTGTGCCAGATAGTGGTGGCGTGCTGCATGCTGCACAATCTGGCCATTCGGAAGCAGATCCCCCTCATTGTGGATGACGGAGATCAACCAGGGCCCCAGCCCGCAGACCAGGACAGCTCGAGTGAGGTGGACAGCGGAGAGGAGGAAGCTGGGAATGTGCGCCAGCAGCTCATCGCCCGCTACTTCACTTGACGGTGAGTGTCCATGTACGACGGATGATGTGTCTGTATCTGTGCAGGTGTGTGTGTGCTGTGTCAGGGTGGCCGTATGTTCACTGTGTGCAGTGTGTCAACGCTCCATGGCCAGGGTAGTATGCCACTGTTGGTGACTGTGGCATTGTGCCCTATTGCTCTGTGCGATGTGTGTACATTGCTTGTAGTTGTTGACATGTACTGTGTGATGGGTGTGTGACACACTCATTGAATGTGCTCCTGTTCTGTCTCCCACCCCTAGGTCCCTACAGGCCCTCCGGATTCCATTGCCATGCCACGCATCAGGTGCCTTTCCGCCCAAGGTGGCCGTTGTATTCCGTACAAATAAAACACAGGGCACAAACAGCAGTTAGTGAAAAAGGTGCATTTATTACAAACTGTGACATGTGATTGTGTGTAAGGTGATGACAAAAGTGGTGCGTGCAGTGACAATGAGCTGTCGGTCATGGCTGCGTGATGATCAGGGTGTACCCACTGGTTCTATGTCCATAGTCCAACACACACATGCCATCCAGCTGGCTGTGTGGAGTGGGATCGTAGAGCAAGTCAATGCAGTGGCTGGTCAAGGAAGGCTGGCGGAAGGCTGGCTGGCTGCCTCACTTGCGACTGGAGCGTGCGAAGTCCTCCCGGGAGATCTGTTTCCTCTTCGGACGGCCCCTTCCACGTTTGGGAGGGGGTGTGTGGTGGCGACCTGCTGGTGGTGGGTGAGGTGTGCTCACTGGCTGTGGACGCAGGGGAAGTGGACACTGCTGGCCGACCATGCGCCCTAGCAGGTGGTGGCGGAGGTGGTGTTGCTGGCCTTGCCTGTGACCCCACCGCCACCACCAGCTGGCCCATGAGGTCCACGAGTTGGTCCATACGGGACACGAATTGGCCCATATGGGCGTCCATGGACCTCAGCACCCCCAGCACCTCCCGCGTGTCAGTAGCAGACCTGGCCCATTGTCCTTGGGCCTCTTCATAGGCCCCAAGGACTCTGGCCATTTGAGGCAGGGCATGGCTCCCAGGGGAGGCTGGCGTTTCCCTGACCCTGCTCCTCCTACCAGTCCTGCTGCCACCGGCCTGCCCACTAGCCACATTGCACACCACGGTCCTCGCTGTGGCTCCCAGGGTGGATCCAGTCGGCCGGGCCACCACCTGCGCTGGGGCTGGTGCCAGCGAAGACGTGGTGGTGGTGGAGGCGGTGGTGGTCGGTGCGGCGATGGTGGCGGTTGCGGCAGTGGTAGTGGCCGCAATGACCGTGGGTGTGGCCGCAACGACAGTGGCAGCAGGGGACTGGGACTGTTCAGCATCCCTGGATGATGGGTTGGTGGGTAGGAGGGGTCCTGGGGAGCGGCTGGGCCCTGCCACGCCAGATGGGCCAGCTTGGTGGTCCGTGTCCGAAGAGGAGGACAGATCCTCCAGATCCGTGTGTCCTCGTTGGGGGCTTGTGGGCTGGCTGTGCTGGCTGCTGTCTCCATCCCCAGCATCCAGCAGTTCGTCACCTGTGGAGAGAATGAGATTTGTTATTGTGTTGCACCTGGCGAAGTATGTATTAGTCGTCTGACATTGGCAGTTCGTGCAATCTCGTACATGGGTTTCCCGGAGGCGAGTGTGTGGCTGTGGCATCTGTAGTTGTGTGTGCTAGGCAATGGGACTGTGTGCTGTGCACATGTGGCATGGGACGGATTGGCCATGCCGATGGGTGTGTTGCTGTGCCCCTACTCATTGTGACTCTGGTGTATGCGGGCTCCTGGCCCATCCTGGGTCTGGTTTGTACTTTGCTTTTGGTGTTCAGATGGGACGCTTAGGAACGCATATGGCAACATGGGGGCCATGCCCCAGATTCGCATTTGGGAGGGAATATGCTTTTGGGGTTCAAATGGAACGCTTAGGAACGCATATGGCAACATGGGGGCCATGCCCCAGATTCGCATTTGGGAGGGAATATGCTTTTGGGGTTCAAATGGAACGCTTAGGAACGCATATGGCAACATGGGGGCCATGCCCCAGATTCGCATTTGGGAGGGAATATGCTTTTGGGGTTCAAATGGAACGCTTAGGAACGCATATGGCAACATGGGGGCCATGCCCCAGATTCGCATTTGGGAGGGGATATGCTTTTGGGGTACATGCTGTGAGCCATGGGTGCCGAACGTGACATGTGTTGTGGCAGCATGACAGTGCATGGTTTGAGGTGTGTGCATGCCTGACATGGCCTGCATATTTGCTGTCTGTTGTGATTACTGGACATGGCATTGGACGCATCGTTATGAGTGAGTGATGGTTGTGTGCCAGCCAACGTATTGCAGTTGTCCCATCTCCTTGGTGTGCGTGCTGCCCTGTGCCATGTGCATCACTGCAGTGCTCGGGGGGTGTGGCCCATGTTGTGTGTTGTTGCTCACAGTGTGTCGTGCGCTTAATTGACTTCTGGCACATGGTTGGTCATGGGCATGTGTCTCAGCGTGACTGCTGTATGTGTGGCAGCTGTGCGGATGACATGCCTTTCATGAGACTGGGGCTGACGGATGGGATGGATGGTATGTTGTATGTGCATGGTGTGTCTGTGAGTTTGATGGGTTCAGTGGTGTTCGTGTGCATTTATGTTGTTCCGCTCTGTTGCGTCTAGTGTTGTTTGTCTTACATAGGCGTAGTTGTGGGGTGTGGGGTTGACAGGCAGTGGGGGCTACATGGACAGGACTTCAATGGTGTTTCGGTTGTGTGTGATGAGTTGCACAGTGGCTGCCGTGTGGGACTATATTCAGTGTGGCTTGTGCATGCAGACGTGGCTCCTTGGGTGTTGCTATGTCTGTGATGGGTCATGTGGGGTGTGAGTCTGTTGTTCATGTCCGTGTGCACATTGTTCACTTGTTCGTGACGGTGGGCGGTGCTGCGTGTTCGTCTGCTACGTGACATGTCCCATGTGTTGGTGGTGTTATGGTCCTCATGCCTCCAGTAATCCAGCCCTGTCCAGTTTCCCACCTGCAAGTTGTTCGTGCGTGCACTGTACTGGATGCCACATGGCTCTAAGCGGGGGTGCTCCATGTTGCAGGTCTGTGGGGGTGGGGGGTGTTGTGGGTCGTGGGGTGGCTGGACACCCACTGACACCGATTGCTGTGGACCGTGATGTCTGCCTTTCGGCTGTCGTTGTGCACTGCGGTGGCTGACACGTGGCTGTGGGGTGTGGGGGATGCTCCTCCTTGCTGTGCTGTGGGACTGGGGCCTGGTGTGTGTTGTACTTGGGCTGTCCACCGTCCCACCCACTGCACTTTGTGTTCCTGCCACTTACCTGTTACTTGTCGGTTAGTGCAGCTGTGGCGGACACATGGGTGTGGTGGGTGCTCGTTGTGGCGCTTCTGGCATATTTGGGGACCTGTTGGTGGTTACGTGGCTGGCTTAGTGTACACATGTCCCCACGCATCTTACAGTTGTTCGGTTTGGGCTGTGTGTGGTAGTGTCTGTTGCATGTGTGTGTGATGTGTTGTGTATTGTGTGCTGGACATGGGGGTGTTTGTCCCTGGGAGCTGTGGCATGGTAGTTGCGCATGTGAGTACATAGCGGTGTGCTGGTATACATTAGTTTGTACTTACCAGCCTCCACTCCCCCTGCTAATCCGGCGAGGATCTCCGGATGGATTACGACTCGCACCTTCTCCTCCCACGCTTTGAAGGTCTTAAAGAGCGCGGGATTCCCTCCGCCAGTGACGGCAGCCAGCTCTCTGTTTTTGCCCTCCTTCTTCTTGACCAGGCTCTTTACGTCATTCCAACGTTTGTTAATCTCGACTCTGTTTCTGGGCAGGGTCCCGACTGCATTGACCTGGTCTACGATCCGGTTCCACATTCTGTTTCTGGTGGCTAGTGGTGTGTGCTGGACCATGTTCCCATAGATTTGTGGGTACACCTTGATGATCTCGTCGACCATGACCGTCAGCTCCATGGGCGTGAACTTGGGCATCCTTTGTGGTGCCATGGTGTTTGTGGTGCTGGTGCGGTGTGTGTTGTGTAATGTGCAGGGGTTTGTGGTGCCGGGGTGGTGGTGGTGGTGGTGGTGTTTGGTGGTGGTGGTGGTGGTGGTGGTGGTGGTAGTGATGTGTGCGTTTCTGTGGTGTGCTGCTGTCCTTGCTGTGTCACTGTGTCCTCTCCTCTCCTCTCTGGTTTGCAATGTAGCAAGGGGTTGTAGTCTGTGGGAGTGCTGCTTTTGTACTCACCTATGTGGGTGTGTCCTCATGGTCTGTTGTTTTCAGGTGTGTTGTGTCTGGGGTTCTGGCCTTTGTATTTTTTGTTTGTCCGGGGGGTGTTTTCGGGATGTGTACTGTGCTTGTGTATTTGTGCGTGCCTTGCTGTGTGGACTTGTTGGCCATGTTGTGTGCTATTGGTTTTGTGTGCGGATGGTTTCTGTGCAGGTACGTTGGCGCCATGGCTTCTGCCGTGTCGATTCTCATCGGCGTTGTTTGCGCTGGCGGGCGGTATATTTGTGGTTTTTCCGCGCTCATGGCGGTGCGATCGTAATTTCACGTGCGGTGTGTCGGCCGTGTGGGCGGGCGGTTTTGTGTTGTCGTGCGTGTTTCCGTCCGTGGCGGGCGGTTTGACTCAGACTCGGACGATGGCGGGCGGTATTTTGTGTGATTTCTCCGCCGATGGCGGTTTTCGGTTTGTGTAATCATAATGGCGTGGTCGGTGTTCAGGCGGTGTGTGCGGGTGGATTTTTGCCGCTTCCATGCCTGGCGGATTTATTTACGCCGGGTATCGTAATGGGCCCCTAAGTTAGAGAAAATAATTAAAATTCCCCTTACCTTGCTCGACGCGACGCAGCTTCCAACCGCGAGCTTCTCCGGACCTGAATGACCCAAAATAACAGTACGCGGTTACAAAATAGTCCCTGTGAAATAAAAATAGCTGCTTAAATAAATGTAAAAAAAAGGAATAATGTTAAAAAAATGCATTATAGCAAAGTGTAAATGTTACATATATTTTTCTTATGTTGTACAATTTTTTCTCTATATTTAAAAATTAGTATATATTTTATTATACTTTGTAAAGTTATAATAATAATTAATATAAAAATACATTTATTATTATTATAATTATATATGTATATTTTTTAATTATATTAATTATTAAAAATACATATTAATTATGTACAAATGGAAAACGAAACTTACCTGTTTAAAAAAATATTTCATGCAATACAACAATGTATTAATTAATATTATTAATATGTTATATACTAATAATATTAATTAAAATGTTATTTACATATAATAAAGTGATAATTTGTTGAAAATGATAAACAATATTCACTACAGCATTATAATGTTACAATATTAAATAATAATTAAATATACAATGCTTTATGTTATGTAAATATATGCCACAAATGTTTATATTATTTGTATAAATATATCATAATGTTCCAACAACTCTTTTAAAATAATAAAAAAATATGGTTTGTATATCAAAATATAAATACTTCTGTTATAAAATATGATTATATCATAAAATGTTCTTTTCCTTAAAAAATTCCATTAACTAATAAATGTATGTAAAATAAATTATGTTCCTTAAATAAAAATGTACATATTTTCTGTGTTTTTATTAATTGTATTCCATACTATAAATAAATATATTTTTTGTCTTTCTACCTACTTATACAAAAATAAAGATTGTTTGAAAATAAAAAATATCTATTTTTTTTTATATATATATTATTGAATATTTTACTTAAATATATTAATTTCATAAATGTACCATTTTAATTTACTATAAATAAGCATAATGTTTTTTTACTAGTAAATTATAAACTATACATCAATTACACAATAAAAATACATTATCACTGCACATAATAAAACACTGTTATATTTCTTCACATATAAAAAGAGATACTGTAATTTCCTACAACTCTTTATATAAAAATAATAAATACACAGCAAATAACATATATGTAATATAAAAATTTTAGATAAATTATAAATAAATTAAAAATATATTTGTACATAAACATATATCACTCACTATTCCCAATACAATTAAACAATAATCAGGGAAGGTGCTAAACATTAACAATATATATTTTACTCTTCCCACTGCAGTTAGGATTAAATCACAAAAAGTGCTGAACATTAACCATATATAATTTACTGTTCCCACTACAATATATATTAAATAAGGAAAGCTGCTGGACATTAAACAAATATAAATTACTATTCCCACTCCAGTCACTATTAAGGGGCCGATTCCGATTCGGGCCAGAAATCTCTCCGACCGAGCCGGACTCGGAGAGATTTCCGTCCAAATCGGACCCTAGCAGCCCGACCGAACGAGTACGATGCGCACGTATGCTATCGGACTCGATTCGGTCGGACTCCCATTGAAGTCAATGGGAGCCTGTCGTACAACGCGTACGCGGGCTCCCATTGACTCAATGGGTGCGAGGCGAACATAGGCGCCCCCTACAGCGTGTACGCGGCGAAGCGACTCGTGCCGTACACGCACAGGTAGGGGGGACCCATGGGTCCCCCCTGTGTGCGACTCGCGCAGCTACGCGTACAGGGGGGTCCGACACGGACCCCCAAAGTATGGCTCCGACTGCTCCTTCGAGCCAGACGGCGCGAGTCGGACGGACTGCTCGCGGCGCGCATCGTACTTGCCCGGCCGGGGAACGTCTCCATTGCGCGGTGCGAGGCGTGTCCGAGCGAGTCGGTCGGAGTGGTCGGCTTTCATGTACGAGTCGGTCGGTGCAGTTGGGTCTCGCGAACGAGTCGGTCGGAGTTTTCGCATCGTACTCGCTCGCCCGGACGCACGTACGAATCGGTCGGGAAACAGGGCTCCGAATCGGATCCGGTAAAGCCGAATCCGATTCGGAGCCCTACCGGCCGAGATCGGAATCGGCCCCTAAGTCAGATAAGATGCTGGACACTAAACATATATATAAATTACTATTCCCACTCCACTGAGTATTAAATAAGGGAAGGTGCTGGACATTAAACATATATAAATTACTATTCCCACTCCAGTCAATATTAAGTCAGGGAAGGTGCTGGACATTAAACATATATAAATTACTATTCCCACTCCAGTCAGTATTAAGTCAGGGAAGGTGCTGGACACTAAAGATATATAAATTACTATTCCCACTTCAGTCAGTATTAAGTCTGGGAAGGTGCTGGACATTAAACATATATAAATTACTATTCCCACTCCAGTCACTATTAAGTCAGATAAGATGCTGGACACTAAACATATAAAATGAGTATTCCCACTCCAGCAAGTATTAAGTCAGGGAAGCTTCTGGACACTAATGGGCCGATTCCGATCTCGGCCGGTAGTGCTCCGAATCGGATTCGGATTCACCGGATCCGATTCGGAGCCCTGTTTCCCGACCGAATCGTACGCGGGTCCGTCCGAGCGAGTACGATGCAAGCACCCGCGAAATCGCCGACCGACTCGAACGCGGCTTCAACACGCTCCGACCGACTCGCATGGACACGACTCGCACCGCGCTATGGAGACGTTTCCCGGCCGGGTAAGTACGATGCGCGCCGCGAGCAGTCCGACCGACTCGCGCCGTCCGGCTCGAAAAAGCTGTCGGAGCCGGACTTTGGGGTCCGCGTCGGACCCCCTGTACGCGTAGGCGCGCGAGTCGCACACAGGGGGACCCATGGGTCCCCCTACCTGTGCATGTACGCCGCGATGCGCATGGATGCGTACCCGCTGTAGGGGGTGCCCTTGTTCGCCTCGCACCCATTGAGTCAATGGGAGCCCGCGTACGTGTTGTACGACCGGCTCCCATTGACTTCAATGGGAGTCCGACCGACTCGAGTCCGATAGCATGCGAATGCATCGTACTCGTCCGGTCGGACTGCTAGGGTCCGATTCGGTCGGAATTCTCTCCGGGTCCGGCTCGGTCGGAGAGATTTCTGGCCGGAATCGGAATCGGCCCCTAAGGGCCTGATTCTGATGCGGGTTGGAAAGCTCCCCGACCGAATCGGTTTGGAAATGGTTTCCGACCCACTCGGATCGGGAGAGTCTGACCGACGGAGTACGATGCATCCGGATGCTTCCAGATACGATTTGGTTGGACTCCCATTGACTTCAATGGGAGCATATGTTCCTAACCGCATCATAATTGGGCCCTGGGTCGGGGAGACACGTTCCCGATCCGATTTGGAAGGAGCAAATGCCATTAGGAGGCCTTCCTAAACGCATCAGAATCAGGCCTTAGGTGGTAATGCTTTCCTAACCGCATCAGAATCAGGCCCTAAATATATATATTTTACTATTTTAACAACGTCACCATTTCCCCCTAATAACCCAACATCCCAGTACTAAAACAAACATATAATTTCCATTTTAAATTAACTTTATTTCTTAAAATTAATTTCAATTTTCTAAATTTTAATTTAATAAGTAATTTTATAATAAGATGTAAAAACACTCCCCACCCTTATACCCTTATAACACAACATCACACTCCTAAAAATATAATTTCTGTTTTAAATTTCACTTTCTAATTTTTCAAAAATTGCAATTTAAAATGTTTTAATTAAATATATCAATTCATATATTTTTTTTAAAACACTCCCCACCCTTATCCCCTAATAACGCAATATCCCACTATAAAAACAAAATTTAAATTTCGAATTTTAAATTTAAATTTCTTATTTTAAATTATTTAGAAAATTCGAAATTTTAATTTAATATGTAAATTTTATACTAATATTTTTAAAACACTACCCACCCTTATCCCCTAATAACCCAACATCCCACTCCTAAAACAAAACATATATTTTATATTTTTAATATAAATTTCGGTTTTTTAAATATTTTCTAATTTGAAGAAAAAAAAAATTAATATGTAAATGTATACTAATATTTTTAAAATACTCCCCACCCTTATCCCCTAATAACCCAACATCCCGCTCCTAAAACAAAACATATATTTTATATTTTTAATTTAAAAATCATTTTTTAAAATAATTTCTAATTTCCCAAAAATTAATTTAATATGTAAATTTATCCCAACATCCCGCTCCTAAAGCATACCTTACAAAATATTTTTTATACAATTTCAAAACAATATTCAAACAATTAAACTAATAAAAAATTAATAACAATACAGAATATTTAAATATTTAGAAAAAAAAAAATATTTTACACTTTCTATATTTTTTTGTGATATTTTTTACAACATTGACAAATCGATATTATCTACTAACGATATTATTTATTCGATATTTTTTAATTAAAAATAAAAAACGATATTTTTAACTACGATATTCATGACTTTGATATTATAAAACATTCGATATTACAACTTCGATATTACTGCAATTCGATATTTAGAATTCAATATTATGTCCATTTACCCATGGAGGACCATGCCAGAATATGTTCCTCTGCTTTAATGTCTTTTCGGGCTAGTTTCATTCTCACCAGCTCCGCTAACGCCCATTCGCACATATCCCACCCCCAAACTGTGTGTTTTGGCGGCCGAGGATTCATTCAGTCCAAGATTAACTAGCTTCCTAGTGAGCTTTTTCCCTTTAGGTGCAGGTAGAATCCCCAACTATGCCTGTTTAATGTTATTGGTGATATTCCATCCGTTAACCTCCCATAACTCTTTAAGCACTGCTTCCCAGTAGGAGAACAGTGATCCACATGACCATAACATATGCAGAAAGTCTTCTCCCTGCTGTTTACATCTAGGGCATTCATCCGTGCGGGAAGGGTAGGTTTTGCTAATCGTGTGTGGAGTGAGATATACTTGATGTACTAAATTATACTGAAGAAGCTTAAATCGTGTGTTAGTGCTGACCTTCTCAACTCCTTTATGTACTCTCTTCCATTCATTCTGTGTGAAAGGTTCGTCCAATAACATGTCCCACCTTTGCTGGATTTTAAGAGTCTCTTCTGGCAGGTCATCTCTAATTGCCCTATAAAGATGAGAAATCAATCTCCCGCCCCCCACCATATAAAGCATGACCTTTAAAATGTTGGTAACGGAAGGCTCCTCCAGGAAGGTCGGCCAAAGTTCCTGTGCAGCTCTAGAAATTTTCCCGTAGTGCAGGAATTGACCAGGCCCAAGGTCAAAAGTCTCCTGCACTTCGTCTCTGGTCAAGAACTTTTCGACTGCATAAAGGTCTGCCAGCGTCTGGCAGCCTCCGTCTCTCCAGTGACGGATCGACTTGGAGTCTGCAATGCTTGCAAATGGGCGTAGCTCCCAGAGGGGCATATCTGGTGCATATGGGGCATGCTGCACCTCTCTTCTCACTATGCTCTCCCACACAGTAGCTACATGATGTATAATATATGGGCACTCATCAGGAACTCCCCCTCCTATCATCAATAGCATTGTAAATAAGTGTTCACCGAGAGTACCCGCTAACAGGCTTTTCTCCCAATTCCCCTCATTATCCAGCCAGTGGACCGCGTGCTGGAGTTGTGAGGCCATGTAATAAAGCTCTAAGCAGGGCACTTCCAATCCACCATTTTCCCACGTCTTTTGTAGCGTTGTCAATCGCACCCTTCTGCATTTCTTTCCCCACAGCAGGTCTATCAACAGACTGTCTACTGTGTGAAAGTAGGACTGCAGGATAATATATAAGGAGTGCTGCAAGGCATATAGACAGCGGGGCAGAACAGTCATTTTGATTATTGCTACGCGTCCCATAAGTGATAATGGTAGCTCCGTCCAGCATCGGATTGATACTCGCAGTCCCTCCACCACCCGGCCGATATTAAGTTTAAAGTAGTATATTTCTGTTCTTGCCAGCCAAATACCCAAGTATCTCGTTCCTTCTTCTGCCCACTATAGTTGGATCTGTGATCGCTCCCCTTCCGGGATCTCAGCCAATCTGCCAATAGGTACCCCCTTAGATTTCTCAGGACTAATGCGCAGTCCGGAAACTTCTCCAAAGTTATGTAGCTCTGTCATGAGCACGGGAATTGAGTTGTCCGGACTTGTCAAATAAACCAGTATGTCGTCAGCATACAGGGAGACCACATGGTTGGTCTCCCCTAGCCTGATGCCCCACAAATCCATAATTGCCCATAACCAAGCCGCCAGAGGCTCCATGGCCATTGCAAATATTAAGGGTGAGAGCGGGCACCCCTTGACGGGTACCTTGTTGAAGAGAGAATTGCCTCAAACTACCCTAGCAGAAGGGTCGGTGTATAACAACCATACCCACTGTAAATATTGTTCCCCCAGTCCGAGTCGACGCAGCACTTGCCATACATAAGTCCATTCTACTGAATCAAATGCTTGTTTGATGTCTAACTGTGCAACAGCACAGACGGTGCCACATGTCACCGGGGCATGCCACACATGTGCCAATCGACGAAGATTATAGGACGTGCTTCTTTTTGGTATGAACCCCGCCTGATCTGTATGGACAAGCCGGGGCATCATGGGGAGGAGACGTTCCGCATGTATCCCGCTGAGTAACTTCACATCAATATTAAGTAGGCAGATTGGCCTGTAAGAGCTAGGCAGGTTTGGGTCTTTGTCCTTTTTCGAGATCATAGCTACTAATGCTGTCCTCATAGAAAGTGGCAGGGATCCATTTTCTAATGCCTCATTGTAAACTTCAAGAAGTATATCTGTCAGCGGGGGGGATAATTTGATATAAAACTCGGCCTGCAGTCCGCCAGACCCCAGACTTTTAGCTGTCTTCAGCCAATCAATAGCTCTGGTCAGTTCCTCTCTAGTGATAGGTGCACTTAAAGCCTCCATTTCATCAGGTTCGAGTTGGGGAAGTACAGTTAGCTCCAGATATGTAGAGATTGCTTCAGGGTTAAGGTCAGATTGTTATGTGTACACCTCGCCTAAATGGTCTGCCTAGACATTTACAATTGCCCGTTGTGTGTACACGAGTGTTCCTTTGTCAGTTCTAATCTGTGTAATTGGCATCAGAGGCTCCTCCTGTCGCACGAGTCGGGTCAGTAGTGCCCCTGTTCTGTCGCCCTGTCGGTACAAACGCTGTCTATAGGTTGTATGGACATATTTTTCCATTCGTCTGAGATCAGTCAGAAGGGCCTCTTCGGCTTTGCGCCACTCCTTCAGTTTCTGGGGATCTGAAGAAACCTCTGATTCCAATCTACCCAAGACAGTCTCCCGGGCAGCCACATCTCGCTTTAGTTGACATCTGACACCGTATGACGTGTTAATGCAGACACCCCTCAGGACTACGTTCATGGCTTCCCATTCTGTCGCACGGCAGGCAGTCGACTCCCAGTTTTCTTGGAAGTACCTGACCAACACCTCAGATGCTGTGGCCACAAATGGGGGGTCAGTCAAGGTCTCAGTGTTTAATTGCCACAGTGGTACCTCTGGCCTAGGTCCCCTCCCCCCCAATTCCATCAGGACCCGAGAATGGTCTGATATATATCTGAGCAAATACGTAACCCCACCCACAGTCCATCCTAGATCCACCGAGAGGAACCAATAGTCCAGTTGGCTGGAAGTACCGGTAGCGGGCATGTAACATGAGAACTGCCTAAGAGTAAGGTGACGCTCCGGACAGACATCTCGTAGGCCCAGCCCCTCTAGCATGTCTTTCAGCGCAATGGTCATCGGGGCTTACTATGTTCTTTTGGGGGTTCACGATCCAGGGTCCCATCCATAACACAATTTACATCCCCAGCTAGTAACACAGGTGCCCTCAAGTATGGTGTAGCCGCCTCTAATAATTCAGGAAAGAAGCGGATCTGTGTGGTATGTCTCTCCAGTGTAGGGACTCCAGTGGGACATCACCGGCACCCCCCACCAGTCTCCTTAAATTGTGAGGGCCAAGATCACTGATGTTCTACCGGGGATTTTTCCCCGCCCGGGGCCACCACTCGGGTTCCTCCAGTGCTCTCAAGTATTTACCCCGGGGAAGTCAGACAACTGGACCTCCACCAGGAGTAGTTTTTCTTCCTTTTGGCTAATTTAAAGCCCCCGGCCTGCCCCACTGCATCAGTACAATTATGGCCGCCTCTGCCCGCCTTTCAGCCAGGCGAACGATCTCATCGCATTCATTTAGCAGCGGCCTCCAGACAAATCAGTCCCATGTACAAGATGACGTGATGTGTCTCTGGAGAAGCTGAGGAGGTACGATTCCCTCGCAGGTCGTATGTCCCCTCGCGGATGCCGTCGGGTATCTCCCAGTCTTCTGCTCGTCAGGGCGGTAGAGCCTGCTCCGGCCTGATCCGGGTTAATCTCCGGATGTGCAGCTCTTATTGTTCGGGGGTCTGATATGCCACCCCGGGCAGGAGCAGGCAGCCTCCGGTCCAAGACTCCTCCTCCGGGCTTCGATTCCGTCAGGGTTGTTCACCTCCCCGACCATAGGCCGTCCTCAACTTAGCCCAAGATGGCCGCTTGCCCCGGTCGGGTGCTTCTTCCTTTGCTGTCCCCTCTCTGATTACCTGCAAGATGGGGACAGCAGGCACAAAAAGATCACCGGATTGAGCACGGGACTCGGAGAGTGAGGACACCACACTTTCTGCGCACACAGGATGTTTCCAGATAATATCGCTGACGGGAGCCTCAGCGAGGCATGTCTATTCCGCCATCTTGCCTGGCCACGCCCTCCTCCTCCCTTGGTACTTCATATCTTCTGGAGCCAACAACACTCTCTGCGTCGTCTACATATTGAAAAAAAATATCTCTTCCCATGTTTAATAATACTGTGAGCAAGTTGGGTTTGTGAATGGTAATTTTATGTTCATTTGCTTTTTATTTGTATCGCTGCCAGTGCAGAGTGCGAGGAAAGTAATACCCATGTGAAGCAGCACTGTGTCCCATGTGGCTACAATATTTGAAACTCTGTTGCATGAATGGTTTTAGTGTCTCATAATTTTACTAACGTTTCAGCTGACTGTTCCTTTGACTTCAATGTCATGAATATGTCATTCCTCATTAAGCAGAAAGGTTGTCGACCACCTTATGCTAATGAGGTTGTAAAAATGCAGCTATATACAAACACAGACTGAATAATAAGTCAGAGAGCACATTAACGACACAGGACACTATTTGTACAGCCAACATGCTCAACTTCTATTGTTACTCATACTGAGGTTGCTCATACTGAGGGTGTGAGTTTATGCTCCACACGGAATTGTCCTCATAATTTATTGTGGGGGACTTGTGTAAACAGTAAACTCGTCCTTTAAATGTGTCCCTTGAAAAAAACTGATTTGTGAACTCCAGTGCCCTTCAGTTAATTCCATATAGAAGTACCCAAAGAATAGATACACATGTAACATTCAAAGTGAATGTTGTGGGATCTGTTTCCATGATTTGTAGTGTTTAATATATGAGAAATCAAGCTTATGCTAACCAAAGTCAATTTTGTGCTTTCTTCTATTTTGGATGAGGCATCGTAATTTACCAAGTGACCACTGTTATTATCATTATTTCCAGCTGCAATAAAGATCTGTGAGCTTACACTGAGAAGCCAAGATTTTCCCAGTGACACTGAATGTGATGTACCAAATCAAAGACAACCTAGCTGTCCCAGATCAAATAACATACTGTGTATCAAGTCGTGTCACCTGAATGGACTTGGGAACATATGAATCTGATGTAGTAGAATCATGAGAGAATCTTCAAATGTATTCTGTAGTAAAATGTTTCTTCTTACTTGTTCCCCATTGGTGCATATCCTGTGAACCATCCACTTGTGTAGTGAATGTATGAAATCCTCTGTCTAATGTCCTATAGAAGGACCTGCTTTTCTCTGTCAAGAGAGCTCACTTTTTCCTCTTCTTAGAAAATAAATCTATGCTGGATTTTCTATTGAACTTTACTAAGTTTACTTTATGATTTAGAAGCCTATATGCTTAATTAATTGATCGTTCAGCTTATGTATTTCTGTACTTATATTCTTTGAATAAACTTTTAAAACTTTAGCTCTTGTCTGTCAATCTTATTGAGAATGTTTACAACATCCTTCTAATATATAAGATTTATTAAAATAGAGATGGGTCTATCAGGCAGGATCAAAATCCGTATAGAGACTACACTGCTCCTGGTCCAAGCCATTGAAGTGCATTGAGAAGGCAAATGAGAAACAGGTTTGCGCTCCTTCAATGTCTACAGATTATGATAGCTCAAGTTGTTTACTGTGGAGCTTTAGACACAGTAGAACTGATTCACAAAAAGTAAATGTGTACGTTTACAATTGTTTGCTATTCACATGAATAATTTTCTAGTAGTATCATTACGACTGCGGAGTATCAGCACATAAAATATATTTTTGTGTGCAGAGACTCTGCAGTAATGAAGACACTGCTAGTAAAATAAAGGTGTGGGTGGAACACACGTAGTTTCACTCCGTGGAATTCTGCAGAGTTACATAAAGATTCAGCGAGATTCCACGGAGTTCCACGAGTGGGCAGACTAGGCATGTCGTGCTAATATTTAGCATCACAAGCTTGTTCCACGCTGCAAAATCAGCGCAAATGGCACCACATGGTGCGCCAAAAGGCGCTACTTGTTTGTAACTCTGGCCGGTGAACTCCGCTTGCGGAGTTTGCGGATTTTTTCGCTCTCCACGCAGCATGCAGGATGCCCAAAAACTCTGTTCTGCGAAACAGATCAGAGTTTTTTTCGTCAAGTTGGTGAGCGCGAGTGAGGAAAATCCACCTCCCGGCGAGATTTTTCCTTGCTCGAGCTCGCCAAGGTCTAATTGACGAGCGTGAGCAAGAAAAGTCAACCTCTGGCGAGATTTCTCAACGCGGGTGATCGGATTTCTCAATGCGAGTGGTCACGTCAGGTCAAGACCACTCGCGTTGAGAAACATTCCGTTCTCATTGTGAAAGCTGCTGCTCGAGTAGAAAATCTACCCGAGCAGCAGAAAGTTAGCTGCGCCCTCTTGCACTGCGCATGGTGCTGTTTTTGATGATTTTACAGCATGGGACAAACACCCGGTGCCCAAAATCACCTTGAACGGCATGACCCTATGTACCAGAACTCAATAAACTCCGCCCAGGCTTACTTCTTTGCTGCCATTCAAATAGATTTTCTACTCAAGCGGCAGCTTTCTCACTGCAAACGGTCGCGACTGGCCGCTATCACATGTGTTGAGAAAATCTCTCTAGGTGCCATCCTAGTGCCCGAAATACGTGCTAGAAGACACCAATTCTCCTCCAGCGGAGTGGAATTTTTCCCACACCCCTAGTAAAATACCTTTGTGAATAATAAACAATAGTAAACTGACACAAAATTGTAATTTTACCATTGCGGCCCAGAATCACTCTAGTGTGTCCTGGACATTCAGAAACCATAGTTTACATTATGAAAATTAAACAATTTTTCAAAAAACAAGACTATTTCTTTCTTAGTCTCATAATCTTTTATATATAATTTAAATAAAGCCATGAGAACGCAGTATCATCATTATTTATTCTCATTTTGATCTGCTCTCTATTTTCGCATCACATCTAATGGGTATTTTGTTAACTAGAGTTTGTCTCATTGATAAAAGTTTGTTCAAGCATTGGTATTTTCTGTTTCATCTGATCATTCGCCAGAGAAAAGTGTTTCCTCTTTTCAAGGCATGACTTTGTTATCCAATTCCCTCAGAGCTGTGTCTGTTATTAGACAATATCTTTAGCTTTTGTTCCTTGTGTGCATCTTGAATCAAAGTATTGTGCTCTTTCATATGCGATCAATGTTACGATGAAACGTATGAAAATGCTTTGTGTTCGCATTTGCCAATTGAATCCAGTGCCAGCAATATCAAGAGAAAAGCAACACCAGAAGAGGCAAATATGAGCCCCGCACACTGAGAGTACACAAACTTTATTTTACTTCAAAAGGCTAAAACATCGACATTCCATACATTCATTTCCAATACATTCAAACACTCCTACACTCTTAATTTTCTAAGTTTTAACAACCACTTCAAATCACTTGTTCCACGAATAAACATTTTGTAAATCGGACATCTGCGCAATACCAAAATGCTGCAGGTTTATTGGATCACATTCTGTTTATATCTTCCAGGGCAATTCATAATCAGAAACAGCTCTAAGCATCCTTGCAGTAATTACCCATTAATTACACTACCCCTCGTTTCTCTGATACTTGTCAATGGATATTGTGAAAGCAAGTGCCACAACTGATAATCCTATGCATCTAATTAACACGAGTGAGATGCGAATGCAATACTTGTACTGTGTTAAATATAACAAAGTGCTTAAAGATAATATGAGTAAACCTAGCCCAGTTTTCAGTTACAATTTCAAATGCGTTTGATGTGTGGTGACAGCATGTTTTCTCTTTCGCTTCCTGAGTACCGAGGATCCTCAAATGTGACCTTCGGTATTCACATTAATTGTTTGAAATACTGTGGGTTTTAAAGTCCTGCTTGCACTGTAGCCACTGAGGGCCTCATTTACAAAAAAATGGCATACGGCAGTGCTGCGAGCCTTCTTCCAGCGCTGCCCTAAGCCCAATTGAAAGGGAAGGAACGTTCCGTATTTAAGAGATACAGGGCCACATGCATAAAGGAAAAAACCGGTCGCAAACGGGCAGATTCTCAGAATCTGCCCCTTTGCGACCTGTATTTCTGCATTTGGGATTCATCATCCCAAATGCAAAAATCGCAAATTACGATTGCATTTAAGGCATCGCAAATTGCGATGCCTTGAATGCAATGCAAGATGCCATTTAAAATAGCGATTTCGCTATTAGGGGCCGCTAATTACTGAAAAATTAAACCTAATGGTAATTAGCGAAAACTTTGAAAAATGCACTAAAGTGCATTTTTCAAAGTTCCAGGTTACAAACACACATGCCCTTGGGGCATGTGTGTGCGCAACATGTGTTCACATATCCATTTCAGGGGTGCAACAGGGTGTCCTTTTGGCACCCTGGCACCCTTGAAATTGCATGTGCTATTTGCGACTACCTATTGGGTACTCGCAAATTGCGCATGCAATTTCTATTGATTCCTATGGACCTCTAGGCCCATAGGAATGAATGGGTAGCAATTCCTTAATTGCGACTCGCAATTTGCGAGTCGCAATTAAGGAATCTTAGGGAATCGCTATTTTTGTAAGAATTCCTACATGCGTAGGCATTTGTGATTCCTTATTAGCGAATCCTTAATATTCGCTAATAAGGAATCACAAATGACATTTTTGATGCATGTGTCCCACAGTGCATTCTTGTCCTTTCAGCCAGCGCCAGTGCATAATTTGGTGCCTAGTACCATGTCTGCATTGTTGACAGGATTGTTTTTGTGCAGAAAGGGGCACCTTCCTGCACGTAAACAATTCAGAGAGGCATTTTCCTCTTTCTATGTGTGCTGCAGAATGCAGCACACGTGGAAAGAGAAAAAAAGGAGGACAAATCAAAGCATTTCTCCTCATTATGTCTGCTCTGGGGAGATGTAAGGTTTTGGTGCTGCCCCAGGTTTACGTGATTTTTTAAATCTGGGGTAGCCTCAACATCCATGGGTGCTGCATGGGAACACCCACTGCAATGCCCATGGAACACCTCCTTGACGCAGAGAAAAGTAACGCAGCACTTTGCACTGCCTTGCCTTACTCCATATCTATGAGGCCATGCAAAGCCATGCAGGGTGGCTTTGCGTCATCTCATGGATCTGATTGAGAGGCCTTCCCCACCAGAGCAGCAAAAAAGTGATGCTCCGGCGGCGCAGGTCTTTTGTAAAAAAGCCTGTAATTGTTTCTCTTTATGTGTGTGCAATGTTCCTGAGGGAAGGATAGTACAACAGAATTTGTAGGACAATAGCTCTTTTTTTATGGTCATCCCCATTTTTCGTAGACTGATGCTGCTGTTTTTTTTGGCTCACTGGGACATTGTTAACCATTGTTTTAAGGGTGTTCTGACCCTTAAAACATCAAAATTGTCTACACTCCTGATTGGCATATTTAACTTACCTGTACGTCCCTAAGATATGCTACCAATGTGACAATGCAAAGCATGCCTCCAGGCCTACTCCTGCAGCCGATAAGCAGTTTTAAAACTGTCATTCTGACCTGGCAAAGTAACTACTTATAGGTCACCGATAATGTAGGCTCTGTCAATAGAGAGGAGCAGGTACCACTGTGGGGTTGTCACTGCCCCTCTGGTCACGCTCTAGATGGAAAAGCAACATACTGCCAATCATCTCAGATGGCAGGTGCTGGACGTGACTAAAGTACAGGAGAGAGGAGAAGATATTACTCTTATTTTATGGAGACTGGAATGCAAATGGATCACTATGTGTGGCTCAATCTCCAATGGACTGAATTCTCTTGAAGAGTTGCAGGGGATAGTCACCTCACTCCAGGATTTAATTTGTGTGGCCTTTGTAAGAGGTTTGGACTGTCACTTTCCTGTTTCTCTTTATCTGATGTTTTGATAAAAACGTTGCATTTTTGTGTATGCAACATGGACTTTAATAAATTGACCCTGGCAATATAATTATCTTATTTGGTGTAATCATAAACCTTATTTGTTTCTTAATCCTTCACTCTTACCTTATCTTTTTTCTCATTTATATTTGTATCTTTTTTATTCTTTGTCTATTCTTTGCAGTTTCCTCACTCTCTGGCTGTGACAGCCATAGAAGTTCATATCCTCCTCCTTATTCCTCTCACATTTCCACTTTCATTTTCTCCTTCTTGAGATTTTTATCATAGTTTTCTATCCTAGGCCTTTTCTATTAACCCCCTCTATCTCTCCCTTGCTGTCCCCCACCCCGTTTTGCCATCCACATTCAGATGGGCATCAGTGGTTTCAACACAATAGCGAGGTTTGGAACGCATCACTCATCAAGCCTCGTTTTGGAGCAAAGGTATTCATTTGCTTGCTCTGAGCGTGTGCTTACACCATTTTCAATGACAAGGACGGTGCAATCCTGTTTGCTTCATCAGCGTATTTGTGGGCTTTTTGTCTTTTCACTGCAGTTCTTTTTACCTCAAACCTTCTCAGACCACAATATATCAACCACACTGGAGCCCTTGATTTGTTCCTTTGGAGGCATAACTTTTTTCAATTACAGCCCCTGCAGCTCCACGGAACCAACTTTCATCTCAGGGATAAGTTGATTGTCTCCCTTGATTGCATGAGGTTTATTTTCTATGTTCCCAATTTAACTTAAATGATACCTGTCAGAAATATTGATTGCATGAGGTTATTACCTTTTATGTTCACAATTAAACTTAAATGATACCTGTCAGAAATATTGTTGCACAATATTTATATTTATTTTCTTAAATGCCCATAGGGCAAGGTGCATGGTATATGAAAAGTAGGACATGTGAATTTTATGTTCACGTGTCCTGCACTGAAAAAACCCTAAGCCATTTTTCACTGTGGCAAGGATGGCTCTCCCATAGAAAAGTATTTGGTTACCATACAACATCTTATAATGCTTCACTTCAGTTTGGAATTAGCTTGAAAAAATGACTCATGGCACTTTTAGAATGTTGTCTTTTTTCTGACCAAGCCAAATGTGCCTTTTTTGTCAGTGTTCACTGCCATCAAGGAGGTTAATTAGGTATGAAGTGGCTCCCAGAGCTGAGGCAAATGGAAGAGGGGCTGGCCATCTGGCCTGTGCCCAGGAACTTAATTCATTTTAAAAGGTGCCTGGCCTGTCACAGGCAAATGTAGTTCACACCTGGGCATGCCACCATCTATTATCCTGCTAGCCAGCAAGGCAGCAATCGCAGTGGGATAGGAGCTGCCCCCAGAACCAGTTTTGAGTAACCACAAGGGAAAGTTTGCCCATTATCATAGCCATACTTTTGGGAAGGCCACAGGGAGCTCTGAACAGGGGAAGAAAGATTCTGCCATCTTGGGTTTCAGTGGAGAAGGGCACTGTGGGATAGTTTACAGTAAAACACACAGGAAGTGTTGCAAAAATGGGTACGGTCACCTCTGGGAACTTTTACCCCATTGGTTGGGGGGGTCAGGAGTTTTCCCCACCCACAGGCTGGTTTTGGCTATAAACGTGACCCCCGTACCCTCTTCAGAACACTGCAGGACCTATGAAAGACAGAAAGATGATTGCACCTGCTGTTGTGAAATGTGAGGCAAACCCTAAGGGCTCTACCTGCTCCTACTTGTACACAGGACTGAGAGGTAGACTCAAAGGATCAGTTGACTGACTACCTGGTAAGCTTCAGAGACACATAAGCTAGGAGAAGCCTACTCTCATGATAGAGCCCAGCTGACCAGTTACAACTAGATCTGCCCTGGACCCTGCTAGTGGATTCTAATGGAGTGAATCCTGGCCTCTATGTAGTGTTCCTAAAGTCCCTGTGCCCTTAGGTAAATGTCAGAGTGTACTCCCCCTGCCTAACACTAACATCTAGGGCTTAGAAACGTTTTCAAGGATTTGTGCCTGGAGAACTGACAGAAGACAGGGGCAAACCTGCCAAATAAAACCTACAAAGGTGCATTGCTACCGGGCCAAAAATTCAGGTTGCTCCCACCTGGCACTTTTCTACAGAAACAAATCCATTTTAGTGGGACATCACAGAGAAGATATCCAGCCTTATTGAACCCTGTTTGGCTACAGCTTCCAGCCTTGCCCCACTGGTGGAGTCCAAGCACTGAAAGAGTGACTTAGTCTGAAGATAGAAATTGTCACCTGCAGAAGGCACCACAAGAATCCAGCTGGCACGTGAGCTTAACATTAGGTATCAATGGGGTCATCCTTTTGCACTTATTTTCACATGGGAGGGTAGATGCCAGGTGGTTTGCTCCTTACGGGAGGCTAAGAAAGGTGTAAACATACAATCTGAGTCATGAGATGCAAGCCCGTCTCCGCCACACTGATCAGCCCGCGACGCCCTACACCTGGAATGGTGCGAAGTGAAATCTTCCCAGCCTAAACCACACAACAAGGAGTAGATCCCTCTCAAAACTAAGCAAGATATTATTCAACATCTCAGCAACTTGGAGGGTGCATCCTCGCCAGCTCGCTCCATCTCAGCCTCTGTCTAATAAACAGAATTTGACATATTTATGTACGCTCCACCCCAACTTCTCTGTGACTGCACTCTATGGGCGACAGCACAGGTGCTCTATGGTCCCTTACCCTACCACGATGTCCAGCCAATATAATCTGTGCTCAGGAACTTTTGCTTCTACTCCACGGAACTCTAACTTTTCTAACAGCTGACAATTGGGGCGCTGCGCTGGGGCTGACCCGAGACTCATCCTCCAGAGACTCCTATGATTGCACTGGGGTCGATTTCCACCCTGACTTGCGGTAGCTGTGAAGGTTCAGACTCCATGAATTTGTCCATTGTTCCCATTACTCCCCAATCGATTCATCCCTTTGAAGAGTGGCTTCTCCCGAATGACTTGTGCACTGTCACGAAGGTCATTCCAAGGCTTGAATGGAGTTATTGGCCCGGTTGGCCTGTTATTGTTTGTACTGTCCTTTTTGTTTTCTTTCTAAATGGTCGGGATGCTGCTATATGTCCTTTTATGACAACTCTCCTTCCTGTGTCATTCCACGTGACATCACTTCCTGTTCTATGGCACTGGGACTGCTCCTCAATCCTCCCCTCTATCATGCTTTCTATCCCCCACCAAACAATGTCCTCATCTTCTCGCCTGTCTCGTGCCCTTACCAAGACCCATAAAGGTCTCCTCTGTATGCCGGGGGAATATATCGACCTTGCTCATGGTCCCCCACAGTCTAGGTTCCCTGCCCTTGAATATGGCTAACACCCCACACATCAAATTTCTATCTTTCAATGCCCGGGGATTGAACTCTCTCAATAAGAGATGCCAGGTATGGCACTATCTCCTCTTAGAAGACCCAAACATCATCTTTCTTCAGGAAACCCATCTCCTGAATACTGACACACACCGAATGTCCCATCCTAAATACTTGGTCCGCTACTGGGTGTCCTCCACAACTAAAAGAGCTGGGGTTGCAATCCTGTGGAAGGAGGGTTTCTGCTCTAAAGTGTTGCGGGTGGTCAGGGATGGTGAAGGTCACTTCTTAAAACCCTCACCATCCTAAACACTTATGCTTCTAATCAATCACAGGACACATACCTTAGGACCATACTGCAGGATCAGGTGGCACAGGAGGGGGTGACTTGGTGATGGGAGGAGACCTTAACCTGCTATGGGACCCCTATTTGGACCACAGCACTGCCTCCTTTCAGGGCATGGGGGCAATGCCAGCTGCCCTGAAGAGAGATTTCACTGACCTGGGCCTCACGGACGCATGGCATTACAGATTCCCTGATTTGCGTGACTACTCATTTTACTCACATGTTCATTACTCTTATTCCCACATTGATTACTTCTTTCTTTCCCACTCTTTACTGCAGGCCTGGAATCTGCCTACATATTCCTCTCCGATCAAGCTCACTTGGAATTGATCTTACACTGTCCGGGGCCCTCATCACAGCCCTGCCCTCGCTGGCACCTTCACCCTCATCTGCTGAGAGATCCTGTTGATGTGGCCAAAATCCAGAAGGAGATCTTGGCCTAATTTGAGTCCAATGCCCTTCCTGAGACCTCAGGCTTTACCCTATGGAAAGCTTTTAGGGTGACAATATGGTGTGCCATGACATCTATAGCTATTGCCTGCACAAGAGAAGCCAGATTGGTTGAATCAGGCCTGACTAGGGACATTAAATCCTTGGAATGCCCTAACCAAAAACCTTATCTAGATGTCACAAAAGATAACTAGCGATCTTAAGAGGTCAGCTGAGGGCACTCCGAACAAACAAGGCATAGAAATCCCTGATGGCTTTGAAACAGAAATATTATGAGGGGATAGATAAGTCAGGCTCCATCCTTGCCCGCAGACTCCACCAACAGATGGCACATGCCCACATATCCTAAATCAAACTTGGGGATGGCACCTGGGCCGTCACTGAGAAAGCCAAGCAACATGTGTTCCAAACTTTCCACAACGCCCTTTATGAGGGAGATAACCACCTGGAAATATATCAACTCTTTCCTAGACAATTTCTCACGACTCCTGGAGGCCCCTATCACATTGGCCGAATAAAAGCGTGGCCTCTGAGAACTTCCAGTGGGTAAAACTCCAGGCCCAGATGGTCTCCCAGTGTCCTTCTATTGTAAATTCCTAGCCCAACTCCAAGACCACATACTACAGCTCTATAACTCATTCACGGAAGACACAGGCCTTACCCCCACCATGTCCACTGCCGAAATAGTGCTCATCCCTAAGTCTGACCGATAGGACCGATCACTATGGGGCCGATTCCGATTCGGGCCGGAAATCTCTCCGACCGAGCCGGACCCGGAGAGATTTCCGACCCGTGCAGCCCGACCGACCGAGTACGATGCGCACGTATGCCATCGGACTCGAGTCGGTCGGACTCCCATTGAAGTCAATGGGAGCCGGTCGTACAACGCGTACGCGGGCTCCCATTGACTCAATGGGTGCGAGGCAGACAAGGGCTCCCCCTACAGCGTGTACGCGGCGAAGCGACTCGCGCCATACACGCACAGGTAGGGGGGACCCATGGGTCCCCCCTGTGTGCGACTCGCATGGCTACGCGTACAGGGGGGGTCCGACACAGACCCCCAAAGTACGGCTCCGACTGCTCTTTCGAGCCGGAGTGCGCGGATCGGTCGGACTGTTCGCGGCGCGCATCGTACTTACCCGGCCGGGAAACGTCTCCATTGCACGGTGCGAGTCGAGTCCGAGCGAGTCGGTCGGTGCGGTTCGACCCGGGAACGAGTCGGTCGGAGCGGTCGGGACGCCCGGACGAGTCGGTCGGCGATTTCGCATCGTACTCGCTCGCCCGGACGCGCGTACGAATCGGTCGGGCAATAGGGTTCCGAATCGGATCCGGTTAAGCCGAATCCGATTCGGAGCCCTACCGGCCGAAATCGGAATCGGCCCCTATGTGTCTCTTATCATGCCATTGCACTGTTAAATACAGACAACAAAATTTACTCACAGAATCTGGCAAATTGCCTAGGTCAGTATCTCCCCAGTTTGATTGACCCAGATCAGGTCGGCTCAATTCAACATCATCAGGGCACAGACAATGTCTGCCGTATTGCCCACATAGTTGAGAAAGCACACCGCCGTGACATCCCAACTCACCTTCTCTCATTAGATGCGGAGAAGGACTTTGGCCGAGTAGGCTGGCCCTTTTTGTGTGCAGTCTTAAGTAAGATACGTCTCGGGCAGGGCATGATCTCTCATATAATGGCTTCCTAAACCTCTCCCACAGCACATATTTGGATCAATGTACAGCTCACCCAACCTATTCACCTGGCAAGAGGCACTAGATAGGGCTGTCTGCTCTTCACTCTGACAGTTGAACCATTGGCATTAGCTATTCGCTGGGCGAAGGATATTGTGGGTATCCCCTTTGGTGCCCGCGAGCACAAGATTGCTCTCTTCACCGACGACCACCTGCTCACCCTTACCCAACATGAATCTTCCCTTCCTTCTCTAGTAAATACCCTAGAGTATTTTGAGAGGGTCTCTGGGTTTAAAATCAACATGGCAAGTCCCAAACAGTGAATTTGATGTTTCCTCAAAAGGACCTAGCCAATCTGCAGTCCCTCGCCCCCTCCCAATGGTGCCACGTTTACTCCAATATCTGGACTTGAATTTAACCCCATCTTTGACAACCTGGGCCCATGCCAAATGGCCGGAATAAAGGAGATTAATTCTAGAAGACTTATGGAGATGGAAACCACTCCAGGTATCTTGGCTAGGCTGCCTTAACACAGTTAAAATACCCATCCTAATTAAATTCTTATATCTATTCCAGACACTGGCAATCCTTATCCGCCAGGATGCAATCCTTCACCTCCAACGCCACCTGCACACCTTCATATGGGGCAGGAAAAACTCAAGGTTCTTGAACACGATCCTCATGCTCCCCAGGAACCGGGGGGCTTGGCATGCCCCAATCTTTTGGAATACTACTGTGCTGCACACTTACGCTATGTCTCAGAATGGGTTGTCTGCGAGAGCAAAAAACACAGGCTCCACATGGACTGTGTGGTGGCATGTCGACACCTCTCGGATTTGGCCTGGTTTCCAAGACACATTAGACCCTGCATTGCTTACATCACTACCCATACTAGGACTGTCTTTGAGATCTGGGAGAGAATGGCAACTAAAAGGGGTCTCACCATCTTTCCCACTGTGAACACACCCCTGGCACGTAACCCGGTCTTCTCCCCAGCCTTACATCCTCATACTTTCCCCGTTTGGTGGGAGAGAGAACGTTGCACACTCCAGGACCTTTTAATAGGGGGTCAGTTTAAGACTTTTGATCAATGCAAAGAGGACTTTCAACTCCCTGATGCTGTCTGCATACTGTACTATCAATTGCGGCACCTGTTGCTTCAATCCCCAACACACAAGGGGCAATGCAACCACTTACCCCCTTTGAAGTGCTGGTCAGATCTTGTGACGGGACACAAGGCCTATTGTCACGCACCTACCAGGTATTACAACACTCCACCCCTGTACACCCACACAACTACCAGGTGCCTTGGAATGCTGACTCCACAGAAGGTATCTCTCAGAAACAATGGGAGCAACTTTGGTGTGACACTCCCAAGATACACAGGAGCATTTCCCAGCTCGAAACAGCCTACAAATTAATGACTAGGTGGTACTACACCCCTACATGCCTACAGAGAATGTTTCCCACTTCCTCTCCTCACTGCTGGCCTTGCCAATAAGCAACCAGTGACTTCTTCCACATCTGGTGGTCCAGCCCCCTCTTTACTCTCAATATAGGGAAGAGGTCCAGAGCCACATTTAAGGAACCGTAGGCTTCCCTCTCTTAAACTCATATAACACCATCATACTCGGCAGACGCCCTCTAACACTGACAGTAATGACACATTCTGATTGGCACCTTATAGCTCAAATGTTAGGTGCAGCTAAACAATTCCTTGCTCTCCACTGGAAGAAAGCTACTGCACCACTGATCGCCCAGTAGTTTATGCACCTTTGGCACGTCATGGCCATGTAGCTTCTATCCCACTATCCCACACACACAATGAGAACAAATTTAGCCACATCTGGCGGCCCTGAATAGATTATTTATCCAGAATGGAACATTCTTTTTTCATACCACCCCAGCTCAGAGCTCTTCAATTATTCAAACACACCTCCCCTTGATCCGGAGATCCCACGCCATAGAGGGCAGACTGGCTCTCTCCCGTAGTGCCATCAATTAACCTTATACACAATCTCTACAGCTTACTCCTGTGATATCCCCTTGCCTATACCCTTCCTTGGAATGAACATGATGCATATTGATATACCCTCGACCTAAATTTGATTTTTTCTTGTGTTTTTTTCTTCATTTTCTTTTCTCAGAGTTTATTCCTATTCACTATTTGTGTGAACTCTGTCACAACCCTGTTTGCTTTAATATCCTGTTGTCTGACTGATCCAATGCTTAGAAGCCTTCCTGGCTGCGAATTGTACGCAGCTTTGTTTACAGTCTATACAGGCCTATACTCCTGTTGCCTTGATTATTATGACGGTGCAATATGCAAAAGTTGGATGTCCAATATATGATGATTATCGCAAGCTTGTATATGTTTTCTCGATTATCTTTAATAAAAAGACTTGAAGCAAAAAATATATATATATCCAGCTGGCTAAGGATGTTCATTGGCCACAAATTCTTAATTTCTTCTGCTTGGGGCTTTCCCGCCAAAAGTCAATGACTTCATTGGTACTTCATCTGATGGCTATCCGGCTTCATGGAAACTATCTCAACCACTGCCTGCAGCTTTGCCTGGCTGATGATTTTTCACTTCCATTTCAGGGACTAAGTCAGAAGGTAAAACTCTGAACTGAGACAAATCTGGTCTCTGTATCTGACATGTGCTCCATCTCAGTGGGCCTTAATCCTTACGCTTGTCCCAGCCTATAGCGACCAGTGTCCTGGAGTTGGCACTTTGCTCTTTTTGTTGATATTTTTATCTAACATTTTTAAAAATCATTTCTCTGATTCTCCTTGCTGGATTTTTGCCATTTTGGTGTCATTTTGTGCAAGATGCACAAAACGTTTTTGCCTTCACAAACTGTCCAGTTCACTAAATGGGACCATTTCAAATGCAAAAAGGCCTTTTCATATGTACTAAAACCATACGCTTCCCTTTTATTGCAAAGTGAATGAATACGGAATCGGTACTCTAGTGACAATAAATTGAGATTTGCATTTTGTGATTTCTTAATACCAATTCACAATTTAAATGTACAAATCATTTGAAAATTGTGACTAGTAACAGAATGGCTGTTTTGCATGTGCAAATCACCACTAGCTCTAAACAGGTGGTAACCAGGTGCAACCTTTGAAAACAGCCCCAGAATGTATTTGTATTTTCTACAATGGCTGTTGTGTACGTGATGGAAAGAAGGATGAGGATACTGTCTAGTTGGTAGAGAAGTAGAAGGAGGCAGAAGTGCAAATTTAGAGTCAGTGTTACTCATTTTCAACAGAAAGAAGAGGACATTGATGACAAATATAGGATGATTAGATACTATTGCTGAAATTAAGTCTCACCTAGAAAGACAAACTCCAAGGGGCAATTCAATTCCCACTCATGTGCCAGTATTATGTTCACTGCACTTCTTAGCTCTGGGAACTACTAAGGTGTGATTGCTGTTGCAGGTGGTGTATCCCAAGTGCACTCTTATGTTTTTCAGAGCTTATCTGGATGCAATGCTCTTGAAAATTAATACTTATATATCATTTCTTGCAACTGCATAGAAATTGCAGGTAACTAAGGGGGTCATTACAATAGCGGGCGGATCGCCACCGCCCGTATGGCGGTGGCGATCCGCCCGCCATTTTCCACCGCCCGCCTACCATTTACCCCCCCGCCAAATCACGATGGCGGTGGGGACGCCGGCGGATGGAAAGACCGTCCGCCGGTTTTCCGCCGGTCGTACAGGCGACCGTGCGGAAAACGGGTTTCAATATGGTGGCGGTGTCTGTGAGACACCGCCATCCATATTAGGATGTAGGCGGTGAGGAGCCTTTTCATGGCGGCATTTCCGCCATGAAAAGGCATGCGGTATTCGCATTTGGGGGCCCGTTGCGGGCCCCAGGATGTTGGGGGGTGGGGGGTGCACATGGGGGTACCTATGGTACCCCCTGCATTTGCATGCACAAGGTGGCAGGCACCGCGCGGTGCCTGTCACGTTGTGCATGCAATAGCACAACATGCATTTTGTACATTGCGGCGGGTGCTGCTGACAGCACCGCCCGCCGCAATGTACAAAATGCGGGATGCGCCCGCCAGTGTGGCGGGCGCATCCTAATGTGCCTGGCGGGACCGCCGCGACTTCGGCGGGCGGTCCCTGGCTCCGTTGCGGTGGCGGGCGGACAAAGTCCGCCCGCCATCGTAATGGACCCCTAAGTTACATATTTATCATGTTCCACAATTCCTGCATGTAATTAGCTGTGCTGATGGAACTCATGTTCCAATATGCTCACCATCACAAAATGAATATATCTACAGAAAGTGGAAGAATACCCGTTAACTTATGATTCAAATTGTTTCAATGCATCTAACTTCATTACAGATAAAGTTGCAAAATTTCCTGGTAATACCCGTGGTTTAGGCATAGTGGTATTTACGCATGCCTTGAAAGAGGAGAATTCGGAAATGTAGATTTACTTGGTAATTTAAAACATATGTAGATAGGCATATGATAGATATGTTCATAATTTATGTTTGGAATACTTTTTAACTTTAACATTCTAGGAGACCGTGCTCATGTTTTATGGTCCTAAATTTTAATGCCCTATCTGAACCATGCAACACCACATGAGCGCCACTGCAATGCAGAAAATAAATCAATATGTACTGTTATTAAAAGGTCCTTTGGCTTGTTGATATCTCATTTCTGCTGCCTTCATAAAAGTGGTGGTGTACCACAGTACAGCCCTGACACAAGCTGAAAGATTGAGGCAATGTGTGCTATGGGCCTGATTCACAGAACTAACTTACGTGAAATACGTAAAGTTAGTAATTTTCGGTATTCACAGAATACACTTACCACTACTAACTTTATGTCCGCTCCCGGGCCGGAGATTCCGGCCCGGAATACCCTCATTTAGGCCGTTTGAGCATTGAAACGGCCTAAATTAGGGTATTCCGGTCCAGAGGCGGAGATTCCGTCCCAAAGGCGGAAATTCCGCCACAGGGCCGGAATCTCCGGCCCGGGAGCGGACATAAAGTTAGTAGTGGTAAGTGTATTCTGTGAATACCGAAAATTACTAACTTTACGTATTTCACGTAAGTTAGTTCTGTGAATCAGGCCCCCAATTTCACAATATAGCTACACAAAGAGGAATACCTGTGACCTTGTCAGAGCCAGATTTGGATGAAGATTATGTCCCAATACCAATACATCACCCTAAGGATGGCTCATGGGCAGGAGAAGGATGAGTGTAACATGCAGAGATCACTCAACAATATTTCAAAAGTTTTTTGGACATTAAAATGTAAAAACATTTTTATTAAAATTTGTGTTGGATTCTGTTTGGATTTCATGCTTTTTTTAAATGTTTTTTTGATCTTCAAGCATTATGAAAATGTTTCAGCAGAAATTAAAAAGACTTTAATCAGTGAAAATCTTTAATAGTGAAACAAATCTGATAAGTATCTGCTTGCCTGAGTCACTGGGAAGGAGAAGGAGAAGATGTGTCAGCCCGGGGGAGGACTTCAATCCCTGACTTCCCCTGCTGCTGTCCTCGCGCACATAAGCGTGTCGTGCTCCCGCGGCGTTTGTAACCACTTGCCTGAGCTGCTGGAAAGGAGAAGGAGAAGACGTGTCAGCGCGGGGGAGGACTTCAATCCCTGACTTCCCCTCCTGCTGTCCTCGCACAAATTAGCGCATCGTGCTCCCGCGGCGTTTGTAACCACTTGCCTGAGCTGCTGGAAAGGAGAAGGAGAAGACGTGTCAGCACGGGGGAGGAGTTCAATCCCCAACTTCCCCTGCTGCTGTCCTCGCACACATTAGCACGTCATGTTCCCGCGCCTTTTGTAGCCACTTGCCTGAGCCGCTGGGAAGGAGAAGCAGAAGACGTGTCAGCGAGGGGGAGGACTTCAATCCCCGATTTCCCCTGCTGCTGTCCTCGCGTACATAAGTGCGTTGTGTTCCTGTAGCACGAGACGCGCGCAGGGGTGAGCCGGGGCCATGCCCGGGTGAAGCCCAGGCCAAGGACGGGCCCATCCATGCCCGTCGGAGGCTGGGCTGGGCCCCCCTCTAACTACTGGAGCTCTCATAAGGTATTGTGTCATTACTATCATGTCATCACTAGCTATTACTAGCTATTACCCAGAAGTGATTGACTGGCTGCATTCCAGTGAGAAATGGTGAAGCAGAAAGGGCAAAGCAAGCGGGTGGAGGGACAGTAGCCACACCTGATGCATTTTTAACCAGGGTGGCAAGTGTACTCACACACGAAATTGAATTAACAGAGCGGCGTTTATCATTAGAGCCCTTGATTTCTCAGAAGCGGTCATCATTAGGGGGAAAAAGTATGGATAATGTCACCACACAGTCTTTTCAAATACCTCCGTCAGACAGCCCGACAACTAGCCACCCGGAATCTCCTCCTAAGGCACCTGCCCCCCTCGCAATATCTACTAGGAGTCTCGACCTTCGATCCCATTCAGACTCTAATAATGAACCACCGTTCAAGAGATGAAGGGGTGGTGGGGCCAGAAGCTAAAGCCTGCCAGAACCACCCGAATAACAAAACCAAGGGGGAACACAAATACGGAAACCGGTACACTCTTACCCTCGATTTCGATACTGACCCCACTCGCTCGAGAGGCTGATGATGCCATGTGGAAAGGCCTAGAAAAAAATGGCCTCTACTTTACTGGCCCCTCTCCTATTAAAATTAATTCAGATTGAAGGGAGATTATGTTGCATTGAGGCGCAGGGTACAAACAACTTACATTCCACGGAGCCCTTGTGCCCCGGGTCTGTCCGTCAAGTTGTGGATTTCAATCGACACCCAACACATGCTAACCTGGGACAGGTTCCACCCTTAAATCACTGTATGGAAACCGGACCTTGTACACGGCCACATACACCGCCTTTGAAAGCTAATGTACACACCAAGAAGGCAACTGAAGAAATAATTCCAGTTTCATCTGTTAAAAGCACTGCAAATTGTTCAGTGGCTTTGGTGATGGGGGGGAGGATAGATCCCCGGTTGCCAGAAAGACCTAAGGTGGGGATTATTCTTTACCCACACCAGACCCTGCACCTCCCACCTGCGGTTTCCCCACTTGTTCTGGTCTTGCAAATGTACCAATCTTGCGGGAGGACCAGCATGAAATGATAATCCAACTAATGGACAAAATCCTCCACTGGCTCTTGCGTCATTTACATGACCTGGGTGTAGGGGGTGGGCCCTTGTCCAACCAAAATATTATGGCAAGTAGGGTGGGGTGGCTGGGTACATCCAGTAAAACCTTATCGGGTGATTGTGTGGTGATACATTTTAATAATGCGCATGTGGTTTGATCAGTTTTAAGTCAGCTACACAAAATCCCCCCAAAAGGGCACTCAGATGGTTCCCTTGTCATTGGAGTACTTTTATAATCAGTGTGCACAGTATAGAAATGAACAGAGGTGCCTAGTAAGAGGAGGCCCATCATGCAACCATAGAGAGGAAATCACTAGTATTCCAGGGCTGAGTTTGGAAAACAAATACACCGTCCTGACAGACCTGGAAGCCTGTGATTGACTACCCTTAGGTGACCCTGATCCTAACTAGGGTTTGATCAGATCAGCTAGTCTAGCTCCCGATATTCATGGGAGCCTTGAAATTATCGACCCCCGGAATAAGGCATATAAACTCTCAATCAGTCTAGTATCATGGAATGTGGCAGGCATTGCCCCCAAGTTAGATAGTGAACACTGGTACAATCTTTGGCAAACTCAGGATATTATATGCCTACAGGAAACATGGGCTACGGACCCTATCTTTGTCACTGGCTATTGCTCTTTCCAGACAGCGGCAACACCATCAGTGTCAGGTAGAGCAAAGGGGGGTCTTTTAACTCTAATTCCTCACACCCTTTCTTTAAAACTAAGGAAAATCGACTACCCGAATATTCATTTCCATCTGCTTCTCCTAGAGACTGCTAGTGAAGGAGACTGGCTTTTAAATAATTATTATAATAATGAATTCGGGGGAAACATGCATTTAGTGGTAGCTGAGTTGAATAGTGAGGTGGACAAACTCACCATGATTGACAAAAATGGAGCACCCAATATTATCTGGGTGGGTGATTTTAAGATACATCTTTGTAAGCATAACGAAGACCGTGTTTGTAGTCTTGAAGATCCCCAGGGCAATCCAATTCTACATTTTGTCCATAATGAATATGGAAATAGCCTCAATAGGATGTGATACCACAGGAACATGGTAATAGCTAATAACGTGAATTCAGGCTATATAGGGAAAACTTTCAGACGGAATGACAATGAATCCACGATTGACTTCATTCTAGTCACTACCCCTTCTAATGATAAGGTGACTCACGTAGACAATGTATTTTTGAGCTTTAGCGATCATGCTATCCTAAACATACACCTAAGTCTGGCAAGCAAGGATGTAAAGCAGGACCAGGAAAAAGAAAACGTAACCTTGTCAAGAAAAAATGGCTACCAACTAAAATGGGCCCAAATAGAGAAGGGGAAATTGGTTCCAGGGATCATAGCGAACATATTGGATTACATTTTCAATTTCTTGGAACAAGTGACCTGTCCATCATTATTAGTATCACAATTTACAGACCTTTTAGGGAAAGTCAAATTTGCCCTTACTCGCTACAAACCGGCAAGCAGTTTAATATCTAAGCGCTGGTTTGACACCCCCTGTACTAAATCTAGAAAAGCACTTACTAAAGTCCTGAAAATCCATCCTAGAAACGCAGCACAAATAAGATTGCTACGTAGTGACTATAAGACAATAGGAAGGAAAAGAGAAATGTATATGAGGGAGGAAGCCTGGGACAAACTTGATCAGGGGGCTAGGATGGGAAATAGTAGAGATTTTTGGAAAGTAATTCATGCCCCCAGGTTTAAAAACCCCTAAGGACCTGACATTGGATACACATGTAGGCAAAGAAGTATGGGTGGCACACTTTGAACATATCTTCGGCTCTAACATCTCCCTTGTGTTACCCTCCACCTACATAGATCCTAATTTGCAGGGAAATTTGTCTTTCTCACTTTTAGAAGTAAGAAGAGGGTTGGCGGCCTGTACAGCTGGGAAAGCTCCTGGACCTGACGGGGTGCCGATAGACCTCTTCAAGGAAAATCAAGAACTGTGGGTCCCATTATTAACCATTGTTTTTAATAGTATAGCTATAGTTGGGCCTCCACTTTCCTGGGAGCATAGTGTAATTGTCCCAATATACAAAAAAGGGGACAGGGGAAGCCCACAAAATTACAGGCCTATTTCCCTGCTGGATACAGCCGTCAAACTCGTGGGCCAGCTCCTTTTATTCAGGTTGGAAGGGTGGGCCCAAGAAAATAATATTTTAATGCAGGCTCAGTATGGGTTTCAGAGGGGTAAGGGGACCACAGACCAGTACCTGAATCTATCACTAACTAAATAAGTATGGGTGGCACACTTTGAACATATCTTCGGCTCTAACATCTCCAACATCTAACTAAGTAAATAAATAAAAAAAAATGTTTTTATTAATTAAAACTAATTAATAAAACTAATTATATTACGCGCGCTGCAACGCCAAATCGGCGATGCAGCGCGCATGTCATTCGTTTTATTTATTTATTTATTTACTCAACTCCGTTCGGCCGTATTCTGGAGTTTACTACCCCCCACCCTGCCCCGCCCCACCGCCCCGCAGCACTCCCTCGAGGAGCCGCCACTGCTAAGGCGTCACAATTTTAGACAATGCCGGGTGGTACTTTACTTTTTAAAATCTTTGCTTGACCCCTTTGTTTGTTTTTCGGTAGCCACATTTCTGTGGGCCTGCATAAATAGGAGAAAGTTGCAAGGTTGATAGAAGGCTTTATGGTGTTATTTAATAATCAAATGTAGACAACGCATAATGTGATGTAAACGTACTGCTCTCGGACCTTAATGCATGCAGTGTACTGTATGTTTTAAAACCTTTCAATAATACTTATTTATGTATTTTTTAGGTCATTTTTAGCTGATATAAGGGTTTTAAGTGCTATGAACTTTGATGTTCCTATGAACTGGTGTTCTTTGATGACCTCTGATCTTGACTGTGCTTTTGTGATCTGTTTTTAAGCTATCAAATAAAAAAAATTATTGATTGATTAATTGATTGATAAGTAGTTGTGCAAAAATGTTTTAATGCTTCTTTCTCCCTCTCACAAAGCTTGATCTTTCTGTGCTTTCAACATGATGTGCTCCTCATACATCACTTTCAGAATTTTTTGTTTGAGAGTAAGACGCAGACTCATAGCGTCTGGTTCAGAGATGCTGCTGAGGCTTGTGGCCTCCTCATTTTCACACACATAATTCACATGTTGCGGAAATGTTTGAAGTTTGGATATTCTCTAGAGCACAAGTGACTTGAACCATGCCACATGCGCCAACCCCACTGTAGTGACCAATCTCTACATGCATGTTGACCGTGTGCCTTGATAAAGTAGCTGTAGCATGTGTCAGCCTGTTAATCCATCTAACTGGCACTGAAGCTAATGATGGCAGCACCTATTATTTATATTATACTGTTGTAATACAGTACATAAATTTAATACTGCCTATGTAAGTTGTGTGAAACTGTCAGCAATAGCTTTTTGTCACTCCTCAAAAGCGTGATTAAGCTAGTCTAAGCTATTAACTGACTTTACATTCATTGACAGTGTGTATTAAAAGAGTTCATATTTTGCTGACATTTTGTTCTCCAAACCTTCAAAAAGTACAGTTGCATCCTGATCATCTGTAGGCCTAACTGCGCCTCAATCACTCCATTTTGAAGCATGGTTCCTGCATGAAAAAAGCCTTCTACAGATGGATCTGGCTCTCCTAGCAAGTCAGGTAGTATTCTATCCATGCCTGTTGATAGTTCCTCTAAGTCCTTCACAAAATCTGCCAGTGAAGAGACTGATGTTCTGTGTCTGGAAGGCACAGATGGTAGTAGTATAGGTGTTGTAACATTATCTTGTTGCATGTTTGATGGAATGTCATGATGTGCCCCGTGTTCAGAAACAAAACATAAAAAAACTTATGTTTGTAAAATCTAAATGCTTTTTTGTTAAATAGATTTGATTGTGTTGTGTTATTAGTTATTAACAATCCTAAATCTCTTCAATAGTTTGTAAAAGTATCTAAACTATCTAAAGTGTAAGCTGTATGTACAACACCTCCCATAATGCATCAAAAAGGTAAAAGTAAGAATTGATTAGGAGTGGTTTCCTAAATGCATTAAAAAAAATAATACATATTAAAATTAACTTTAAATTTACTAAATTACCTTTTGAAAAGTAGGTGGTGCAGACGTATCAATTTCTGAACATCTAACTAAGCTTTGTGGCTCAAAGGTGCTTTCAGTCATTTGTTCTAGAAGTGTGAGAGGTACCTGGGTTGAGGATCACCATCCTGTTCCCTGGGCCTTAGCAAGTCAAATTACAACCTTTACTCTAGTTTGTGAATGCAGAGCGTACCACCCCTTCTTTATCTCCTTGATGGTATGTGGTGTTACTCCAACTGCATTCATTTCATTTTGAATGTCTTTCAATATTTTCTTCTAGTTATCAGCATCCTGAAAATAGTTTTTGCCAAATATCTCATCAAGCACACACTCTTCAGTGTGAACCTCCAGCTCCTTTTCACTGAATGTCAACTTCTTTTTCCATACTCCTGCTTCTTTTTCTTTTTTCTGATGGTACATGTTTGGAAAAAGTAGTACCAAAACTCCAAAAGGTAGCCAAGAAGCCCAAAACACACAACCTGCCTTACTCTTCCCTTTAGAGAACTCAACTGAACATGTTTGAAAACACTGCCTCAATGTAAGGTCATTCCCGGTGTTCCCAAAGGACACCTTAGCAATTTAGCGATTTCAAAATATCTATTTATTTTTTAGGGAATCGGAATCAGGAAATCGCTAAATTGCTAATGCTAATCATACCAAATGAAGAACGGACCTTGTGATACATTAGGTTTAGGAATTTCTAAATTGTGAGTCAGAAAAACTAGCAATTTGGACATTGTGGATTCCAAACCTTTGTACATCTAGCTCTTGTTCATTAAAATGTTCTCTATTTTTAGAAAATGTGAGCAGGATTTTGTTGAACGTGGCACTTTCTGCAGGATCACCCCCAAACATTTTGCCTTCCTCTTTCCCTTTTTGCTGAATTCATTTTTGTTGGCCATAGTATTCTGGGCACTTTACCACTGCTGACCAGCGCTAAAGTACATGTGCTCTTTCTTGAAAACATGGTAAAATTGGTGTGGTAATGTGCCTCCACCTCTCCTTCTGATAACATCATTTGTTATGGTTCCAGAATGTTTACCAGCCTGTGCTGGTAATGGAATGTATGTATTCAAACGGTCCCAGAGGCAGACTTTGCTGGGTGGCTGGGCTGTTGTTCCTGCGTTATACTTAATAAATTATACTCTTTTACCCACTTTAAATGCCTGCTTGTTTGAAGACCTACATTTTAACACGGCGACGTCTGGGATTATAGAACAGCTCAACTCCTTCATCAGCTGAATTTTTTTTAATTTTTTTTATTTTTTAAATTTCCTAAGACTCTGCCATATTTTTAAGACGTTTCCTGCTCTGCGTTCATTCCTTCATCTTGACTGCCTCAACTCCTCCATACCTCGGAGTAGACACAGCACTCCCTTACCCCTGGAGAAGACTAAAGGAAGATTAAATGGGGAACGTCCTGCTGCGTATCTACGTTACAACAGCCTAAGGAAAACTACATGGTTTGGGTGAGCAACAGCCTTAAGAAATCCACATCGTTTGGGTGAGCTAATTTTAACTTTCATATTTTGGCGTTCCCATTGCGCCCGACTTATTTACTCCCCGTTTAAAATATTTAATACGCTCGAGCTCCTACCCATTTTCCATGGCCTGCGCATGCATGCTACCGAATCCCATGATGATTGTATCCAAGGGAAACCTCCTGCGTTTCACCTCATCGTCGTCTCCGGATTCCTGCCTGTCTTCTGGCATCGTCATCACGTCACACCTCCTGTGCGTAAGCTTTCTTAGGTGGCGTGTACAAGTCCAGCTTTGCTTTGGTTGGCATCAGTGCTTTAAATGGGCCGGTACTCACCGGTACTGAGTACCGGCACTTTTCTGCTGCCAAGCAGAGTACCGGTACTCATCAAAGGTAGGCTCATTGTTGCTAGTGCTCAGGAGCACGAACGAGGCTGTCTGACAGCCAAAGCGCCTCTAGCCCAAGCTGAGCCACCTCTAAACAATTCAGCATTTGCATAATGTCCAGTGTTCACACCACGCTGTGTTTGACAGAGCAGGGTCCATTCAGGCCCTATGCTGTCAATCACATTCACAGCATCATGTGCCTTTGTGCACACACTCGAATCCAGGCATCCCGCTGACCGCAGCAATTAAGAAAGCCGCCGGAGATAAGGAGTGTAAAATGGCCTTTATCCCACCTGAGTCTTTTGTGTGAGCGCCTGCTTGTGTCTGGGTGTTTGCCTGCTTGTGTGTACATGTTTGTGTGTGTGAGAAAAGCGAGTGAAAGAGGGAGAGAATCCAGACACTCGGGAGGTATTTTCAAGGACATTCTTGGAATGCTTTGTGTGAGCATTGCTGTTTGTTTCTGTGAGTGCGCACTCAAGAATATATAAGTATTCGGCCACATCCAAGCATATAGGAGTATGGCATTAAGAAGCTGCAGATATTACAAAAGCAGGAAATATTAACATATGATTGTGATTGGCCTTCATGTTGTATAACGAGGTAACCTATTTTATTAATAGTACATTTATCATGTGTTTTGGTACATGCAACTAATATTGACGTCAATAATGCTATTTTTCCAGTCCGTTTCCAGGGGCACACTGATTATTAACCCCGTGGGGCCGGTGGCTTAGCTGCATTAATAGTGATTTAGGGCCTATTCCCAGCAGATGTTCATACCACTGTTTGTTAACATAGGAAGTTAAAAGTCTTCCCATTTCACCTTGTAAAGAAAGCATCCCTATCACACTTTATTTACAGTGTGCAGCTACATCCAATATGGGCCTCTTCAGGCGTTTTCATATGCAGCAACCAGAGAAAAGAACTAGGGGCACTTTAAGTTAATTTAATGAACCAACTCAGTGTTATGCCAGTTGCACTGCAACTTCATAACAATCATTAATACAATCACTACATCTGGCAAACTGTGGAAAGCCTTTCTGTCTTGTGTTGAAGATACACATGCATGTACATCAGGTGCAATCCAATATACTTCTCTGTGAAGCTGGTAAACATTTAATAAGATGTATAGACAATTCCCTGTACATAATGTTGGTGCATTAGTAGCACTTATCTCAATATACAGTGTTGGCCCAGTCCACCTACATAGAAAGTGGTAGGCAAGAGCACTCAGCCTTGTGACAGTATCACACAAATTAGGCCAGGTATCACAAAGTGCATACAAATTGCACAGCTCTTGTCCAGTATATAGCAATGGCATAAATTCACATACTGTGCTATCAATAATCATTATACCACAGTGGTCGGATCACATAACACTGACCTACAACACTGCCCTGGTTTAATATCACACACAGTGATAGCAGTGTGCACCTTACAAAATCTATCAAATTCGTTCTAAGGATCCTTTGGCAGGGCTGGTGTGGCCAGTCCATATAAATACAATGGGCCTCAGGAATATGCCCCTTTCGTGCTAGGGGAAATTAGAATAAGCCCTTAAAATGAGAACAACTTGAAAACTGTGGGGCTGAAGGGAGTGGGTGCCCAGGACTTCACAGGTATGAATTGGTGTTGCCTGGTTAAACAGAAAAAGTTGAGAAAGCAGTGATGGGTGGGTGTGAGCGTTGAAACTGCTCTCCTGCAGCCGCACCCTCAATCTCTTTCTATGGTAGGGGAAGATAGGTGGAAGGACCAGGGCCAATCACATTACACATCCTACTCTACACCTGACAACATATTGGAAATACCTAATAGTTTTAGAGACATACATTGCAAAAACTGTATTTTCTGCTTAGCTTTCATCAGAATGAAGACAGCATGGAGAAGATGAAATATAATTTCAACTTCCCCGCATGAGGTTTCGCATGCATGCAATTAGGAAATGAATGGTGCTCTTCATGCGCTCACCCTGATCTTTTCATTATGTCCTCTGTGCAAAACAAAGCACTGAGCAAAGATCTAAAATGACTGAGCCAAGACCCCATGTCACTGGCACAAGATAGTACATCGATGGTTCAGTATTATTGCTGGCCTAAATCACAGCAATGGCTCGGGATCAGATAAGGATGGCTTAAAAACAAGCTGTTTTGAGCCATATCCACTGGTTACTAGCCTAGGACAACACATCATGGGTCAAGATCATACAGTACTGAGCCAATTTCACGCACTGTGGGGCCAAAATCAACCACTCGCTGGCCCCAGATCATACACTACCGGACCACATAATACAGAGCGAAGCCAAATTCACTACTACTGGATAGAAATCATCATCAAGATTCTGCTGATTATTATGTGCAGTTCTAAACCTGGCAAATTGGCACTGAATATCCTGAGGCCTCAAGATGATTATCCAATCTAACTTTTCCCTTCCAATGGACTGAATACATATTTCTGAAGGTCTTGACATCATACTTGCGGTTAATTACTATATATGTCTTGTGCCACATGTGCAGAGGGAATCTGCACATACAGGGAATTAAGGACTACTATCAAGGGCAATATGAATACTCCATAGTAGAAGTGTCTTATATGTCTTGTCCTTAGCCCCGCCCCTAGCCCCGCCCACTTGCCACACTCATAGCTCATTTTAATGAGTACCTGCACTTATTTTTTCCCATTTAAAGCACTGGTTGGCATAGTTACCTGATGGTTACCAAGCGCTGATGTCACGGCTCCGTCACAATAGGAGTCCTACCGTCCTGTGTTTCCAAGACTTCTCGCTGACGCGCACAGCTTTCTTACTGCGTGTTGGCAAATACTGTGAAAGCTTGTTATCATGGTTTCGCTGACACGCACAGCAGTTCTCGGTGCCTTTTAAATTTCTCGCTGACCCGCACAGCTGTGTGTCTTTTAGGAAATCCCTGTGTGTCATTTAAATTCCTCGCCGACACACACAGCTAATTTTGTTCATAATTTCGCTGACACACACAGCCATTCTGCTTGTCAGCTGTCAATTACTACATCCACAGCTGTGTGTGTCCAAGGAAACCTCTTTTTATGCTGCAGTCATTTCCCTGACACACGACTTTCCTACTGCATCTCTATAAATACTGTGAAAGCTTATTATCACAGTTTCGCTGACACACACAGCAGTTCTGTCATTCATTTAAATTCCTCGCTGACACACACAGCTTATTCTGTTCACACTTTTACACAACTCTTTATGAGTACAACATTTCGCTGACACACACAGCTGTAAATTGGTGTGTCAAAGTATTTTTGGAGTGATTCTATTCACAACTTTGCTGACACACACAGCTGTGTCAGTTGTTAATTACATTTGTGTATCAACATATTTAATTGTTATGTATTAGGCTTAAACTTGCATACCACTCCTTTGTATCTCTTAAGTCTTTCTTTTACATGCACAGACTTAGGGGGTCATTAGGATGGCGGACGGACTGTAGTCCATCCGCCATCCTGGGGTAAACCGGGACCGTCCGCCATGTATGCGGCGGTCAAGCACACCGGATTCGGATGCGTCCGCCACCATGGAGGACGGATCCTGCAGTTCAACATTGCGACGGGTGCTGATGACAGCAGCACCCGCTGTGATGCGAAAATGCCGGGTGTTGCATTTCACAGCACTACGTGGCAGGCAGCACACGGTGCTTGCCATGTGGTGCTGTGAAATGTAGGGGGGTACCATGGGTACCCCCCAGTGCACCCACACCTCTCCCCAACAAAAGGGGGGCCCGCAACGGGCCCCCATTACAAATCTCCGCCAGCCTTTCCATGGCGGCATCGCCGCCATGGAAATGCTGTCTACAGCCAGCATCCTATTTTGGTGGATGGTGCCTGCTAGGCACCGCCACCATTTAGGACTCATTGGGCCGTCTGCCGGGCAATCGTACCGATTGCCTGCGGCGGTTCATTGGCGGACGGTCTTTGCGTCTGCCACTGTCCCTGTTTGGATTCCCCCGCCATCGTAATGTGGCGGGTGCAAAATCCACTTTGGATGGCAGATGGATCGCCACTGCACGGCTGGCGGTGGCGGTCCTTCCGCCATCCTAATAACCCCCTTAGTTCAGTCTTTGCTTGGGTCCTAGTTTCCATCTTGCACTTAATATGCAAAATGTTACTGCTCCTCCCTTTTTTCTGCAATCTCCTGGAGATCCACCCATTAAATGGTCAAAGTGGAAAAAAGGTTTTGAAAGGTACGCTCGTATTTGTGGCACTTCGCTCAGTGCCGAGAGGAGAACAGCTTTGCTCCTACACTGTCTTGGATCTGAAGGTCAAGACGTGTTTGATCATCTCCCTGATGTTCCAGATGACATTGCAGTAGATCTTAATGAATATGAAATTTGCATGCATAAGCTTGACGTACATTATTTACCCAAGGTGAGCACCATTCTTGAACGCTATCACTTTGGCAAAAGGTTGCAAAAGGAAGGAGAATCTACTGAAAACTATGTCACAGATTTGAGACGCTTGGCCCTCTTCCTGTAAATTTGGTACATTAATCGATGAAAGGATCAGAGACCAGTTTATGTTAGGGTGTAAAATAGAAAAAGTACGTGAAGAACTGTGGCTCAAAGATGAACCCAGCTTGGATGAAGTTTTATTAGTGGCGAAACGGATTGAACATTCCCTGAAGTGTGTGGAGGTCATCAAAAAGGACCTCAACAAAGATGTATCTACTGTAAATTTAAACTTGGCCTCAAAGGACAATGTCACTTCCAAAGCTGCTGAGTCAAATTTGAAGGCCACTTCACGCTAAAAGGAAGTCACCAAGGTCCAAGGTTGGAAAGAAAGAAAATGTTATAGGTGTGATAGACTGGGTCATCTAGCAAATGACAAGTTATGTCCAGCTCTTAAGTCTGTCTGTACCTTTTGTAAAAAGAAGGGTCATTTTGCTGTGGTGTGTAGGTTTACAGGTCTTAAACAAAGAGTGAGTGAAATTGAATGTGATGTAGATGAAGTCTCCCCTGACTTTCACTGTGGTCAAATTCTTTTGCAGGTTGGTGGTGATGGTCCTTTAGACTTTATTCTTGTTGAAGGTGAAAAAACTATAGTTTTGTTTGACTCCGGTGCGAAAATCACTATAGTGGCCAACACTTTCTTTGAAAAAAGTTACATAGTAAGGTCAAACTATATAGACCTGACATCAAACCACATGCCTAAGGGGGTGATCCCATTGAATTGAGGGGATATTTTGTTGGGCTACTGGAATGTGAGAGTCGATACACTTCTGGTAAAATTTATGTTTCTAAGAAAGGCGACAGCATTTTGAGTTGGTGGCATCAAAAAGATCTAGGAGTCATGTTAGATCCCAATAGTGATCCCCCTATTATTCTTAAGAATATTCAACCTGTTAAACTAGTGGGTCATGATGTCTCGTTACAAGAAAAATTGAAAGAAGAGTTTCCCCATGTTTTTGGTGGAAAGCTAGGTTGCATTTGCAAGAATGGAAAATAAGAGAAGATGAGAAGTGCTTGAAAAGCAAAATGCAATATGATTTAAGGCATGCTGTCAAAAACACTAAGGTAGCTGTGGGTGATTTTGACGTAATTAAAAAACCTGGTTGGTGTGCGACTGGTTTCAAATTTACCAAACCCTTGAAGGTCATTAAATTGTTTCACAATGCAGTCAAAACTTCTGATCACAGAGTGTGGAATCTTGGCAGAGTTGTTGTGTGCAAGGGAAGGAGGTTGGGTTGTGACAATGATTCTGACAATGATGGTGGTGAGGCTGGAAATAAACCAGACGTGGTTTTGAGGAAGAGGTCAGAAAGATCAACTCGTCCTCCTTCATATTTAGAAGACTATGGGGATATTCTCAAGTACGTGCGATAAACATCGCCAAAATAGGTTAACGCAAGTTTCCATATCGCTGTCTATCGCGGAAAAATAACTCTGTGTCAACGTGGCATTCTCAACACAGCGGTAACATGCGATAGTACCCCTATAACGCGGCAAATGTCCACGATACCAGTACCGGGATGGTGAAAAAAATCCAAACCCGAACGCGAAAAACGTTGCGATGGGCCAACTGCGATAAGACAAACAGCGAAAAGCAGCGCCAGGCCTGCAATTCACACACGTCAGGCGTGAAAAACCACTACAAAAGCTGGAAAAAAAAAACACAAACAAAAACCAAACTACAGCGAAGAATAATGGAGGCAGCCGGAGCAGGTACAGAGGACGACCAGAACCCCACAAGCCCCCCGGTGGACCAGCCTGGGACCTCGGGTCAGGGAAGGGCAAGGACAAGAAGAAGAGGAAGATGCAGTTCAGTCCGCAGGAAAACAGGATCCTGATCACGGAGGTGATAGAACACCATCAACAACTGTTCGTCACCTCCACTGTGTCATTGGCAACAAAAAATGGAATATGGCAGTCCATCGTGGACAAGGCGAATGCAGTCGGAGTGCTGAGGAGGACAATGGACGAGGTCAAGAGGCGCTGGAATGATGTGAAGCGCAAGACCAAGGTGAAACTCGCAGACAACCAGAAGGCAGCAATGCAGGCTGGAGGTGGGAGTCCAGCGCTACAGGAGGAGCTGGATGAGATGGAGGAAATGGTGACCACAGTCATCAGTGGGGAGACGGTGGCAGGAGTTGGGGGACCGGACACTGCTCAACATGACCTGACACAACAGCAACAGGGTGAGTAACCACCAGGGACTGGGGGGACTGGGGGAGATGGGCACAATGGCACACATGCACAATTAAGTAGAGCACATCTGCGGACAAACCATGGCCAAGAGTCACAACTCCAACCAAGAGCCCAATTTACCCAAGTCTGCAACATCACAGCACTGCATAAGCACAGAAGTGAAAGCCACACCGCCTGAAAGGGATAAGGGCCAGCCAAATCAGAGAGAAGGGGCAACTCAACTACAATGCAGCACACACACATAAGATCCAGAGCACCGCAACATTTACAACAATGTTGAACAAACAGCAACACCAGCACAACAGAACAGAGGACACAACTGCTGCCGCTTGTGTGTGGAAAATGGCCATTCGCATGTGGCATAGCTGAAAACTGTGAGATGATGATGTACAAGTACAACCCCACATCCCTGATGGTGTAGTAATGCATATATGGCCGTGACCCAGATAGGCAGTGAGACACACATTGTCATACAAATCAACACTCATCACAGTTGAATACAAGTGAAGGTGCGTAGACTTTCACAGCATATGCATGTCAGTACGGCCAAGATAAGTGCCACAACATGCAGACCAATGCAGCAGTATGTCAGAACGTGGAACGTTGCCAAGCGCCGCTGTCCACTCCGGGGGAGTGCTGCACCATTCACAGGTGTGTGTTTACCCGCGTTGTTGTCCGCTCATGTATTCGGAGTCCAGGCGAATGCAGCCATGTCCACTGTCGTCGTGGGAGATGTGACCAGAACCCCAAGTCCCAACAAGGTGTCGGGACATGTGCAATGTGTTCCAAACTGTTGTGTCTGCAGGTACGTAGTTACACGTCCATGAAAGCCAGTGCAGCTTCGTAGGCAATCATTTCCAACATGAGATCGTTGTCGACTTCATCGAACAGGACGGCGAGGCTAACCATTAGCAGGTCCGGACAGATGTGCTGCATCCACCCCCTTTCACCAATCGGCACTACAGCCCAATAGGTTAGCGGCTCAATGTGGTCACTGCACACGAGGAGTTCTGCAATCTCCCAGGTCCAGCTGCCAGCATGTTTGCCAAGTATCCAGGCATCCCATAGACGGGTGTCACAGTGACACTCATGGTCGTGGGCCAACATGGGGCGCACACACATGTCGAAATCCAGTTTGGCTACCGTCCTGTTGGAAAGGCAGACATCCATGGACCACTCGAATATGCACGAGCGACAATGCAACACAGGCTGCACGCTGGTGACGTTGGCAAGGCGGAAGCTCAGCCGGTAACTGATCCGCAGCACTACCAATGACAGTGCCCCCAGTAAATGCAGCATACGTGCATGGTATAGTTCCACGTGACAGGGGTTGTGCATGTGTCTGGGATGGTCTGCCATTGCGTTAGTGGCTCTGGTTGAAGCAGCACTGTTCTGACCTGCGCCAGTTCTGTGGATAAGATGCCACAGCTCGGATCAATGAGTTGTTTAAGTCTGCAACGGTTGTACGCCTGGGATGGTGTGGGAGCAAGTGTGAAGGCCATTCCATGCAAGATAACTCCGAGCAAGGACTTCTGTGTGTGGGGTGTGTATACGTTCGTCCGTCATCGGGCTGTGCGTAGTGTGGGAGTCGTCCTCAACTGCTATCGTATCTGTCAGGGGGTGCCGGGCACATGCAATTCGCGAGGTCAGATGTGCAGATGTGCTTCCGCCTGATATGTCAGACAAAGGAGCTTTCATCCCTAATGTCAGTTTGTCATCTGCTTGCATTCATGAAGTGTGATGTGGCTTGTTGAGTGTGGGGTGGGATGTGTGCGACTTTGTGATCCATGTTTGACATGACTTGCATGTGGCAAATGAGCGGCATCACTGTGTGTTACGTTGCCTCACAGCTGCTCCTCCCTCCCCCGAGCCTATTTACTTGTGTGCGCTGCGCGGTTTCATCACTTGCATTCCAACGGCACACCATTGTCATGCCTGTCTGCGCATGTCCACAACCCTGACAATGACACTGTGATGTTGTCCGTTGAAGGTGGGCGGCCACGTGAGTGTAGGCCTATGGTAGGTTAGTGCGGACACAGATGTAGAGTTCATGCCTGGCTGAACTCGCGCTGCGACTAAGGCTAGGCATTTGGCTCATGCTGCGGCAATGCAGATACACACAACACTTGGAGGAGTTGGCCTAATGGCTAGGGCGGTCGACCTTGAATCTGGGGAACTGGGTTCGAGTCTCGGCAATGACGCTGAACATCCTGTGATTCTGGGCAAATCACTTAATCTCCCCGTGCCTAACAAAAAATAAAAATGAATGTGTCCTCATGTAATGCAACTGGTGCTATGTAAAGCGCTCTGATACCCGATTCGGGTCAAGTTTGCGCTATATAAAACGCTGTAAAGCTACAAACCCCACCCTACCTCTCCCCCCATTCTGCACTTGTGTGGCTGAGGGGCCATGCCGTTTTCGGAAGGTCCACTGTCTTGTCCTACGCTGCCTCAGTGGTAGTCCGGGGGGGTGTCCGGAGGGGGGTCCTGGGGGTGGTGGCGGTGGGTGTTGTGGCCCTCTTGGGTCTCCGAGCTGCATGTTCATTGGCTCCATGGCATCTGTGGGTCTTCAGTTACGGCTGTGGGCTGGGCTCCCTTTCATACTGCAGGTAGTCGTCCTGCTTAGCACCTGCTAAAGGCAGGTGTTAAATCCCTGCAGCTAACCCGCCTTATCGCCTGTTCTTGGTTCGCATCACAGATCTGACTGGTCGTTGAGAATCGCGCGAAGTGGTGTTTTTGCACGGGAACGCCTAATCTGCATATCATTAGCGTTAGTTGTCGCACTCATCCGTGGCAATGTTTTTTGCTGTAGCTATCGCAGGAAAACTGGCGATGTCGGCAGTTTGCACCAGCTTGTGAATAGGGCAAAAAATCTATTGCCACTTTTGCGGCGCTAAAGTGCCGATAAATCGGCAATGAGTCCTTGAGAATATGCCCCTATGTGTAGTAAATTCTGTTTTCTTCTTTGTGCATAACCTGTATCTTGATTTTATGCAACTTTGTTACTTATCGTTTTGTTTGCTTTTCTATTGGTAAAGGAGATGTGTGGTAATGGGCCTCCACCTCTCCTTCTGATGACATCATTTGTTATGGTTCCAGAATGTTTACCAGCCTGTGCTGGTAATGGACTGTATGCATTCAAATGGTCCCAGAGGCAGACTTTGCTGTGTGGCTGGGCTGTTCTTCCTGCGTTATACTTAATAAATTATACTCTTTTAACCACTTCAACTGCCTGCTTGCTTGAAGACCTACATTTTAACACTTGGCAAATCCACAATTGGCATATTTACTTACTTATAAGTCCCTACTAAAGTGCACTATCTGTGCCCACGGTCAGTAAATTAAATGCTACTAGTGGGCCTGCAGCACTGATTGTGCCAACCACTCAAGTAGCTCTTTAAAATGTCTCAGGCCTGCCATTGCAGAGCCTGTGTGTGCAGTCTTAAACTGCCATTTGACCTGGCAATTTAACCCTCTTGCCATTGACCTGGCAATTTAACCCTATTACCAGGCCCAAACCTTCCGTTTTAATACATAGAGGTCACACCTAAGATAGGCCCTGGACAGCCCAAGGGCAGGGTGCAGTGTATTTAAAACGTTGAACATGTACTTTCAGGTTTTACATGCCCAGGTAGTGAAAAACTCTTAAATTCGTTTTTCTCTACTGCAAGGCCTATCTCTATCATAGGTTAACATTGGGATTACCTTATTAAATTTTATATGTTTAATTTCAAATTAAGAAAATATAGATATTTTGAGTTTGGCATCTCTGGACTCACAATTTAAAATCACAACTTATGGTAAAGTTAGATTTTAAGTTGCAAGTCTAGAACCACTTTTAGATTGTTGCCATTTTTTTAATTTAGTGTGTGTGTATCATGCACTCTTGAATATTCAAACTATACTGTTATCAATCAAAATCTTTATGTGCTACACTGAAACATGTGCTGCCAAACATAGGCAAATTGAATGCCAAGTTGGAGGCCAAGTACCACTGGTAACATGGACACAATGTTCTCAGCGTGTGTGAATTTATTTTACAATGTAAACCACACATACTTATTATACATTCTTAATACATGTTCTTTATTCTGACAATCAAAACATATGACATTTTTCTAATACAAAGAACAATCCTAAACTAATGGGCTGTGTCCCATCAGACTCAACAAACAATATAAATGAATAAATCAACTGTTAGTTTCACTTGGAATTGTGATGCCCAATGCATTTCAGGATTAATTTCCTTCTTTAGGGGCCAATCTAAACTAAAAAGCAATCATACAAGAGGGTGTTACCACACCAGAGTAAAGTGTTTATAGTAAAACAATTCTGTGCATAATTCCTATCTGAACACACATGAGAACCAGATAATCCCACAAGGACACTGTAACAAGTGACACCAGGACCCTTACCCATGTGAAAGAACTGCTCCATCAGGTGAAGAGAACAATCAGGTAAATGTGCAGAGATAAAACACAACTAAAACAATTGCCGCAGCTATTCAGCCATTTTAAAAAAAATGCAATCCGCAGTCCAGTGCTGCAATGTTATGCAATGACATCAATCATCTGGCGCCCAAGTGTTTACAACCGAAGATAAAACAGTAACTCACTGGTTCCAACTATAATCATACTCTGCAAGTTTGGGTGAAATGGTACACTGTTACAAACAAAATGTACTACAGCATGTCACAATAGCCTATGTCTGTGAGAAGTTGGCCTGGTATATGCTGTCCACTAATTATAGTGGGCACCTTGCACCAGTTCAAACAACCCCTTATTGGAGATAGGTTAAAGACAACCTTTATTGAAAGCTATCCTAGTGGTAGCTATGGAGAGCAGCCTTCAGGCAAAGTCTTGAAGGAATGTAAAGCAGTTTGTTTTACCAGTCTATAATCTCTTGAGTGACCAAATGAAAGAGGACCACACCAGGTATCTATCCAAAATATATGTATTTATTGCTAAACACACCCCTCTAGTCTCTTTATGAGGCTAGAGTTCGAAGTACATAAGTTGCAAGTCAGTTATCAACAGTAATAGCACAAATACACGTTTGAGCCCTAGGGGCGTACCAAACCATATACCAATAAAGTGGTATAAGAACCACGACTGAGCTAGACACAAGGCTTAGAGCCTGTAGAAGTGCTTGGACCACAAGGAACCACCCAAGGTAGTGACACAGGGGACCCACGGGGGACGCGTGCAGTGTGAGAACACAGCCGTGAATCGCCGTTGACTTCTATGGGGAAAGTTGCGGTTGGAATTTTAAAGAAAGGGGACACTTAGAGGAGGACTTGGAGCAAACCCCTTTAGAACTGGGTTGTTCTAGAGTCTATACCCACGGGAGCACCGGAGTACTCGAGTTACCTCACCCAGGGAAGCCGGGTGCATAGGTGTCTTTCGGGGTCGGGTTTCGTCGTCGTTTTCAATGGCGATCTGCTGCAAAGTGCTGCTGGCGGCCAAGTCGAAAGTGTTTGGGTGGATCCAAAGGTGGATCAAAGATCTGAAGAACCTGAAAGCAGAGGGGACTGAGTCTGGGTCACTAGCCAGTGACCAGGAAGGCGATGAACGGATGCCCACCGATGTCGGGTGCTTCAGGTAGGTTGACAGTTGTCTTGACTCTTCAGCCATGAGGTCCAGGAGGCGCAACGACAACCAGGAGCTGGATTCGAGCTGTCCCACGGCGTCTGTCGATTGCTGAGGTGTCGGCGACCGGATTGGACCCAACAAGCCTTGGCAACGGCAAGTCTCGTGGAAATAGAAGAAGGACGGTGGTGCAGACCAGCAAGGTCTGAGGGACTCACCCAGCAAGGGTAAGTCAGGGCACGCCAGGAGCAACCAGGGAAGCTCAAGCAGAAGAAGATTGGCCTTCGGGAGGGCCCACTAGCTAATGGACTAGCGACCGCAAAGGAGCCTCGAGTGGATGCACTTAGAGCTGGCTCACGGGACACTCGTGGAGTGGAGCCAAGTGATCTTTGGTGCAGTTGGTGCTGGAGGCTGGGGCTACTCGGAGCCCAAAGCACAACTTCGTGGGAGACCAGGAAGAGGATGCACTTGCAAATCTGCTCGGTGTCCAGGGGTCACAGTTCCACGTTACCCACGACAGCTATGGGCCTCAGCTTTGCTGGGGACTCAGGGCAGCCTCAGGGAAGTCTGGAAATCCACCTCTGGTGATGCAAAGACTTCGGCGTCCGACGGGAGCTTCAGCGATGCAGACCGGACAATTGCTTTGTTGGTGCCTGCCAAGCAGGGGAGTCACTCCTTGACCCCAAGGGAGATTCTTCAGTCCTCTAATCTTAAAGTAGAGCATCGAAGGTCCAGGATTCTGTATCAGAGTTTCGTCCAGGTAAATCTAAGGTCCTAAGGACTGGGGTCCCATACTTATACTAAGTTAGGGGGTTGGACATACTCTGGGGACCCACCTATGGGAGGGTCAGGGAAGAGGGGTGGTTACACCCATTCCCTTTGTCCAGTTTCACACCAAGTGTGCCACAAGTGCAGGACTTCAAAGCACCAGAGAGTGCTCCCGCCCAGCCCCAATACACATTATCCTGTCTGGGGAGGTGGTTACACCTCCCTGGGACAGGAAACCTATTGTCCAGGCCTCCCCTGCCGGAGTTTCAGTCAGCAGCAGGGTCCAGACCCGTGTCTGTGGCAGCGGCATCCATTTTGTGATGCCAGGGCTTGGAAAGAAGTTACCGGGCAGGCCGGTGTGTACATGTCTCTCCCTCTAGAAGGGTGGAATGCTACCCCCGCTGCCAGAACTGGCGGGGGGGTAGTATTCCAAGATGTTTGACACCAAACACGACATGTTTCCGTGCAGCCATCCCAAAGTTAGCATTTATTGCGAGGTTATAATGCGCTTAAGAGTATATGGTCAGGCTGCACTACAAACAGCATCAGAGAAGGGTCTCCAAACGCTGCAGAGGGGCTCTGCTCATGCAGAGGCACCCTCTCACATAGGAACCAAGCACTCTGCCTTCAGGATTGACAAGGCCTGCCATAGGAGTGACTTATAGGTTTATATGTGTGTATGTATGTAGTGATATAGGTAACCTATATCACAGTAAGGGGTGCATGCACCACCTTACCCAGGCTGCAGTAGCAGACCTGTGGTGTCATTTTGGATGGCCATCCAGGGGTGGCACAATACATGCTGCAGCCCCTGGTAGGCCTCTGAGGTACCTATGCCCTGGGTACATAGTATATCATATACTAGGGACTTATAAGGGCACTCCAGATTCCAATTAGAGATGTGCTTAAGGCACATGGAAACCATTTTAGAGAGGAAGCAGCTAGGCTGGGGTTCTGATTAGCAGGGCCCCAGCCAGACTAAGTCGAAAAACAGTGAAGCATCAGCAAAAAGTGGGGGTACCCATGTGAAGCAGATCCTACTCTCCTACAATGTCTATAAAGTAACAGTAAACCAAAAAAAGGCATACCTCACATGAAGGTCGAAAGAATTTGCTTTAACCCCAGGAGACGTAAAATGAATGCAGTAGCCTTTGTGTAAGATGAGAGGAACGCATGCTGTAAAAATGCAAAAAATACATACGCCTCAGCAGTGACTCGAGCTGAAACAATAAGTATGAAATTACCTAGGTAAACCCAGTCATTCAAAATCATTATCTTAAAACTACAATGAATGTGGATAACCACTCCTCAAGGTAATGTCTCATATGTCCATTAAAACAATGATAGCAGTGTCTCAGATGTAATTCCCTTGTAGAAGTGATGGTCATACGGCTATACGTCATTGCATAGTCACAAAAATAAACATAATCAGACCAAGACTACCGGAGAGCTACAACTGCCGCAATGTACTTCTAATGTGCCAAGAGTGTAAACAAACATAAAAAAGACACTTAACACATAACACACATAAATTAACCCAAATACAGCTGCATCAGAGCTTGTAGGCATGATATAAGACATAAATAGTACCAACATGTTACAATGCTTGCAGTGCCAAGTATTCAAATGCAACACAATAGTGTTCAGGGCAACAGCTCATATCAATGGTGTATGCAGTACATAGATTTGATGTGAAAATGATTACAAAAAACCCCTCATATCAATTCTATCTTTTAACCCTCTAGGGGTCATGGTGTCATAACGTTTAATCCATTATGCCTCTCTTTACAAGAGTATTTTCGAGTTGTTGCGTCCTAAATTAGTTGTGCACCATCACAGCAGCCCCTACCCTGTCACCAAGCCACCCAGCACCACACACAAGAGCTGGACAAAAATATCAGAAAGCCAATGAAGCAACACCTTTAACACCTCCCATCTCGATACCACTACTGACCTCGAAGAGACTGTCAAAAACTTTACATCTGGATCATCATATCATATGCATACGACACCCAGCTTATCCTCTCTCTATCTGCAGACCCATCTACCATTAGGGCCAACTTCATCCTGTGCATGGCCGACATCACCCACTGGATGCAGGATATCTGCCTTAAACTTAACACCAACAAAATGAAGGCACTGATCTTCGGGAACAACGCTTCCCCATGGAACAACTCCTGGGGGCGTGCACAACTGGGAACCTCACCCACTCCAACAGACAATGCCAGGAACCTCAGCATCATTCTGGACAGCAAACTCAACATGAAAAACCAGGTTAATGCAGTATCATCAGGCTGCCTATTTATGCTGCGCATGCTCCAGAAAATCTTTAAATGTCTCCCAGTCAGCACCAAATGCACTCTTACCCAATCCATTATCACCAGCCACCTGGACTACGGCAATACAGTCTACGCAGAAGTCACCACAACCTACTGTGAAAACTTTATTGACTACCTCACACATTTTTGCTTAACTTGTGTGCTGTAATTCTAATTTGAGATCAACACCTTTCTCAACACGTCCAATCAGAGACTGACACGTCCCTCTGGTTACAAATTATACCACAACATTCCCTACATTGTACCGATCCTGCCAGGTATCCCATGTTCTGACATGCAGACTCATGACATACATCGGGAGACTGCCGTCCCCCTGACATATTGCCAGTATGACTGCTGACATCTTTTAATCTTTACGTTGTTTATGCATAATTAAGAATTAATTTACATATACTCTTCGTTTAAATCTACACAAAGAGAATCCGTGGCCAGGCCCCCTGACGTTAGCACGTGACCACGTCACACGGCACAATCCAGGAAGTGCTGCGTCCTTTCCAAATTAGTTAAAAAGCCGCCGGGACCCGCACAGAGAGATCCTCGGGTTTCCGTGCAGCATTTCCCTAGGAAGGAAGGTGGGCAGTATGGTTTGACGAAGTGAGTATTGGCTAAAACGCGGGTGGGCTCCGCTTTTTTCAACATACTTCTGCAAGGTACGTGACTCATACGGCAATGTGCATGTTTGTTTTTTGCTTACGCCCAATAGTGTTTGACTACAACCGACACCCCCCGAAGGTTTCCATGGCAAGACAGAGTTTAGTCTTCAGTAAGCTTAATCTTGGTTTCTCCTTCTTGTTTGTCAATTACTTCACACGGGCACTAGTACAGCAGTACGATATGTGCGTGTGTGTGTGCGTTTTATGAGCTCCACCATATATTATGCTCACGCAAAGTTGAGCTCGATGACACCCACTTATGGAAATGCACAATGTGGGTACGATACTTTGAATAAGGGGGAAGTTGCACTCCTTTTTCAAAACCACAATTTGATGTTGTGAGAACTCACAGCACACAATATGCTCAACCTGCATGGTATGTGTGTACAGATCAGATACATACCACTTTGCAGATTTGTCAATTGAGACACGTATGAGAGGAACGAACTGGTTAGTTCGCACATCGTAAACGACCGTATGTGATTTTCTATTTGTTTTCCCGATTCACGTTACCTTTCACAGAAGGCTGAAAGGCAATCATACCGTAAGTACACGGCATGGTTCACATGTGACTCAGGGACGGGTGCACCTTAGCGCGTGCATATCCCCGGGTCACTATTTAGGTCCTGAAGAAAGCCTAGCATTGTTGTTAAAAGGCTGAAACATGTGACCGTGTCTTTTATTATCACCTTTAATACCCTGATGCCCTAGGCCAATCTAACCTACATAGGTATCACACTTGGTTTTTAACCTTGTCTTTTTGCTCCATATTAAAATCTAGGGAACAATAAAGACAATTTTAACCCACTATTTTACATTTCACTCACTTGCACCACTGTCACCAAAAAACCTGCTCAGCTGTAATCAGGCGTCGAAGCACACCCGAGTGGCATTCGGCTGCTCGGGTGGGACCCCAATGATGAAGCATGTCACCAACTAGGTTGGCGAGTGAGGGGTCTTTTTTAAAAAGGAATATCTTTTTCCTCTTTTTTTTCTCTTTTCTCCTTTTTGCGCGTCTTGTTTTATCCATTTTTTAAGGGGTAAACTCCCTCATTTGATTACTGATTTATCTCAAGGGGACTGGGAGTGTTCCCCATCAAAATAACCCTTTCTCTCTGTTTGTTGACTAAGTTAACCCTCTTGCCAGGCCCAAACCTTCTTTTTTAATACAGATAAGTCACTCCTGAGGTAGGCTTTTGACAGCCCCAAGGGCAGGGTGCAGTGTATTTAAAAAATTGGACATGGACTTTGACGTTTTACATGTCCAGGTAGTGAAAAACTCTTACATTTGTTTTTCACTACTGCAAGGCATATCTCTTCCATAGGTTAAAATTTGGATTACCTTATTACATTTTATAAGTGCAATTTCTAATTCGGAAAAGATATATAATTCGAGTTTGGTGTTTCTGTACTTACATTTTAAAGCCACAACTTATGGTAAAGTTGGATGTTAAGTTGGAAGTCTGGAAATGCCACTTTTAGAAAATTGGGATTTTCTTACTTTAACCATTCGGTGCTTCTGCTTGTCTCTGAATACATGTCTGGGGTGGGTGACACCAAGGTGTTGTGCATTCCCTCTAGGCAGCCACACGCAAAGAGAGTTTAGGTGTACCTGATGGGCCATTCACATCCTGATGGGCCGACACAAGGCTAATTGGCCATTCTGGGCAGGGTGAGAGGGAGGAGTTGACACTTGCACCTGAATAGATATGTGCCTGTCCCCACACAAAGAGCTGTATATCCCCCTGTAGTAAGTCTAGAGCCAGGGCAGGAAGGGCAGGGAACCTGTGCACTTCAAAGGCCTCTCTGTAAAGTCTCCCCCACTTCAAAGGCACAAATGGATATAACTACTGGACCCTGACACCACCAACTCAGTACACTTCTGGACCTGAGGACATTCTGCCAGGAAGAAGGACTACTGTGCTGTTGAAAGGACTGCACTCTGCTGGACTTTGCTGGACTCCAGCTTTGCTGTGCCTCTCCTGCAGCCTGCTGCCCTCCTTACCCAGGAATGAAAAGAACTGGGCCTGAATCTCTTCATTCCCAGAACCAAAGTTACTCAATGGATTTGCTGGCTTGCCTCCTGTTCTGAAGTTTAAGGGACCTCAAAGACTTCCAACAACCCTGCTGTAGCCCCTGTACTCTGCCAAATGTGAGTCCTGCCCTGCCAAGTGGTGCCAATCTAATCCTGGGTTCTTGGAGGTGGGTTTTCTGGCTGTCATCTGCTAAATCCACGCATCACCATCATTGCGCCAGTTGGAACTAATGCATCTCACCTCGATGCTCACACATCGCTGCTGCCACCAAAGATGAAGACATCGCATCTCCAGCTGCATGGCTCAGCAACGACACATCGCATTCATCGAGAGGGGTTTGCCGGCGATGCCCTCCTGACTGTGCGGATAGGAACCGACGCATCGCCTACATCCAGCCGGATCAACGATGACGCATCCTCCATCCAAAGGAACTTTTTCAGCAGGACAAGTTTGGTCCCTGCATTCAAACCCCGCTCCATCGCTATCAGCCTGTAATTTTGGATTCATCCTGATCAAGCATGACCAAATATCTACGGTTGGTGCTTTTTGCTTTTAGGCGCTACATTTCAATGTAATCTTTAAAAATTCATAATGCTGGTTCTTCTTTTGGGATTTTAGTCGTTTTGGTCTTGTTTTGTTCATTAAATTGAGCTCTATGTTTCTATCCTGGTGTGGATTATTTTTGTGTGGTGTTTTCACTATTTTACTGTTTTAAGTGTTACACAAATTCTTTACACATTACTTCTAAGTTAAGCTTGCCTGCTCTGTGCAAAGCTACCAGAGGGTGAGCACAGGATAATTTATGGTGTGTAACAAACTTACTCTGACTAGGATTTTGGTCCCTACTTGGACAGGGTGCATGCCTCAGCCAACTAGAGACCCAATTTCTAACATATTTATACAGTGTTTTGTTTTCAACTCTTCATCTATTTTGGTCCCTGTAAACACTTCACACAATTTTTTAAGTTAACGGTGTTTGCTCTGTGCCATATCTACCAGTAATAGAGCTCAGGTTTATATTAGTGAAACATTTACTGGACCTAACAAGAATAATGACAAATGTTTGCTTGTGGTGAACTATAATTACCCCAACTAATAATCACTTTTTCATAGTATACATCTGAAGGCCAATTCCTTTGGTGGAAAGGAGATACTGTTTATATTTTGAATGTGCTTTTGTTTTCTCTCAAACATAATGCAGGCTTATTCATTAGATGTAGAGCAAAAATCATTTTATCATTTGGTGTGTTTCCTGTTTTACTATTGGATGGATGAAGTAAGTAACGTTTATGTGAAATAACACTCCCTACACAATTTATTTGTCAAAATAATGTATAATAAGGCTCTACTTGAGAAGCCAGTCAGGTTAATTCTCAGTTCCTTTAGGGAGCAGACTCTATGGCAACCTCTACAATTATCTGATGTAAGAATGTATTGCATATTCCTTTTCTACTTCCATTACAAAGCAGTCCATATGACAAATGCACTTCGACCTATTATTTGATTGATGCTAGACCATATTCAGTATTGGCTATTGACTGGATTAGGACTCAACTTCTCCTGCTATTTATGTTTATTTCTATTTTTAGCATTTTAAATTGATATAACAACTATATGTCTTCTTACCTTCTATTATGATTCTTAAATGTTAATTAACCTTTATGGTTGCACAGTGACCTTCACTCATGTGGATTTTCCTGTGCAGATTTTCCTATGTGATTTATCTGGGTTCTGTAGTTGGGTTCTGAACTCTCATTTTAAAGACTCACACATAGCCTTGATCCATCAATTGACCCTTTAAATCCAAAGAGTGGCAACAGTTTTTGGTAGCAGTGGATAATTTCAAACAAGTTAGATAGTTGGATTAACTGAATGGTTCTAGTGGAAGTCTGTCATTTAAAATTGCACTTTTCTAAAAACTGTTAGAGGGCTCCCTATTGTGAATCCATACATTCTCCTTAGTGGCAGTCCCTAAAGTTGTGTGGATTATCCGGACGTGCTGATCAGGCAGAAGCAGTTGTTAGAGATTGCATTACGTGAGTATAAAAGTGGTCTGGCTTGCATATGGAGTGTTTTTTTATGTATTGTTTTGCAATATGTGAGTACTGTAGAGTGAGAATTGTGTTTTTTTTTGTTTTGGTTTGGGTTATCAGTATTCCAAGATGTCAAGCTAAAAATATTTAAGATGTCTGGTGAAGGTGCGGTGCCACAAGTCACATAGATGGGTTTATAGTCTAGCATCCCATGAGTCATTAATGGTCTGATTGCGCTTGAATTCATTAGGATTCTGATGTTCATTTATTTGTGCACAGGAAATGAACACACTAACAAAGAGTGTCATGAAAATGAAGTAAGCACTAACTTCAGTTTATGATGGATCCTGTCGGGACAAGATGGTTTTCCGAGACACTGGATCCCAACTCTATCAGGAAACTCCTGTGCCCCCAGAGAAGGTATAATGCTGTGGACTCGTGAGCTCGATAATGGGAAAGGTGAATGGGATGAGAGAGAGAAAGAGAGAAAGAGATGGAAGAGGTATCAGTAGCTAGTCTCTCCTGATGTAGTCACCTTCAATGTCTGCCTCTTTGGTTGGTAGTTCCCTGCTTTCAAATGGCGACTAAAATTGATGTGACCTGTACTAACTGTAACATAAAGCACAGTCTATGAGTCACCTTAAGCCTCTAATGTTTCTTTGCATTTTACTCATCATGCTTCCGTGTTTCTATTTCTCACCTTTAAGTCCCCCTATCCTGAGTCCTGAACAATAGGCACTCTCTCTCCCTCAGTAGTGTGGTAGGAAGTGGTGTGCTCCTAAAGTGGATATAAATAATATTAGTTCTCCCTTCTACAAGTGTATCCAATATTTTTGAAAACCTCAATACATGTCGCATACCCACCTACACACTTATGTTTTGCTATCTTTTTCAAACAATGGGTAAAGTTTTTTTTTTTTATCTCTCAGTTGTCTGCAGCTCTCTCGCAACTCCTCACCTCAGGAGTACAAGTCATTAATTATTTCTAAGTTCTAAAAGTTTCTTAACTCCTTACTGCAGGAGTACAAGCCATTATGGGGCATATGTACAAGGAGTTAACGCCGCCGTAGCGTCAATTTTTTTACGTTACTGCAGCTTTTTTTTTATCGCCATATGTACAAATTGCCGCTAACCGCGGTTAGCAACAGTTTACTGGTGAAATCGTCCGTTTGTCCGATCGCCACTTCTGTTAGCGATAGCTAACGAAAATGAGATGCAAGGTAGGTGTTCCCATGCATAAACGTCCGCTAACCCCACTTCGCGATATTTACAATGATCTCCCGGTACAGCAATACATTCCAAAACAGCTGCTAAGGCCCGTTAGCGGCTGGTTTCTAAGACCAGAAAAAGGTCATCTTAAAAATGGAGATAAATAAACAGGACATAAGGGAGACTAGCCCAGAGCCACATTTGCTAACCCACTGATGCCATGGAGGTACTACTCATGCAGCTTGGAGCACCAAGAAGACCACAACAACCACCGCCACCGCCACCGCCCCGCCCCCAGGACCACCACGGAGGCAGCGCCAAAGAAGACAGTGGGTCAATCGTCAACGCATCACCCTGGTAGACCTAACGTCAGAGGATGTGATAGCCCACTACAGGCTGAAAAGGTCCTCCATCCTCCGCATACTGACCTAGATAGCCCCCAGGCTGCAGGCACCAACACAGCGTAGCACCAACATCCCTCCGCAGACAAAGCTACTAGCAGTGCTGCACATGTTGGCCTCTGGTACCTTCCATCCAACCACTGCCAGAGTTGGGGGAGTCTCCCAGTCATCCTTTTCAAGGTTCCTCCCAACTGTCTTGGAGTTTCTATTTTTGAGTGTGTGATTTGTGCTACATTGGTAATCTGGGTTTGTCATGTGTAGCTTCAGACAATTGACCAGCATCAATGCAAATTACATTGCCTCCCAGCTGTTCGTCCCTCCCCCTTCCCTATTTTATGGTGGCGGCTGCGCGTTTGCGCTGCTCGCGCAATGAAGGCGTGCAAAAGGCAAGCCCGTCTGCGCACATACGCGACCCGACCACGACCAGCGCCAGGAACCCTGGATCTCCTAACGTCTACCACTACGACTCATCCGCCATCCTCGCACTCAACCCCGGAAGAAAGTACAACTGCCAATAGGCCACACTGAACACGACCCATGGCCAGGTCTCCTGCCGTAACTGCCGCCACACCTTCACCACCGCCACGGCTGCCAACACCCTAAGATGCATCCTCCTCACTGTGCGCTCCCTGCACAGACACGCCGTGGAAATCTGGAACCTCCGGGACACCCTCTTACCCGACATCGCCTTCTTTACAGACACCTGATGCCTGATGCCACAGCACCTATGCTTCCCCAACACTGCGCAAGAACAGCTTGACACCAAGCAAGGCTTCTATGCCATTGCTGGCTTTCTGAATGTGTTGGGGGCAATTGACTGCCCCCATGTCCCACTTGTGCCTCCTGCGGACACTGCACACATCTACCGGAACAGGAAGCATACGCACTCCATGAACGTGCAGGCAATCATGGACCACTGGGGCTTGTTCACCAATGTCGTTTCCAAGTTTCCAGGGAGTGTGCATGACTCCTACATCTTCCGGCAGTCCATCATCAACCAGCGGTTTGCGAATGGCACATATGGAAATTGACTGCTTGTTGGAAAGTACTAACTGAACACACCACACACCTCAAGTCCACAATCATGTAGCTCACAAATGTGAGAATGCACATGTAGCAGATGTCATACAACATGCCTTGTAACATGCCCACCTACCATACACAAGAACCCAAGGGACTGCGGTCACTGGGGGTAGCCTTGTAGACAAACTTTCATCAAAAGTCTTGCCCCTCCGTCACACATCTGCAAATGCTGGGAGAGGTGGGAATCAAGTAGGTTTGATGGATGGACAGGACCTATGAGGAAAGTGTGAACACAAGCCTGAGTCTGGCGGCGGTGTTCTGCATAGTCTGGAGGTTGCAGAGCAGAGACTTTTCCATGCCGATGTAGAAGGCATTTCCGTAGCCCAGTCTGCACTTAATGAGTGCGTTGGAGACTGTCTTTTTTGACTCAGTGGGATCCATTTGAAGCTCTTACGGAGGATGCAGAGGGTGTTAAAGTAGCTGGAGGCGACGGCGGTGAACTGTCGGTTCATGGAGAGGGAGGAGTCGAGTACGATGCCCAGGTCTCTGGCGTGGTCCATGGGGGTCAGGGGGCTGACAAGGGCGGTGGGCCACCAGGTGTTGTTCCATGCCGCTGGGGTTGTTCTGAGGATGAGGACTTATGTCCTCTCTGCGTAGAGTTTCATGCAGCTGTTGCTCATCCGGGTCGCGACTTCCTGCATTCCTTCCTGGAAGTTGAGTCTGGTGGTGGTGGGCTCCTTGGTGAGGGAGAGTATGAGCTGGTGTCCTTGGCATAGGATACTATGCTGAGGACGTGCTGTTGGACGATGGTGGCGAGGGGGGCCATGTGGATGTTGAAGAGGGTTGGGCTGAGCGATGATCCCTGGGGCAGTCTGATCGTTTGGCTTCTGCCGGTGAGGAACGATCAGATCCAGTTGAGGGTGGTTGCTTGTATGCTGGCATCATGTAGTCTGCCCGCTAGTATGCAGTGGGAGACGGTGTGGAATGCTGCTGACAGGTCGAGTAGAATCAGGGCTGCGGTTTAGCCTTGGTCGAGGAGGATGCGGATGTCGTCAGTGGCGGCAAGTAGGGCGGTCTCAGTGCTGTGGTTGCTGCGGAATCCGGATTGAGACAGGTCCAGGATGGCATTGTCCGTGGCTTATATGGGGGGCTTGATGAATTCCTGGATGACGTTGAAGAGGTCTTTGGAGTTGGTGGAGTAGGTGATGATTTTATTGTGGATGAAGGTCCTTTTAGTGGTACAATTGCGTTGGTGGTATCTCGTCATGGCGTTCTTTTAGGTGGTGAAGTTTACTGGTGTCTTGCTGTTTCTCCTGTTCTTCTCCAGGGGTCTGCAGGTGCGTCTGGATTCTTTGAGGTCGGTGGTGAATGAGGCAGCTTTTCTGGTGCGCTGTCTGTCGGAGTTGCGTAGCAGGGTGAGTTTGTCTGCGCAGTTGTAGATCCATGTGTGGAATTCCCTGGCAGTGCGGTTGGCGTCGGCTGCAGCAGTGGGGGTGTTGCATTTGAGGGTGGATTTGAGCTGCTCTTCGGTGACTCTGCTCCAGGTCCTTTGCGGGGCGCAAGGTGCAGGTTTGGCTGGCTTGGGCTTGTCACAGAGGAAGTGCACGCAGTGGTGGTCGGTCCATGTGTGTTGCGTGGTGTGGCTGAAGTGCATGCTGTTTCCTCCTGCGAATATGGGGTCGAGGGTGTGACCTGCCTTGTGGGTCGGTGTGGTGAAGAGTTGTTTCAGTCCGATGTTGGCGAGCTTCTCATCCAGAGGGTAGTGGAGTTGGGGTCGTTGGTGTTGTTGAGGTGCAAGTTCAGGTCTCCGATGAGTATGTAGTCCATGGAGGTGATGGCGTGGGGTGCAATGAGGTCGGTGATGGTGTTGGCGAAGCATTCCAGGGGTCCGGGGGGTCTGTAGGCGAGTGTGCTGCAGAGTGTGGAGTTGGGGCTGGTCTGGACCTGGAAGTGCAGGTCTTCAGCAGCGGGTAAGGTGTCGCTGGAGGTGGAGAGGCAGAGGGAGTATTTGTGCGCGATGGCGAGGACTCCTCACGGGTGGTTGGGGCGGTCCTCCCTCTGGATCTTGTATCCGTCCGGGATTGCGAGGGCGATGTCAGGAGTGGAGGAGGTGGTGGTCCAGGTGTCTGTAAAGAAGGCGATGTCGGGTGAGAGGGTGTCCCGGAGGTTCCAGATTTCCACGGCGTGTCTGTGCAGGGAGCGCACAGTGAGGAGGATGCATCTTAGGGTGTTGGCGGCCGTGGCGGTGGTGAAGGTCTGGCGGCAGTTGCGGCAGGAGACCTGGCCATGGGTCGTGTTCAGTGTGGCCTGTTGGCAGTTGTACTTTCTTCCGGGGTTGAGTGCGAGGACGGCGGATCAGTCGTAGTGGTAGACGTTAGGAGATTCAGGGTTCCTGGCACTGGTCATGGTCAGGTCACGTACATGCGCAGACGGGCTTGCCTTTTGCACGCCTTCGTTGCGCGAGCGGCGCAAACGCGCAGCCGCCGCCATAAAATAGGGAAGGGGGAGGGACGAACAGCTTGGAGGCAATGTAATTTGCATTGATGCTGGTCAATTGGGTGTGTTTTGGTCTCAGAGAGGAAATTTCAGCAGATACTGTTTATCTGAGGAACAACTTGCACTTAGCATCCAAATTTTTGCCGCATTAACGCTAAACCGACATTTTTTCATAACCGCGATTGAAAAATATAGCTAAATACATGTGACAACACGGAATATTACCGCAAAAGCCAATTTGCGTGCAGAATATGACCGCAAAGTCAAAAACGGGCCGCAAACACAGGAAGTGAGGTCAGCATGCATCCTGTTGCCTGGAGGAGTACTGTGCACTTTCACTTTTTCTTTTGAGCACACTTCTTGTGACTGTGGAGAGTGTTGGAGGTGTTTGGTGTTGTGTGCTGCTGAATTTGGATTTGAGAGTGTGGTTGTGTCCTATGAACTGTCCCTATTGTCCCTGTGTAGTCTTGTGTACTTGTCCTTACGTGTTTTTTGCCTCTTGTACTAAATCTTGTCGGGTGAGTGTCCAAGGGGTATTTTACATTCTTAATAGTTGTTGGGGTATATATTTGGGTTTTATTTATTAGGAGTGGGTTTAGGTGTGTGCTGGGAGATGGTGGGTGTGCGTAGGGAGGGCAGGATGTCGGAGGGGGCATTGGGGGGCTTCCTCTGGCTAGTGAAGCACTACCTGCCCTTAATGATTGAAAGTGGGGGTCGGATCCTGCAGGGCTATGCGGTACGTGTGAGGAAGGTGAGGTGGGATCATGTGAGGAGCCAGATGCTGCGGGTCTTCGTTGTGGACAAGACTGTCCAACAATGGAAGCATCGATGGCAGGATTGCGTTGGCCGTGAGGGTGATAAGTTGGACCACCTGGGTGCCCTCATTGACCAACAAGGTGGTAAGTACAACCTCTAAATAGTTAATTGAACACTTTTGTTACAAATAAAAAATGCTGTCTGTAACACAATGGGGTATATGTACAAGAAAGTGGCGGAGTGAGGCGTTCGGCGTCATGCCTTCACGCCTAATTTTTCCACTTCAGAATCGCAACACTGCACCATGTTTACAAGCATATGGTGCAGGCTTGCATTTCCATCTGCGCTGGCGAAAAATTTTGCAGTCTACTACCAACGCTGGTACACTTGCACCATAGTACAAGGGTGTCTGCGTGCAGGGCAAAGATTGTTCATGTACAGGAAGGGTGACCTTACTGTACATAAACAATCCAAGGCAGTTTGCTTATTCCATGTGTGCTGCACAAGGCAGCACACATGGGAAAAGCAAAAAGGATGAGGAACAATGCTTTTCTCCTAGTTTTGCTAAGTGAGGATCAGTTTTTCCCTTACCTTTAATATTGGTGCTGCCTCCTATGTACGCTGCCCTTGTACCTAGGTTTAAAGTAACGTTGTATGAGATATGAAAATTTCTACATTTATCATAGGACATCTCCAGAGTGTCATACACCATCAATAGTTGTGGCACACCCTTGTGCGATCTCCAGCGATGCTATTGTCAAAAGAGCATGGAGAACATGATGTTGTTGGGCGAAAAGGGGCCTTGGGAATGTGCCACACAAGCCGTCTGTGCAAAATGTGTGAATGTGCAAGCATGATTGTCTTGTTTGGCCTAACTCTGCATTATCATGTCTTGTGGGAATAACAGGCAAACTAGACACAATCATGTATGCAACATGAACTGCAACAGTACAGTTACAGAGCATTGACCTTAATGGTGATGAATTGGATGATGAATAGGACAATCGTGTGATTTTTCGTCTGTTACCAACACACGTTTCGTTTTATGTCTCACAGCTGGAAGACCACTCATCACACAGGGGGATATCGACGCCTTCAGGGACCCACACACCACTGGTGAGTTCACCCATTAAATATTGTAAATGTGAGATGTGATGAATGTCTTGCTCAAATCATGTACTTAGTAGTATGCAGAATGGGTGTGTATCACATGTACCTTGACTCCAGTGTGATGGTGTTTCGTGGAAGTGTGAAGGGTGTACAAATTAGTAAGTGAAGATGGAGCAATGCATATGTCTTCCGGATGTAAGTTTGCACATCCCCAGTCAGTGATACCCATGCAAGAAATATCAATGTGTTCTGTCACTACAGCACATGCATGGGGATTCCAGAGCGTACAGATAGGAGACATGTAAGTGGTGTTGGTGATGAGTATGACCAGACATGGAATGCGTGTACATCCTTGACTGAGATGACTGTGCAAGTGGGCCAGATCATGCACAAGGAGGTAGTTTTTTCAGGCTGTGCGGGATCAGACACAAGTCTGCACAGTACTATTGTATGTATGCTGCATACCAGCTTTCCAAAATTTGCAGGGCGTAGCTTTAAGTTGTCCCTTGGAGGACCATGATGGGGCATGCTGGGTGACATTCGATGTAGCTGTGCTCGATGATCCGTCGTGTGGAGGCACAGTGGTCCCATTTCAGTGCGGGTGCGATGTTGGCCACATACGCCATGCCCCCATAGGCAGAGCAGGCCCTGTCGTGTGCGTCCAGAGGGAGGAATAGTGCTAGCAGGTCCGCCTTTAGACATGCCGGGTTGGAGAGACACATCTCCACGGGATGCTGGTAGGGACACCTCCGACAGTAGAAGACGGGTATGACGCAGCTGAACAATGTGATGCGGTAAGTCAGTCGGTAACTGACGTTCAGCAGGGACAGGAGTTCGCATCCCAATATATGTATCAGGTTGGTTTTGTACAGCTTGACCTGTCCGGCGTAGTTGGGTAGGTGTGTTGCGGTTGCCATTTTGCAGCGGTGCGTTGTGGTGGCGTGCTCCGGCTGTGTGTGCAGTCTGCAATGTGCACGCTCCGAGGTTGCTGTGAGCTCTGTGTAGTCGTAGGGAGACAGGACTTGTGTTCTGTTGGCTTGTGCGGAGGACACGGGCCCTCATCCCACATGCTTCTCAGACAGTTCAAGGTCAGTGATGTGTGACTCCTTCCAATTAACTTGCATGGGGCCGACATGGGGGAGTGTTTTCTTTATTCTTTCCCGTCCGTTGTGTTCTTCTGTGATATGTGCTATCTGCCCTGTGGTCGGTCTCCTCTGCATGCCTGTGTTGGTCTTTTATTGGACAATGGCTGTATTCACCGGCTTCTTTCGTAGGGCTGTGGTTTCGGAGTTGGAATGGAAGGTCATTCAGTGCTGTCTGCTCTCCCTTGTGTGGGCGGCAGGCTGCCTTTCCGCTCTGCGTTGGGCCTTGTGTGTGAGTGTTATTCTTGGGCCACCTGTTGTCGGTCCCCGGGCTCTTTGGTGTTCCGTTTTGTATGTCTTGTTCATATGTGCAGGGTGGTATGGGTGTTTCAGTGTGGTACTGGCGTTCCTCTTCCCGAAGGGGCCCTGCTTCTCCTAGTTGGTGTTGCCGCCGCTGTGTGCTTCGCCATGTTTGTTGTACTGGGGTGTGTCCTGCTGTTGCGTGACTTTACTGACATGTGTGCGTCGGTTGTGTGACGTTGGGTGTTGTCCGTGAATTGGGCGTTGGGGACATGTCTGTGGCAGGCCTGTCACGTGTCATGTGCGTTCGGGGTGGGGCTGGTGTGTGTGCTGCTTGGTTGTGTCCCTGTGTCTGTGTGCGACGCATGCATGGCGCTGCGGTTGGCCTCTGCGTTGTGCGCATGTGTGGCAGCGTCATCGCCGCTTTGGGGCCGTGACGGGGTGGTTGGTTCCTAGTCCCAGGTGGTGTGTACACATGTGTTACGAGATGTTACAATTTGGCCTGTGTGTCATATGTGGGTGCTATGGTAGATGTGTCGTGTACACGCGGGGGTGGGGGTTGTCCGCTTTTTCCGCCCTTGCACTGTGTGCGCTGTTTGCGTGCACTTGTTGTATGTGTGCCTACCTGCGTCTTCGCGGTACGTTGCGTCCTTGGTGGTGCATCAGATAGAGCATAGGGAGGGCCTGCAGTGCTGGATTCATGCTCGGGGGTGCCGCTTCTTCGGTGTCCGTGCTCGGCGTTCGTGTTACCGCTTCGGTTTGACGTACGGTGTCTCTTAGCCATGGGTTCAGTTTGTGTGCGGCATCGTAATTTGTACGCCGGGCGGTACGTGTTTCGTCGGACGGTGTGTGTCAATTGTGCTGCGCCGCTACGTGTACGGGCGCACTTTGATGGCGGACGGTGTCGCTGGCTTGCCGGCGGTGTTTGGCTGACTTTTCGCATCGTAATCGGGCGGGCGTGTGGACTGCTGCGTGCAGGCGGTGACTAGTGGTTTTTGCATCCGCCAGCACGGCGGTAGTGCTTCCGCCCGACATCCTAATGGGCCCCTTAATTCATAATATAATTTGTATTTTTTTATTTTTATGTTACAGGTGTATGTATATATACATATTTAGTTATACATTTTAATATATTTCTAAAATGTTATCATTATTTAAAATTATTATTTATTAATTATTTTTAAGTAAATATATATATATTACATTTTAAATATGTATGTTTAATTTATTTTTACATTACATTTATTACTTACAATTGTTAAAATATACAAATAAATCTAAATATTATTTTTTAAGTTAAATGTATTATTTAATTTATTTTACATTATTTTTTATACATATAAAAAAAACAATATTTTCTACTTCGATATTTTTAACAACGATATTTTGTTTCTCGATATTTTTGTGCTTACTATTATGAAGATAGGTCGATATTTTTTACAACGATATTTTTGTCATGATATTTTTGTAGGTCAATATTTCTGTTGTCGATATTCTGTCAGTGATCCCACCCATAGGGCTAATGATTCTCTCATCCAATTCCTTGTACATGTCCCACTCAGTCAGGGTATGTGACAGACCCATCATTTGACACTGAGGGGGATATATACTAGGAAGTGGCGGATCGTGTCGTTAGCCTCCTTGGCTTAACGACACGCTTCGCCACTTACGAAACGCAAGGCTGCACCATATTTACAAGAATGTGGTGCAGCCTTGCATTTCCCCCTGCGATGGCACTAAGTGTAACAACTTAGCGCCAACACTGGCACCCTTGCACCAGAGTGCAAGGGTGTCTGTGTGCAGGGGAGGATTGGTTATGTTTTGGAAGGTGTCCCTTCATGCACATAAACAATCCAAATTGCCATTTGGAAACTTTCATGTGTGCTGCTTCATGTAGCACACATGAAAGTTACAAAATGTCATTTTTTTTTGTTTGTTTATGTACAGGAAGGGACACCTTCCTGTACATATACAAACCATGGCATTTTGCTTTTGCCAACTTAAGACCAGGATTTTCCAGGTCTTATTTTTGGCGCTGCCTCCTATGTACGCCACACTTGTACATAGGGGGTAGCGTCAAATACAATGGGTGTTGCGGTGGAACGCCCCACACAACACCCACTGCACGCCCCTTTCACACTAACCATAGCGTGAAAGGGTGCCTTATCTACAAGGCAGCATTAAGCCACGTTAAGTGGCTTAGCGCTGCCTTGTACTTAAGGTACAGCCCCTATCTCCACCATAACGTCACTAAAATGACGTTATGGCGGCGATAGGGGCTTGTACATATGCCCCTGACAGTCTCATTGGGTTGTGACACTACATGTCACATGCCATGCACTGTCATGTCAGTGTCGCCAGCATGTTGTAACTGATCCTTGATTTTACATTGCATTGTCCATGTCACTTTCAAACTTCATAATCTTTCGTTAGAGTGTAGGCTCCCAGGTTTCACTGACATTGTATTTCTGAGTTAAATGGAGAACATTGACATAATCATCAGTCATCAGGACTCACATTTTGTCATTGCTCTTATTTGACAGACAACATGTCGCCAGAGGAGGTCCACGCGCTCCAGGTCAGGAAGGACCGGAATAGGGATACTGCAACATGTCAAGGAGGTATCAAGCTAACCGTGGAGCTGGGAGGTGGAAGTCGTTGCCCGATGTAGTCCTCCGACGCAGGCAGAGTGACACACAGGCCATACCGGGCCCTTCCGGCGACAGGCGTGGGTCCCAACATGCACAGGAATCTGTACATCCCCCAGGAACACCACACAGACAAGCTGCAGCCTCAGGATCCGGCACACAATGTGGTGCCCCCTCACAGCGCCACGGACAAGCTACAATGCCAGCTGCAGGATCAGACCTGGTGGTGTCATTTACCATGTGGGACGTCGTACGATCATGGACATGAACATCAGGCTGGCACATATAGAACGGGAAATTGCGGAGCCGACCACCCACCTGCAGGACATTAAGGCTGCCCTGGGTCTCCCATTTTGATCTGTCGGATAGAGACCCATCCCCCTTTTCTACAGTTCCCCAATGTTATTCATTCTTATTAGTTAGTGATAGGTAAGTTTTTAAAGTGTTAGGTAGTGTAGTTGTAGTGTAGGAATAGGTAGTGTTAAATTTTAGCATAGTTTTAGTTATTTATTCTCTTGTAGTATTTGGGGATAAGTTTCCTTTCCCTTTGGGTGGGGGGTTGATGTTTTTGTTGTTATAAAAAAATACAAAACAATAACAAAATATATATATTTGTGTATGATATCTGTGTAGTTAGTTTATGTTTAGCTAAGATGTATTTGTCCTGTCTTTTAATGTGCTTTAAGGGTGGGAGGGGGTTGATGTCTTAGATATGTTGTTGCGTATTTAGTATTAGTTACGTTAGATAGTTTAGATTAGCATTCACTTTGTTCCGGTTAGTTAAGATTAGGTTAGTTGTAGTAGTGCTTGGTGTTAGTTTAGCCTAGTTAATTTTGTTACTTAATAATAAATGTTTACTGTTTTGGAATTCTGGTTGTACTTATGTCTGAAGTGATTTGGTGGAGTGTTGCTTTTTACCTTGTATACAACTTATTCAATCTCAGAACAATCATTTGAATGTGTATGTGTGGTCATGACATGTTACTTAGCTGGACGGATAGTGTCAGGATCCTTTTGATTTGAGCACAGTAAACTTGCATGGATTACAGGGTGGCAAGTAGGAGTTGTGGCCTAGGCTAGGGACACTCTTTTGTGAAGTTGAACATCTTATTTGTGACTCACAGAGTTGGACAGCACATTTTTGCCCACTTACAACACAATGTAGGAACATGGCCTTGAGCAGACATTGACATTGCAACTCTTGTCCATCATGATGATGGATGGATGCACCGTGTTCCACAGATTACGTCCACACCCAGCATATCACATGAGCCTGGCGCAGAGTCCATCTACCTTGCACACACATAGCCACACTTGCTGCGTAGTGGAAGTGTGTCAACATTATTTAAATTGGATGTTCCTGTGCATGGAGGGTCACCCTCCTGCCCATGCAGAATTTTTTCGATTTGCGGATTAAATGTGCACAGCATATGGCAGAACACAGTTCTGATGCAAACAGGAGGGGAAATGTAGCATTGCTCCCTGTAGTGCCAGTGCCACACCCACTTTTCCCAGCTGTTACTTTTGCCATTGCCTCATAGTGATGCCACCCTTGATATGGTGGTACAGCATCTGACTATATGCTAATTGCAGTGCACTACACATCACTAGCCACATTGCCCTCTCCTTTCCAGCATGAGAGGGTTCCTTATTTCCAAAGCATTGTTTAGCCACAGGAAGGTGCTGACTGAGGACTTGCACTTTAGGATAAGTCCCTATTGCCACCACAACTTCACTGAAACAGACATTGTGATTCCAATAGCGGGTGGTAGATATGTGCCATTACGAATCTTCATCTATGTGAATATGGTGTGCTCTATCTTGGAATGTGACATGCAATGGCCCCCATCACAACAAGCTTTGTCCACCCCATAGAGTGTGAGTAGATCTGCCAAGTGAGACTTGTTAGCAATACTAAATGGAGACACTACTTGTGGCATGCGACTGACTTGGACCTATTTACACACATGCCTATTGCCATCATGTACGGAGGGCAATGTTGGAATATTGCTAGTAGGTTGTATTTGAGCAATGAGGGCTCGGCTAGTTCTCACATGCCCGGTCATCTCACTGCCTATCTGGGACACAGTTGAACATTGAAGATTTATCATATGTCCCTCGGTGTACGTTTTGATTGATTCACTGTTCAATTTTTTTTAAAGACTTCTATACCTGAATGGTCATGGGAAACACACATCTGTGTAAATTAAAGGTTTTAATTAGCATGTGCATTGGCTTTGGTGAAGACTGCCACAGTACTTGGTCAAACAACACCCACATTCCAAAGATGCCCAGTGGAGGGCCTGACAGAGTCCTTTGGGGGGATCATGTCCAGAGGAAGAGGCAGAGTTCAGTCAGCAGGCTGATTGCAGTGTCTTTGGGAACAACACAAATTATGGTGGTCCATATCGAGGTCCAAGGTGAGTGTCGCAGTGTGAAGCTGAGGACATTGGAAGCTGATGTCTGGGGGCATTATGCTAAGCACAGATCCAAGGCAAAACAGTCCATTTGTCATAGATGAATGCTACCGCTTTCTTCTTAGCAATAATGCAGAATCATCCACATCTTGGCCCTCTGATGTGTCATGTGCCTCCCGTGTGCATGGTTTTAGATTGTCTGCGGCACTGTGAGGCACTGACACATCAGGGGTCTGAGATGTGGATGTTGAAGCAGCAGCAGCATTCATCTGTGCCAAACCTTGAGGCAGCACTGCTGTGATGAGCAGCTGCAGGGCATGAAAGATTCCAGCAACGTGTCTGTGGTGTTCAGCCGTGGCAGCCATTTGTGAGGCTTGCATCCGCTCCATGTTCTCCATGATCATTCGCATGTGACGCAACTCCTTGCTGACATTGCTGGAGCCACTCTGACTGGACAGTTGTTCTTGTCTCTGAGTCAGTACTCCAGTGATGTCAGCAGACTGGGGGTGTCTGTGATGGTCTGTAGGTGGTCCCGAATGGGACTGAGACACCCACTTACCCCATCTAATTTTGCCACCAGACTGTCAAACCCCACCCGCACCTAACCAGCCATCTCCTGCTGGACATCTACCGCATGACGTTGAAATGCCAGAAGTGGGTCCTCAAGGTCCTGGGAGACAGCTGTGGTGGTTGGTGCTTGCTGCTGGGCGGTTTGTGCAGGGGCTGTAGTTTCCTGGATGCTGCTCGATGGCCCTGCTTCCGGAGATGGGGTGCTAATTGAGTCGAGCAGATGTTGGAGTGTGTCCTGGTCGATGGTTGTGAGGTCTTCCTCTTCATCATTGAAGAGTGGGACAGGCTGCTGTACAGGAGGTGATGTTTCTCCCTCTGCAACATAAAGGGGAGATGCAGTTGTATGTGTGTTTCTAGTATGATCATGCATAGGATAAGTATACAAGCAGATAGCATGACAATGTACATTAATAATGTTTAGGAGGAGATGCCTATTACATTGTGGATAGTGTTTCATTGTACAACATCACGGATGTGACGTTAGAGATGTACATTATCATCTCACAGTTTACAAGTATGCCAAATGTGAGTGACCAATTTCTACACCCATGCAGCACCAGTCGTGTCCTCTGCTCAGTAGTGACTGTGATGCAGTTTGTACCACATTGTTGTCAATGTTGATTAGCTCAGATTTACGTGGCTGTGCACTGCATTGTGGGAGAGTCACCCCTACTCAGTAAACCCTGATACTTTTTAAAGATTGCTCTTTTTTGGAGGGGTGGATTGCATGGTGCCACACCTTGCTGTTGGCAATGCAACATGATTGTTGTTGTGCCATGATTAGGGCTATTCCACTGGTGTGATCTGGGTTGATGTGATGTGCCACATGATATGGGCAGGGAGGTATGCTTGATTTGCCATGATACACACAGTGTAGATACTTGAGAATTTTGTTAAGTCAAAGGGTGTGATGACATCTTAATGGATGCATGTTGAGCTGCAGGTATGGTACAGCTTTGGCTTTACTGCCCCTTATCACTTTCACAGTTGGGACACGTGTGCATTGTTAGCCAGCAGATGTCTTTCTTACATCAGGGGTTGTATGAACACGAGGAAGTGACAGAGTGTGAGCTGCTACTTTAAGGAGGACTGCACCATGTTGACATGTTTATGATGCAGGCATGCATTTCATCATGCTCTGTCACTTGCCTTGTCAGTGTGGCTCACAGACAGGCAGCTTTGCTGAGTAGTGCACATGTGCATGGGTTTGTTGCGAGAATGTTATTGTGTGAGGAGGGACCCCCTTCAGGCACATTGGCAATGATGGACTAAATGCTGTTTCTATGTGTGCTGCTCAATGCAGTACACATGTACATCCAAATAGCTTTGGCTATTGTGATTTCTCTTGTGTGCATGGTGTCAGGCATGTTTTTCCGTGCATGCATTGCTTACTGCCCTCCTGTTGGCTTAACCGTTGAGAGACTGGTGCAGCGTGACTTTCTATTGTTGTTGCAGGCTGAACGGACAGTGACAACACCCATTACCCTCAACGTTGACACCACATGTAGTGTGTAAGTGGGCCTAGATTTCAGGGCTGTGGATTTCCAAAGACTTATTAGTGGTGCTCAGGCCCTATCACCCCGCCCCCACATCACATCATGTGCGATTGGCAGGGTGATGTGTGTTTGGGAATATTGCACGGAGATGCTCACATGGATGATACATGCTGTCCTATTTCTTATTTTTTGCTGCCGGGGTTTGTGTGCAGATGATAACAGACATGACTGCATATTTGTTCACTGACACTGTTGACTTTCCCAAAATACTTGTTTACATGCACATCAATGTGTAATGAGCAAGTCACACCAGGACTAATGTATAATACAGTTTTAGGTATGTCACATGTGTGCACTTGAGAGTAGATTAGTGCATTTCGAGCTAAGGGGTGATGGTGCCATTTATCAATTATACATTCTTTGGTGCTAAATTGCTATTCTTGCTTGGTGTCATACTTCTTTACAGGGACTTTTTACTTCTGTGAGTATGGTACACAGACAAGACATGTAGTAAAACATTATGGTGACACATACCTGATATGCATAGTCCATGCACTGTACTGTTGAAGGCATGTCCCCCCTGCTTGTGGTATGTGGTATGACATCACCTTTTGACTCAACTGTGCTGAATGTGTGCATTGTGGGATATGCACCTTTTAGCAAGAAGGCTGCATGATCACTATGTTGTGACAATGCATGTGTTTGTGGGATGCAGACTCACTACATGCTTTCTCACTTGGTATACACAGGGCTGCAGCTCATGAAAGTGCACAGTGGAACATTGCCTGGAGATGCGGCAGGCTGGCAAAATGGCCCCCTTGCCGCAACAACACGCATATACACGCATATACAATATGAGGATGCACTGTGAACTGCAAATGATTATGTGAATAAGTGAGCATGCCACCACCAATGTCAGCACACATGCACGATTGTGTACTTGTGTCTGAGTTGTGTGCAAGAATGTGTATGTGCAGTAAGGTCCCCATTCATGCACATGTACAATCTTCAAATCAACTCAGACACAAGTACACAATGGTGCATGTGTACTGACATTGGTGGTGGCATGCTCACTTATGCACATAATCAGTTGCGTTCACAGTGCATCCTCATATTGTCGTCAAAGAGACGCAGCCCTGTGCAGACAAAATGTATATGCGTGTTGTTGAGGCAAGGGGGCCATTTTGCCAGCCTGCCACATCTCCAGGCACTGTGGCCCTTTGCTCTTTCATGTTGCCCTTATTTAGTGGTCTGATATGAATCTTTGGCTATGTTTAGAATTACTTTTCTGTGCAGATTTCCAGATCTGTGACCCCACCAATATGTGTCTTGCAATATATTTGTTGACTAGGGTGATATGTGTCTATAACCCCAGGGACAGGAGTATCTGTGACAAGATCTGCAGTCATTGTGGATGTGCACTGGGAGATATTTAATTGTGCATGAGTGACATTGGGCCCATCCACCCCGTCCCCCAGTCCCTGGTTGTTACTCACCATGTTGCTGATGTGGCTGGTCATGTTCTGCAGTATCCTGTCCCTGGACTCCAACCACCGACTCCTCGCAGATGACTGCGGACACCTGTTCCTCCAACACATCCAGCTCCTCCTGTGGCGCTGGACTCCCACCACCGGTCTGCAGTGCTGCATTGCGATTGGCCAACAATTTCTCCATGGTCTTGCGCTTAGCATCATGCCGGCGCTTCTTGCAGTCGATCACTGTCCTCCTCACCTCTCCGAAAGCATTCACCTTGGCTGCAATAGACTGCCATATTCCATTTTTGGTCCCCAATGACACAGTGGAGCTGACAAACAGCTGGTGTTGTTACTCTGTCACCTCCGCAATCAGGACCTGGTTTTCCTTCTGGCTGAACCCGGTTTTCCTCTTCCTCTTGCCCTTTTCATGGCTCTCTGGCTGGTCCTCCTGGCTGTTTCGGGGGTTGTTGTCTCCTGCACTACTGGGTCCAGCTTCCTCCATGGTTCTTCAGGTTTTTATTTTCCTGTTTGTGATACTTTGAGGGCGTTTTGTAGTTGCTTTTCCCGCCTAAAGTGAGGAAAAGTGGCGTCATGCTAATTAGCGTGCAGTTTCTTGCCGCTGACTGGCCTGCCGCCACATTTTTCACGTTAGCGGCAAGATTTTTAATGCCATGACGCTGTTGTTAACGTCGACAATTTCCGCAGAGATCAGAAACTATCGCCATGTAGCGACAGCTTGTACATACGGCGCTAACGTGGCGATAGTTTTCGGCGGTACGCGGCGATAAAAAAATTGTCGCTAACTCACGTTAGCTTTCACCAGTCCTTGTACATATGGCCCTATGTCTTTTTCAGTTCTAACAGTTTCTTAACGCCTTACCTCAGGAGTGCCAGCTAATCAACAGCACAATAAATGAATAGCACTTATTCAAGCATCAAATGCCATGCACAATTGTCATCACTACAGAGTTCACAACAATGGTATTAACAATGTATAAGTTCTAACTTCACAACAATGGCATTAGTGGTAGCAGAGACCGAGAAATCTAGTAGGAATGTACCAGTAGAATGTACATTGTTAAACTTAAAAATTAATTTAGATAAATTGTTAATGGTACTCTCAAAGAAGATAGAAGAATGTCCTATAATGAAGTTATGTTGAGATGTTTGAGTAAATAAAAAACAAACTGTGCATGTAATGCATCTGGGAAGCTTAAAGAACCGGCAGATGAACTTGGAGTGGATTTGTCCAAGAAGCAAATATGCGGAAATTATCAAATAAATAAGAATAAGAGTAAAATACAAGAAATGGAATGTGTGAGTTTGAGGATACATTTGAGAGAATTAATAAAACAAAACAAAAGAAAGTAGAGAAGGAATATTAACTAATTATGAGTGAGTCTAAATGTGAAGTAGTTGAGGGATACCCATTAGGAGAAGTGCATGGAAGTGGAAGTGCATATGTACATGTGCCCTGGAAAAGGTGTTGCCTCCTGACATTTACAATTACATTTATAAATATTTTTCCAAAGGATAGACATGAGCCAGACAAGTGGTATACAGTGTTAGAGAGAACTTTGATAATTTCAACGGTTGAAAGGTTCTTTGGGTATATTTGAACATGTTGGTCGCGATAATTATTTCTAAGGATTTGGGGTTGGAATGCAAAGCAGTTGTGAATTGGCTGTGTGACGAGCCTCCAATAATTCTTCCCCAGGATAGTCCATCTATTACCGTAACAGGGAAATATAAATCAGTGATTGAACATTTGAAGACTAAGGTGCTTCAAACAGAAATAAATTAGTGAAAAATCATGAGAGCAAAACAGGAGCCTAAAAAAACAGTGCAAGCATAATATGATAGAGTAATGCAGATTTATAAACATGAAAGTAGAGATGATGAGCCCTCAAAAGAAGGCACAAGCGCATTTGTTTTAGTTTGTTTCAGCTTTCATCTTGGGTTTGCGTCTAGAAATTAGTTTTCAAATGCAGCAGATTGTGATGTGCTGGCAAGCAAAATCTCACTACGCCACTGGAGTCAAGCTATCCTGGCTGATGAGGGCTGAAAGCCCGAAACTGGCCCTAGGATGCTTGATTCCGGTCCAGGGAAGACGTGGCTTGGCAGTTCGGTCTGGACTGTTCCCATGAGGCACGGGGTCAAGACTGATTTGCATATGGCTATGTCTGAACTGGGGTGGCGTGGTGAAGCAAATAACGATGGATTAAACCCAGATCTGCGACTGGGGGTGAATGTTTGCCAATGTGCAACATTCCGTCCATCATCTTGTGTGTTAAGCAAAATCTCCTGACAAGATCTTGAAGTATGTCAAGTATTTTAGTGATTGTTTTGATGCAAAACAGAGGAAGATTAAAGAGAAACCTATAGTAGTACATCTAAAGTACTTTCAGAAAGTTGGCAGAAAGGTTTTACAGATGTTGAATCCTGGTTTTGATTCTGGTTTTGTTTTGGGTATGAATTACTGATTTTAATCTTTTTTCAGAATGGAGCAATGCTACATGTTTTTCCTCAAGACAGAGGTTTTGTCAATAATTTCAATGTGGCCTCTGCTAACACTAATATACAAAAAAGTCTATGCCTTCTTGTTTTTGCAGGAAATGAGAGTGTAGATTCAATCCAGAAAGATTGCAAAATGAGTCACAAATGGCTCCTCAAAAGTGACCAAGCATGAATCTGCCCCAGTTCAACTAGCCTCTGTACAGACAGTTCAGAATCCAAGGCAGTTCGAAGTAAACTTGTCTTCAGCCTCAATAATGAACTATACTAAATATAATAAATGCAGAATGATCAACAGACTACTGGTTTTCAGCAAACTCCTTCAGTAATTAACAGCAATTTTCTACAAACTTCTGCAATAATGATTCCTACCGAAGTGAGTCAAATGCAGGCACAATGGGCCCGATTCACATAACTAACTTAAGACAAAATCCTAAACTTACTACCATTTTGGTATTTACAGAAGGCACTTACTCATTTTGGTATTCACAGAAGGCACTTACTTACTCATTTTGAGTAACTTACTCATTTTGAGTAACTTACTGATTTTGTGTAACTTACTCTTTTGGGTATTCACAGAAGGCACTTACTCATTGATGAGTAAGTGCCTTCTGTGAATACCAAAATGAGTAACTTAATCATTTTGAGTAACTTACTCATTTTGAGTAAGTTACTCATTTTGGCATTCACAGAAGGCACTTACTCATCAATGAGTAAGTGCCTTCTGTGAATACCAAAATGAGGAAGTTACACAAAATGAGGAAGTTACTCAAAATGAGGAAGTTACTCAAAATGAGTAAGTAAGTGCCTTCTGTGAATACTAAAATGAGTAAGTGCCTTCTGTGAATACCAAAATGGTAGTAAGTTTAGGATTTTGTCTCAAGTTAGTTCTGTGAATCGGGCCCATAGTTGGTGCCTGGTGGGGGAGGATTACATGATTGATGCTCTCCTAGAGGTACACCATATTGACCCATATGTAGCTGGTGATGTGAATGGCCTCCCAGTATCATTTCTGATCAATAAAGGAGCTACCAACTCCTCAGTCAGGTTGATGGAGGTTCTCAACCTACTCCTCTCATGAAAAGAAGTCCAAGTTGTATGCATTAGTAACAAGCAAATTACTTATATATTGAAAGCAAATATCCCTGCAAAAATTAACTATATTGGGAATGACCACCAATTCATAATTTGTGACACAAGTCTAGTTAATTTGTTAGGTTGTGATCTTTTGTGTAAAATGAACTGCATAATTTATTGCACACTGGATCAATCAATCAATCAGGGAATTGGGAAGCGCGCTACTCACTCGTAAGGGTCTCAAGGCGCTGGGAATGGGAAATAATTCAAACATTAGATGAGGATTTCGAATTCTAACTAAAGAGTGAGTTAGTTACCAGTTTTTAGAGAGTTGACTTGCTTCACGATTTAAGACACACAGATCTGGATTCACAAAGGTAAACTTAGACTAAAGTCTAACTTAGACCAGAAGTCTTACTTTACAAATTTTTCGGTGTTCACAAAGGGACTTACAAGTAGTATCTATACTCCTGTGGAGGTTCTGCACTCAGGGTGGAGGTTCCGCACTCAGGGCGGAGGTTTTGCACTCTGGCTATAATGTCTGCACTTGGAGCAGAGCCTCCACGCTCGGCGCGAAACCTCCACACTCAGGGTGGGGATAGTGTAATTACATACACCGCACGCTACTCACCCGTAAGTGTCTCAAGGCGCTAGGAATGGGAAACAATTCAAACACTAGATGAGGATTTAGAATTCTAACTAAATTCACAAGAGTGAGTTTGTTTCCAGTTTTTAGAAAGTTGACTTGCTTCATGATTTAAGACACACAGGGCTGGATTCACAAAGGTAAACTTAGACTAAAGTCTAACTTATACCAAAAGTCTTACTTTATTACTTTTTGGGTGTTCACAAAGGGACTTACAAGTAGTATCTTTACGCCTGTGGAGGTTCTGCACTCAGGGTGGAGGTTCCGTAATCAGGGCGGAGGTTCTGTACTCTGGCTATAATCTCTGCACTTGGAGCAGAGCCTCCACGCTTGGCGCGAAACCTCCACACTCAGGGTGGGAAAGTGTAATTACATACACCTGCTGAGAAGTAATGTTACCTGCAACCCATGCACCGCAACCCACATAAAAGCAATACACATCCAATGCTCTGTTTTTTCCAAACATAATCTTTTACCTGGCTGCTCTGTGCCTTGCCATGTCTTGCCCATCACCCTGTCAGCATGTTGACTGTCAGGAGAAAGAAAGATTTTACAGAGGAGGAGACCCAAATGAATGTGAAATTTGTAGTGGAAAACTACAAAAAGTTCTATCTTCTACCTCCATACCTCACCAGTTCAGGAAGGAACACAGCCCTATAGTAGCAGTTGGCTAATGCAATCTGTGCATTGGGGGAGGATGTCTGGACCATTACTGACATTAAAAAGAAGTGGCAGGATGATAGGAGATGGGTGAAGGAGAATTTCACCAGTATAGAGGTGGACAGAGCTCTCCCTGGTGGACAAACTGGAACCCACCTCCATCTCGCACTACTTTTAGAAGGACGTCCTCTTCACCATACACCCCCACCTGCTGCATGGGCTGCCTGTGACTGATTAACTTATTGTGGTGTCAGGTAAGATGAGATGGTTAATTGTAAATGTAATTAGGTAGCAATGTTAAAATATATACACAATCATCATTTGTTGCCTTTGTCCGTTGACTTTCCACATACAGCCAGATTAAATCCACCCACTGGTGCAGAGGGTTCTGCACTTGCAAGAAGTCAAAACCATGGGGCAGATCAACCAGTACCACCTGCACACACTGGTACGTAAATATGTCCAGAAGTGGGCTCCATGTACTATATATTATCACAAAACCAATAGATGTTTTTCTTAAACTCCATTATTTGTTTCACTCATGTAAGTTTAACTAGTATATGTTTATTTTAACATGTATCAAATAGAATGATAATGAAATTATACTCATATTCTTTTAGGCCCTGTGATGTTGGTCAGGACAACACATGCAGCAGTGACCTCTGCTCCACATAAGGGTGTCACAAATGGTCAAGCACCACACAGTGGGGGATGGTAGATTCTGATAAGGACACTTACATATGCCTTTAGATAACACACATAGTTTAATATATTGGATGACATGTTATCAATATGTAGTGTTGTCACCCATCTCTATGTCTCTGATATGGTTTACAAGAATATACTACTTCATAACTTGTTGGCTAATTCAAGTATGACCCAAAATGTAATAAGAAATAATAAGTAATCTACCCAATTGCTTATATTGTCTCATCCTAAGAGGAGTAGTACTAACTGTGTTGATAGTGTATTCTAATGACAAATGCATATACAATAAAACACATCATCTTTTGTATTGTAATATGGATATGTTTGTTTAATTACAGCCACTGTTAGGAGTAACTCAGTTATCCAATGTGCCATCAGTTACTAATCCAGGGATTCAGGAGAGCTTCTGGTTTCAGCAGTCACACTCACAACAATCCGTCCGCCAGGTAAGTGTGTCATATAGTGTTGCAAACTATTATTTCCCAGAGTGTTGACAATTAACAATTTATTGTGAAAGTAATTTTGAAGATGTAAGCACTTTCTCTAAGCATCTAATATTGGTGTGTGATAAGTTCACAAAACAATAATTGATGTATGTGTTTGTTTTCCAGGTTCACTTATTATTCATGCTTAACATTAATTAAGGTGTCACTTATTTCTCAAGCTGCTGGATCGAGGATCTTGTCTTCTGCCATACAATCAGGAAGACAGGTTCAGCAGATGACATCACAAGGGATATCATACCCACACAGCTCTAAGGCTGGTGTTGGTGAGTGTGATTTTGCATTTCACATCTTTATTGAAGACCTCAATGCTACAGTCTGAGCTGTCACGTGGAGATTTACACAAATCAGATAACATGTGGAACTTCATATGAAGAAAAATGGATCAGACTGTTGTGTTGTAGCAAATGATATACTATGGCAGACACTGAGGGGCCGATTCTGATGCGGGTTGGAAAAGCTTCCCGACCGAATCGGTTGGGAAATGGTGTCCGACCCACTCGGATCGGGAAAGTCCGACCGGCGGAGTAGGATGCATCCGGATGTTTCCAGATACGATTTGGTTGAACTCCCATTGACTTCAATGGGAACATTTGTTCCTAACCGCATCAGAATTGGGCCCTCGGTCGGGAAGACAAGTTCCCGATCCGATTTGGAAGGAGCAAATGCCGTTAGGAGGCCTTCCTAACCGCATCAGAATCAGGCCCTCGGTCGGGAAGCTTTTCCAACCCGCATCAGAATTGGGCCCTTAATATGTTGCAGCCTTTTGTCTTTCAGCATTCGCTCATGGTACAGTTGCAGCAATGCCTGTCCGGGAAGGACCACAAATGGAGCATCCATTGCGGAATAGAAGGAACAGCACGATGATGCCGCAAATTAAGATGAGCATCAGTGGGAACTCACTGAATACTCTGGAAAAAATAGAATGTATAAAAACTGGGATTACTCAAAAAATTGTTTGAAATGATCTCACGAGGACGGAGCCCACAAGTTAAAAAAGGTTTGCCAGGCCTGTGGTATCAGATGCATTAAATATTTGATGTATCAATTCCATGAAAAGTAGTGGGAGATTTGTGTTTAACAGTGACTGTATTTCACTAGATGTTCTCGCCACCTGTAGTTCGAAGGTCTCCCATGCTGAAGTGAGAGCCACTTCTTGTTGAAAAAATAGCACTTTGAGTCTGTTTACTTTATTGAAATCTGTTTTCAAAGTTGGAGTGGAAGGCCATAATGAGCTATCTACACTCCCATGTGGAGGGGTAAACAGTACATTGTTGCAACAAAAAACTAACTGGGAAACAGACACCACGTATGAGATTCCCACCCGCAGACCGCATAAGTCCTGATTATTAAGGATGAGATAACTGCCATTTGAAAGCAGCATGAGAGTGGTAATTATAGTGGGAACAGGAGTTACTTTAAAAAAACAAGCCAGATTGGGGGCAGAATCATTACAAGCACTGTGATTTTTTACTTGTTGACACACAAGGGAATGACCGGCAGTGGAGTCTCACCCTTCTCCTGTAATAAAAACTTCTCTATCAGCTCATTGACAATGATACGTTATGTTATGTTATGTTATACGATTTTATTAAGCGCACATATCACCCGAGGGTCTCAAAGCGCTAGCCTATCCCTAAAAACAGTATAGGACAAGGAATAAAGAGAGCAGGCTGAAGGAAGAGAGATCAGAACAGCCAGGTTTTGAGAGCCTTACGAAATTTTCTATGGTTGGTCTCCACACGTAGGTGCAGAGGGAGGGAGTTCCATAGTGTGGGGGCAAGATACGAAAAAGATCTCCCGCCATTTCTGGCGGTACGAATCTTGAATGGGATAAGAAGATGTTTATTGGCGGACCTAAGAGTTCTGGAGGGGTTATACCTGATCAGTTTTTTAGCAAGATAGTATAGTCCATGTCCAAGGATGGTTTTATGGACCAGACAGTTGATTTTAAATATTATGCGTTTCCTGATGGGAAGCCAATGAAGAGCTTTCAGACTAGGTATCGAGGGGGATCGGGAAGGTAGATTTAATACCAATCTGGCAGCTGTATTTTGGAGGACCTGTAATTTGGTTAGAAGCTCTTCATTGATGGAGGCCATTAGGGCGTTTCCATAGTCTAGCCGACTGATGATTAATCCTTGAACCAGCAGCAACAGAGATGCCAGTGGAATCCATTGGAAGATCTTACGAAGGCTGCGCATTAATCCATAGCAAATGCTAGCCACATGATTGACATGATCGGTCAAGGAGAGGTGATTGACAATCAGCACCCCTAGGTTATGAGCTACCGACTTGGGAGATGGACATGTGCCAAGATTGGGAGGCCACCAATCACTTGACCACAAGGTTTGGGCTTTACCGAAGAGGATGATTTCCGTCTTGCTGGCATTGAGTTGCAAATGATTGGTTTGCATCCAGATGTGTATGTCAGACATACACTTCATGAATCGAAGTTTGGTATCAATTGGATCTGGGCCTAGCGTGATTAGCAGTTGAGTATCGTCTGCATATGATACTGTATCAAAGCCATACGATTAGATCACACTGGCTAAGGGTGCCACGTATAGATTGAAGAGTGTGGGACTTAAGATAGAGCCCTGAGGGACACCCTTGTCTACGGATTGGCTGCTGGAGACAAAAGTACCCACGTGTACTTTCGAGGTTCGTTCTGTTAGATAACTCCGGAGCCAGTTTAAAGCAGTGTCCCTGACCCACATCTCCCACAGACGATTCACAAGAGTGCTGTGGGAGATGGTGTCAAAGGCGGCTGACAGATCGAGTAAAACCAAGATGGCTGAATGACCAGCATCAAGGGAGAGTCTTATGTTGTCAACTACCTCCAACAAAGCGGTTTCCGTACTATGTAAGGCCCGAAACCCAGATTGGGAGGGGTCCAGTAGATTATTGCTCTCCAGAAAGGTGGTAAGTTGTTTGTTAATTAGCGACTCCAGGAGCTTCCCAAAAAAAGGGAGAAGGGAGATGGGCCGGTAGTTATTTGGCTCTTTGGGGTCCAGGGTAGGCTTCTTTAATATGGGCTTGACCATAGCCGCTTTCCATTTTGTTGGGACCGTTGAGTGGAGTAAGGATAGGTTAAAAAGCTCGGTGAGACCCGTGAGAAGGGCTGGCCCGATTATGGACAGAATATGAGGGGAGACTGGGTCGGCGGGGGAGCCTGATTTAACCTTGCAGAGGGCAGTACTAACTTCCTCTTGGGTGAATTCAGTGAATTCATTCAGGGAGGTTGGATTGGAGGTATGATCCCTGACGGACCAATGGTACTGATTTTCGTCAGCCTTGTGGGGAAAGAGGCTGTGAATGTTGTTGATTTTATCCACAAAAAAGGTGGACAGGGTGTCCGTCCAATCTTGTGAAATGAGTTGTTCCGGCTGACATGAGGTGGGACTGGTGAATTCTTTTAATATTTTATAGAGTTCTTTATGGGAGTTGGAGGCCTTATTTATTCTGTCGCCTAGATAGATTTTTTGGGCCGATGCTATATGATCAAGGTAGCGTCTGTGGGTAGATTTAAAGGCTTGTCTATCTTCGGCACTTCTGGAGTGCCTCCACTTGCGTTCTGCTTTCCTGGCAGCTAGCTTATCAGATTTTAGGTCAGCAGTAAACCAAAGTGACGTTTTGTGTTTACGTTTGACTTTTATTACAGGAGCAATGATGTCAAGGGCCTGACTGATTTCTACCTCAAAAGATTCAACTGCAGAATTGAGTTTGTCTATGTTGAGCTGGGGGAGGGTGGTGAAGTGGTGAGAAAAAGTGACTAAGTTGACTTTATTCCATGGCCTACTCAATATTGGTTCATTACATGGGTTGCTTTGAGTAAAAGCTTTCTGTAAGGAGAATTTTAATAAGTGATGGTCTGACCAAAGAACTGGAATTGGAGGCTCCACTTTAATGTGGGAAGAGTTGGTAAATAGAAGGTCGAGTGTGTGGCTTGCTGAGTGGTTGGGGCCAACTACTAGTTCATTGAGGCCCAAGGTATTTAGGCTCGAGATGAGTGTGTTGGTATGAGTATCAGATAAAAGTTCAGCATGATGGTTAAAATCTCCAAGTAGAAGAAAATTATCAGCAGCCAATACATGAGGCGCAATGGTCTCTATCAGATGACTAGTAAAATTGGTTTTGGTGCCAGGAGGGCGATAGAGTAAGGCACCTCTCCAGGACCCCTTGGTTGAGCAATCCATTTTAAAAATACAGAGTTCTCCCCATTCCAGAAGGAAAGTGTCCATTATACTGAATTTAGAATTGACTCTGAAAGCAATTGCTAGGTTGCCACCTCTCTTGTTGTTCCTATCAAGTCGGATCAGTTGGTAATCCGGGGGGAAGGCTGTTGCGATGTCAGGGAGCGCGGACTCATGGATAAGGGTGGGCGTAGTTCGCGAAGTAATGCTTCGCGAAGCTACGCAAAGTGCAGTTCGCGCTACGCAAGCTTCGCGTAGCACTACGCGAACTGCGTAGCGCACTGTTCGCAATGATTGCACAGTGCCGGATGCTTGTCCGCACTGTGCAATCATTGAAAACGGCAACTTGCACAGTGCGAGCTGTCTTTTACTGCTGCTCGAGTAGATTTTTACTCGAGCGGCAGCTTTCTCAACGCGGACTGGTAGTTTCTCATCGCGAGCGGTCGCGAGCATACGCGACCACTCGCAATGAGAAACCTGACCTCCCCGCGTTGAGAATCTCGCCGGGAGGTTTATTTTCCACGCTCGCGATCGGCAACTTGATGTTGCTGATCGCGAACGAGGAAAAAGTCTCGCCGGGATGTCATTTTGCTTGCTCGCGGTCGCCAACTTGACGTTGAGGACCGCGAGCAAGCAAAAAATGACCGCGGCACTACGCTACGCTACGCTACGCGTGTTCGCACTGTGCTACGTGCAATTCGCGTTGTGCGAAGTAGCGCAAGCTTCGCAAACTACGCGAGCGTAGCGTAGCACTTCGCCCAGGGTTACTCATGGAGCCATGTTTCAGTGAAGTAAGGGGCAGAGACCATAATTCATGTATGTAGCTGCTCCCAAGGGGTTCATATCTACCTATTGGAAAGTGTTTCATGCAGGCAGTGAGCTGAAATATCGAGATGGGCAACAAGATAACCCAGTGTATTAACCATACAGCAGAATGAGTTTCCGCTACAGTAAAGGAAAGTTGTTCAAGTTTCTCTATATGTAGCATAGTGTACCTAGCATCTTTCATAGCCATTGGCTGTTGTTTATGCGTCAAATGAAATGTTACGAATAATGCGCTACGGTTAAGGTAATGCCAGGGGACGCGTCCATTCTTAAGTGTTTGAGTGTCCACCCAAATTGCATAACTAAGTTGATTCTAATACAATGTAGACACTTCAGTTTGCACAATATCAATTACAGATGACACAATATTATCTAAACTGTAAATACAAGATGGCAATGTAATAATACTGTTGTCGACAACAGCAAGCACTTTATCTAAAATATCCTGATCAAATTGGCATAAACGTACTGCAGCTTCCAATTGCGACAATTTCCAAAGTTCATTAAGTGCAGCATGAATAAATTATTTCAAACGTGGGAATTTTGGACCCAAAAGGAAATCAGATAAGTTTATATCTTCGGATAGGAGAGAAAGATGTTGTTTCAAGGCAGACAATGTGGAATGCTCTAGCAATTGTTGACATAATTTACCTATGGAATAAGTAGTAACAGTATTGGAATGCAGGGTTTGTGGATAATGTGAATCAGGTCCATTTAATTTGAATCCAGATGTAGTATTCTAGAAACGAGAATGACAAACATTTGTGTTCAAAGGCCATAATGACCAACCAGTCAGAGGTATCATGGAATAATTAAATGTACCGTTTTGTATCACACTATTTAGCTGGTCTTCAGTATAATTTGTATAAGATTGCCAATTATCAAAAAGGGACAAGGATTGAATAGTGGGAATATTCAGTTCTTTAATCATAGCTAACCCTAGGCAAGTAGTCTGTTGGATCATGTCATTGAGAAAGATAATTTGCGTAGGTATCAGACATGCATAGAATAGAGATTATGTACCTTGGACTTGCCAGGATTTAGTGCCCCATACTAAATGCCCCCTTCCAGTAATCATACCCTTTCAGGGCCAAATTATCAATAAACAGGTATGCATATATTAACTTGGTCTCAGTAAGCATATATTTTTTCGAAAGAGTGGGAACCAATTTAAAATAGTATGATGCTGGGTCTAAAATTTTATAACCGGAAATATAAGTATACTTCATCTTTTGCGTATTGGAACTACCCTGAGATGGAGTTGGGCAATGTTCCCTTTGAGTGTAATTAAATTGAGGACGCTATCTATTAGCTAGCTCTATGCAAAAAATGATGTCTATAATGTTGAAAACAGAACAAATCGGCATAATTAGCAGAATTTAGATATAAATCCTCAGTGTCAAAGACAGTGTAATATTGTAATTAAAAAAATATGGAATTTATGGCATGAACATCCCAATCATCCGATTGCAACACGGGCACTATCGCGTCACCCATGGAAACACGGAATACATATGGTATCTGTAGGGTCTCCATAGGACCGAAAACGGCGAATGGTACTTTATCCCATACAATTTCATCAGTGACTGGGACAGCTGAAATGTTAACAAGGGGCTGGTCTCTTTTCATTTTAAGCAAGGAAGAATGTGGGGCCAAAACCCCGTCGACAAGTTCTGTAGCAGAACATTCTGGGAGGTAGTGGGCATTAATCGAAAGGAAAAAAACAGTCACAAATCCAATCCACATGAACAAAAATACCATAGAAAACACGATCCAGATAAAAATCCAAGGTGGATCCAGATAAGTGCATTTTAACCAAGAGATGAAAACACAAATCTGTGCTAGTGGTGGGGTTAAAACAGATGACAATGAAGAACTGTCTGAAGAAAAATTATCTTGATCAATATAGTAACCAGAAGAACTCAGCTGGAGTAATGGAGGCTATGATTCTAGTTGTAGACCTGAGGCTTGTTCTCCCGAAGGGGCCTCGACGGGTGGATCAGAATAGACGATTTCCATAGTTTAATGTGAAGATGGTAAAACAGGTATCAGGTCAATTCAAGACTCGTCATCCCCCTCTGGCAGCCGGGGAGAATCAGTAGGCACGGAGCTCACAGGCTGTAAAGGTATATCCCACCTGGGGACACCCCGAGGCGTGCTATTGAGTATTGGCCAAATGGTTTAACTTGACATGTTCAATTGAGAGAAAGCAATTTTCTTTGTATCCAGGAAGCAGAGGTGAAATCACAGTTCGGGTACCCTGAAGGCCAAGTACTGGAACAGGAGACCAGTAGGAGGGACCAAATTCTTTCTTGAGCGCCACCTTTTCATGAACCAGATCTCTAACTTTAGGAAGCCAGCCAGAAACAAGAATCAGAGCCGCTGCATCAGAAGGCTGATTCGAAGGCAAATGGGTTTGAGCCAGAGCGTCACAACACTTTTGTAGACCCTATAAGACAGCACAGTGGTTATCTACGTCAAATGTTGCACTAGCCGCCAAAACGTCAAGACCATCAAGGTCTAGAACAAACATTTGGATGCCAAGGAGCATTTGGTACGGGGTCCGCCCACCCAGAGATCTTCGAGGGAGGTTATTGAGAGCTCATTGAACCCCATAAAGGTGCGTCAACTAGCCACGTACTGTACCTAATAAGCTTGCTGTTAAAGATTGCTTTAAGTCACAGTTCATCTGCTTCACAACAGAATTGCCCTCTGGCCTATATGGAGACAAGAAATGCATCTGCACTCCCATTGACGTCATAGAATCGTGGTACGCCTTAGAGGTGAAAGCCGGACCCTGGTCTGAATGGAAAGTGCTACAGGCATACACTACAACAAAGACACGCAAATCTTTTGTAACAGTGCGAGTGTCAGCCAAGCACTGTGGCCAGACCCAGAGGAACCTAGAGCAAGAATCCACTGCAACCAAAATATATTTGAAAGCATTATCGGATATAAGAGGACCGCAATGAACAAGATAAATGCAGCCAAACGGCTGATTAGAAATAAAAAGGTGTGTCTGTGGTGGTTGTGACACAGTAGAACTCTTAATTTGTTGGCAAAGGTCACAACAAAGGATATATCAGTGAGTCTCCTGGTATAAACCGTGCCACCAATAACGATGCTGTAAAAGAAAAACAGTGGCAGCCACTCCTGATACCTTCATTAGCGGCCACTATCAAACATTGTCTGCGGTCAAGGTTGGCAATCAGACGATCACCAACCTTAGGAATGGACACAAAAGCAACTTTGTCAGTAGTCAACTCGTAGGTATATTTAAAAGCGAATCCCTGAAGAAAGGGAATACCATCCCAAGTTGTGGTGATGGCCGCCAAAATGTCATCATCAATTTTAGTCATAAAACGTGTAACTTCAGCTACTTTACCTGTGGCTACTGCAGATTTGGCTGGTTCATCAGCCATTGAATTCCCAACAGCGTGCGCTCCCGCACGCTGATGGCCTAAATTGTGTACCACATGTGCAAGTGGCAAGCCTTCTTTAAGAGCGGCCACTCAAACCCAAAGCCTTTTATGCTTTATCGGGCTACCTTTAAAATTCAAAAAATCATTTTGATTCCAAAAACCAAATTGTCATTGAAGGACTGAACACAATAAAAAGAATTGCACACAACAAGGGTGGGTAATTCAGGTTCAGGATCAGCATATTCAAGAGCTAAAAGGAGAGTCCTCAATTCGACCAGCTGGGCCGTGCAGTCCCCAAGGGACTGGGTATGAACCAACGACATTGAACCTACTACAATAGCACAAGCTGCAGAGTAAGCCTGTTTAAAACCAATGGCCGGTTGTGCTGAGCAATCAGTGTAAATGATACATTTGTACTGATCAAGGGGAAGAACAGAAGAAGGCAGAGGGTGAACATGTTCATACTGAAGATTTGGGTCAAAAACGAAGCTGATATCAATGGATGTTAAGGACGTAGCCCAAGGAATCCAACGAGGATGCAGAGCTCTAGAATTAGGAACACTAGCTTTTGTGACCGCCTCTAAAGCAGGTACAGGTGAAACGACAAAAATGCGTTTACCTTGAGCAAGAGGGCGTTCTTTAAGAATGGCCATCTGCACAGCAGTTAAAATATTTTCAGTAGAAGAGAAACGCAGTTCTGCAGGAGTATACTGATGCGATTTATAAGCAATTGGGACAGTGTCAGCCTCATTAAATGTCATATAAGTGAAGCCAATTGCACCAATCAAAATCCTGATGACCAAATTGGTAGTATTCAATCTAGTCTGTAAGTATTGTGTAGCAAGCAAATCAGATTGTAAAGCACGTAACACTGTGGTGTGTTCTGGAAGCCAGGAGGAAGCAGAAAAGGATGGGTGTATCAAATCATAAACAGGTTTGATACGCTGAGCATACTCAGGTATGTAAGTCCTGCCAAAGTTCAGAAAAACAAGCAGAGATTGGAGTTTCTTAAGAGTAGATGGAGGTTGCAATTGTGCATATTTCTCTAAAAAATGGTGTGCCAGCCCCCTACCCGAATTTGTCAATTCATAACCAAGAAAAAGGATGGCCAGAAATGCAATATGCGACTTTGCAAAATTGAACTTGTAGCCAAGAGCAGCGAATCACGTGATGATGGGATCCACTCTCGCAAGATGGGAATTTAAGTCATCACCTGTAAGGTATATGTCATCAACATAGGAGAAAGCGTCAGGATCAATATCATGCAAAGGGAACACAAGACATGCCGCAAAAACCCCATGGCTATTCTTATACCCCATGGGCAGTCTCGCGTATTGCCACTGAGATCCGAGGGCGCTGAACGCGGACAGATACTGGCTCTCAGGAGCCAGGTAATGACTGATCAATCCATTAGGAATATCCAGTGTAGTTTTAAACTGTTTACGCACAATTATGTTGACTAAGGCCATACTATGCATGTTCTGCACTGCAGAAGTACAAGTATGACTGTTTAAATGTCAATAATCCAAAACAATGCATTATGAACCATCAGGTTTCAAAATAGGAAAAAGAGGATTATTCATTGCAGAGACACTGGGTTCAATTACACCCTGACATTCCAATTGAGTAAGAATCTCTTTTACGGGTGCTTTAGCATTGCATTTGAATGGATATTGAGGCTGCGGCTGAGGAGTAGAATGTATTGGAACTACATGCACAGGAGAATCCTTATCCCAACTAGCCTGGTTGCTGTATAAGGCTGGGGCCAAAGCAAGAGCCCAATCAGAAGCATTAGCATGCTTAGTCTCATCAGGGACGAATTTTGAAAAGGAAGGTAGGATTAGATCCTCGCCTCGAGGACATGCTAGAACAAAGGGGGGTGGCCAGTTGACCTCCGCCAGAAAAATATCATAAGAAGATGTCAAGTTGTCCCAAAAAATAGCATTAATGGTATGTTTCAATTTGAATGTCTACATGATAAAGTCTATCAGGTGGAGCAACACGGTTTCAACAGTTACAAAGGTATCAGTTGCTTTCGGCTCCAGAAACGGTTGGAGTGTCTGGCGTACTACAGTAACTACTGCCGTGGTGTCGTGGAGTGTCACCACCCAACTCCTGTCCAGGAGTAGAGTTCTCACCATCTGGGGGATATATTTAGCTGTTAAAGCGGCAACTTTCTTCTTTTAGAACAGGGCTCTATATAGAGGTGGTTCCTCTCTCCTAGCTTTCACGTCAAAAGAGCGCTGCAGGACCTGCTTGGGTTGCGAGGACTCGCCCTGTCTGCGATCTTGCCAACCTCCTCAGTCATACTGTTGATCAGACGATTCCTGAAAGGAACGAGGAGAGAGAGGATCAGGAACCTGAAACCACTCTGGAGTTTTAATTTTAGAGCAATCACGTAAATCATATGTACGTTCAAAAGCATCAGGTGGCCTCAACCCAGGCCTATGGGGTCCCTCTTCCATGAAGGAGGTAAGGGGGGGTTCTCCAGGGAAGGGTTCACTGAAGGGTGTGAGGGGGGGAGCACAGGGTGGGGAGCAGTGGGAGAAAAAGAAAAAAAATGTCTGAGACGCCAGAATGATGAAAGATTTAATCAAAGAAGAGATCAAGAAAATGGTATGCCCAGTGGATAATCAAAATTTTGGGTTAAAGGTGCTTTCCTGGAATCTTAATGGACTGAGGACCAAATATAGGATGGAAAAAAAAATTCAGTATTTGAGGGATGCCTCAGAACAGATTCTCATTTTACAAGAGACACATTTGCTGGAGAGCGAATTAAAGTCTTTATGTAAATCTAGAAAATGGATTCAGAATGTTATTTGTACTACGCAACAACACTCAACAAAAGGAGTTGCAATAATAATTAAGAAAAACTCAGCTATCTCCTTTGAGTCTAGTACAGTGGATAAAATGGGGAGATGGGTGGTAGCTAAGGTTAAGTGCCATACATTCAAGTTTACAGTGGCAGGGTATTATGGCCCAAACATTGATGATCTAGGGCCTTTTAAGAATTTACTGTCTGAATTATTGAACTATACAGATCCACTAATATTAGCTGGAGATTTTAACGTGGTCTTAGATCATGTACTCGATAAATCACAGAATAGCAGAGCTATCTTTAACTTTAAAATGGCTGCATTAATTAAAAATACAATGAAACAGTTTGCCTGGTATGACGTATGGAGAAGTAAAATGGGCAAGAAAAGAGGCTATACTTTTCATAATAAAAAATATAACCATAAATCTAGAATAGACTACTTTCTCTTGAGTACAGTTTTAAAGAATTGGGTCCAGGACATTAATCATGTAGGGGAACATCTTTCTGACCACTCAGCAGTGTCATTAACTCTCATGGTACCAATTAGTCCAGTTTCCAGGAGATGGACTGCAGAGCGAGCCATTCTTCTGGAAGAAGAAATAATTGAGAAATTAATATTAGAAGCAGAGGTCTTCTTCCAAATTAATTAGGCACTGCTCCAATACATATGGTATGGGATGCTTATAAAGCTTTTTAAGGGGTGTAATAACTTTTTTACAGCTTGATAGATATAAAAAGTATAAAGCTGAAGTCGAGGTGATAGAAAAAAAAATACAAGAAACAGAGAATAATATTATTATACATCAGAGTAACCCCTCAGATACAAACACGGCAGTGAGCCTAGAAACTCTTAAATCAGATCTGGCAGTTGTGCTTGACTCAAGGTTGAAAAAGAAATGGCAAGCCAGTAAGCTAGCTCATTTTGAATATGGGGAGAGCTGTGGGAAGCTTCTGGCATGGAAGACGAAGCAAGACCTGGCCAGGGGTACTATTAGTTAGATAAACTCTACTGTCCCGGGGAATACACTTAAATCCCCCGATTAAATTGAAAAGGCCTTTCAGTTATACTTCGAGGAAGTTTACCATGAAGATCTAAATGTTCGAGACGATGAAATAAGAAATTGGTTGGGTCAGACTCCTATTAAAAAGATCACTGATGACAAATCCCATAACATGGATTTGCCGATTTCTAGAGTTGAGATTGAAAAAGTCATTGACTTGGGCAAATCTGGAAAAGCTGCAGGCCCTGATGGGTTACCTGCTGAATTGTACAAAGTTTTAAGGGATGTTCTTGCTCCGGTTTTGACGTTATTATTCGCCCATATTTTTGAAGAAGGAGGAGACATTCCACCCTCGTGGAATGAAGCAACGGCTTCGTTAATTCTTAAACCCTCTAAACCACCAAGATTTTGTGATTCATATTGGCCCATCTCTCTGCTTAATATCGATTATAAAATCTATGCGAAAATATTGGCAGAGAGATTGAATGGGGTATCAGAGTGCCTTCTCCATAGGGATCAAAAGGGATTTGTTAAGGGGAGAGAAATAAGGGACCTTACTTATAATTTGATTGGGGCGATTGATATAGCAACTGCATACAAAACTCCGTTAGCTATAATAACATTAGATGCAACGAAGGCTTTCGATAGAGTAAGGTGGGCCTACCTAAAATACATATTAGAAGAATGTAATTTAGGTAAGAACTTCCGTAGGTCAGTTTCTTTGATATATCAAGCCCCTACAGCGAGAATTTTAGTAAATGGTAATCTAACTGCTCCTGTTAAAATCCAGAGAGGCACTAGACAGGGATGCCCTCTATCCCCGATGCTATTCAATTTGTATATTGAGCCTTTGGCTGAAAAAATCAGATTACATTCAGATATACAACCCTTTAAATTTAGGGATTGGGAGAAGAAGGTGGCATTATATGCCGATGATTTAATGGTATACACATCGGATCCAACTGTTTCAATCCCGTTAATATATGAAGAAGCAAAGAAATTTGGGAATGTCTCGGGATATGAAATAAATGCTACAAAAACTGAATGTATGGCATGGAATGTGGGTACTTGTGCTTATCCAATGAAAAAGGTAATTAGGTATTTGGGAATATTGGTTACTCAAAATATAGATAAGATCGCAGAAACAAATCTCCAAAAGATCACAAAAGAAATACATAATTCTTTATTAGGTTGGACTCACTTACCTTTAACTTTGATTGGTCGAGTGAATTTAATAAAAATGATGCTGCTGCCCAAGTTAAGTTTTATACTACAGAATATTCCATTGGTATTTAATGAGAAAAGTTTGAGGACTCTCCAGTCGAAATTGAATACTTTTATCTGGGCCTCCAAAGGTGTTAGAATAGCGTGGAGGAAGCTGCGTAGGAAAAAGAATAAGGGGGGACTATGCTTACCTGATTTAGTTTTGTATGCAAGAACATTCTCACTAAGGGCAGGCAAAAGTCTCATGGATACACCAGAAAAATAGGATGTAGGTGTGATGTTCAAGGAGATGCTCATGGATGTTGAGAATGGGAGTCTGGGTTTTCTATATAAATATGGAGACCCGAGATTCTTCAAGAAAGTTCGCTTAAAAATACTAAGGGGTTTTGCTAGTACTTGGGCTAAGATTAAGAAAACTTTAGAGATTAACTACTTTAGTGCCCTTGCTCCCATTTGGGAGGCTCCAGGATCACCAGGGTGGACTAAAGATTCTCTGTCCAATCCTCAGATAGAGGCAGGAATTATGCATTGGGGACAGATAATATCGGAAGGGTCTCTGCTATCCTGGGATGAGCTAAGTTTACTTACAAACAATCGGCTTTCCAAATTTAAGTACTGGCAAATAAAAAGTTGGTACCAAAGTATGGGGAGTGAAGTGGGCGTCTCCAATGAACTAGAAAATCTACTTCGGAGAAAAATTGAAAAAAAGAAAGAGATAACGACTCTGTATTGGTTAATGCTGGACTTGGAGGAAGGAGACTTCAAATTACCAACGAAGCTGTGGGGAGAGAGCTTGCCCGGTTGTCATCTTGAAGATATATGGCAAGTATCTCATGACATATTGTATACTACAGTACAACCTGCAAATTTAAGAAGGAATCATATTTTCTGTGTTCACAGGGTGTATTGGTCTCCCCTCAAGCTCTCAAAGTTCTCAAAAGTCCAGCGCCTAAATGCCCAAAGTGTCTTCTGGTGGATGCAGATGATGTTCATATGTTTTTGACTTGCCCCAAGCTTCGACACTTCTGGGCAGAGGTTAATAAGGGTATGGATGATATTTTTGGTCTAAATATTCAGGTAAGCATAGTTTTAGTTTTTTTTGGCCTGTTTTCAGATTATAAGTTATTTTCCAGGGGGGAAAAAAAGTTATGTTTATATTTGATTCTGCTTGCAAGAAGAGAAATTTGCAAAAAGTGGATAGAGATTATTTCCCCAACTTTTTTAGACTGGGTGATCTCAATTAAATACACAATGAAGTTGGATAGAGTTAAACTAGAAAAATTTAAAAATAATAGGGATAATAAAATAGATTTTTGGGCTCCATGTGAGAAATGGTTGGTCACTCTTGAAAATCAGTCCAATGATTAAGCCTTTATACTTGTCTTTACTTTATTTCTCTAGTTCTGTTTGGGTGCCCAGGATTATACAGAACAGTATGTAGAGAAGCTCTGTGTAAAGCATTACCATTTTAAGATATGGAGCTATCTAGTGGTGCTAATTGAGAGGGAGGCCACAGGAGGAAATTTAACAGCTCTAAGTATCTAATGGTGAATGAGGACAAAAAAAAAAAAAAGCGTCAGGTGGCGGTGACCCATCACGAGACCTACCCTTCTGTTGCTGCTTAGATTTTCCCATGTGTTTTTAGGAAATACAGGATGACCCTCTTTCTCAGGAGGGGGCTTACCTTGAGACTGATTAGAAGGTTGAACCCCTAAAATATTGAGACCTCAGGGTGTATAAACATCAGCAATATTAATCGGCAACTCACGTTCCCAATCAATGTCAGCCACCACCGAAAGGCGTTGACGAACCATTAGGGACGCTGCTTCACATTTAATATTAGAAAGATTCATTTCAGAGACTACATGAAAAATACCCATCGACTTCATCCCTAAATGCAGGGCAGAACCTGCCCCATGTTCGTTCTGTACTTGTTTGAGAACGCTCGGAAAAACGCTCATCTAGGGGGTGCCATAATAAAATGTATACACTGAGGCAAACACCGTCCCCCAGGTGTTGCAGTCAGCCTAGGGAGGAATCAGACCACTAGGCAAGCACATAGTAAGGATGCCATGTTTCTCAACAGATAAGCAAAAACAATGTTCACAAGGAACTCTTTTATAAAAGACAATACAAATTTTGCAAGACAAATGTAACTTGCTTGAATTAATCGAAAACAAAGACAAGGGATCTATAATGAGACCTTAATTAAATTCAGTTTGACAATATTCCATAGATTTCAAAAGCCCACACGACAGTATATTCAAGTCGTACTCACTGCAGCCGAAGTGAGTGTAATTTATTTTGTAATCCTACTAATCATAAGTACCACAACCATTATTTCAAAAACAAATCTTTTAAAGTATATACACTATGAACAATTTGAACGTGATTTGGTGAGCCCCAGTGGAGTGACCATAACCTAACGGTGTTGTAGAAGAATTTTAAAGTGGAAAAGGGGGAAAGAGACAGTTATTGATAGTAACACAAAAGAGGAGCACTAGGCAGTTATAGTACAGTTGGTTGTATTTGTGTTTTTTCTCAGGCTCTCTCTTTGTAAAGTCGACAACGTTTTGACCCTCTCGAGATACGGAGTCTCTTCAGGACAGAAGTGCTGGGGACTAATGGAAGGAAAGATAGGGTAAGGCTAAGGTGGTACATTACGAGATTAATGATATAGGCATGATTGGGTGGGCAGTTCTCAACAGGACTCATAAGAGGAAAAACAGCATCAAGCTGATAAATTTTCAGTGCAGTCCAAAATGGAAAGTCCTGAGGATATTTGCCCATAACCGAATAAATAATAACGGGACTAATAACAAGCCCCCTACCATTCGCCGCCTGCATAGGTGGCGCAGCCCCAGACGGAGCCACGAGACAGGCTTGTGCAACAAATTGGATCAGGCATCTATAAAGAAGAACCACCTGAGCATACAGCAGACGTACTTCTGCCATATTGGTGTTAATATAACTAGGTTATGGAGTAAAACCGGCCAAGTGGCCTGTCAATACTTAAGGAGCCCATTCGAACAGTAGTAATAGGATGGGGTAGGGCGCCATTAAATCAAAGCTGGTGCTCCCAGGCCATGAGAGAAACTTCAAAAACCATATAAAAGTGATAAGCTGCCGGAACCGCTTCAGCAGTATAAGCATGAAAAGAATTATCATTCGCATCCACAGTGGGAAAACGTAACCCATTAGTAAAACACTTTGAAACAGTACGCAGGATCCACCTCGACTACAAAAACAACCGGCGACCCCACATTGGGGTCTCCATGCTGCAATAAATGTTGAGTACCTCCGTAAGGCAATGAGTTGGAATTGCAACTAGTTGTGCCATGATGTCAAAGAAAGGGATTTAAACAATAGCCCTAAAACGGGTCAAAAACCTTTTACAATTCAAACTTGAAAAACCTACAGCAATAGATGAGCCCTACAAACTGAGGAGCCAAAGCCATCCCACCATGGATGTCCCTGAGAAAAGCTCAAGCACTACTCAGGGGCCCCATGAATAAGTACCAGACCATACGTTGGCGGCACCATGTTATAGGGATTCTGTGGAGTTACAGAACTATGCTTGGGATTATAGAACCTTAGTAGGCTGGGACTGAGTCATCCTAACACCTGAGTACCCATACGCCCAGGACCGACTAGCTATAGTGTCTCACTTGCCCTCCTACTCACTCACAGAGCAACACGTGATTAGACACCCCAGAATATAACTCTCCCGACCCTGTCAGGAATTGTGGTTGCAGGACACACCTTTTTGCTCTCAAACTCCTTCTAGTCCACAATAAGATCTGACAGAGACACGGGAAAAGTTTAACATGTTTATTTTAACTATTGTGCTCTAGTATGCAGTATATGTGCCACAATGAGTAAGAAAATGCCTAACATAAATACGGTCAGCATAGTAAGCAGTCCATAAATCATAAAAGGAGCTGTCATTATACAGGACAAGGTAGCCTAACCCCCTCCCCTTCTACAGAAGCAAAGTTATTATATATTAGAAGATCTCTGGGTGTTTGCTGCAGACCCCCTACCTTAGCATGCACAGGCGAACGTTCTACATCTCAGGTGCTGTCACTATCTCTTGCCTGGAAAGATCCCTCTCCAAGTGTGTGTTACCTATTCTGTACATAGCTATATGACAAAGAACGTGTTTCCAAACAACAGCTGCATTTGTGTGTTTTGTCTAGGTGCTGAGGCCAGACCAGAACAAAACAATAAGCGGCATTGTTGTTTGACCTTGTCTATGGTGTGCAGGCTAAATCCCAGGAAAGAACAGAATGTAAAACCAACAGCAGGTTCTGTGTGAAAGTACAGAGTAGCACAACGCAAAATACATTTGTATAGTAACGTGCCCAAAGTAGAGGGTAGTTTGCAACATTCTCATGCTAACATAGGGAAAACAACAATGGGCCTGCACGGGACATATGACAATTGTAGGACATATATGTGACAATAAATGTATGTGAGTACTACATGTTGATTTGTAGGACCATCTGTGTTCAAGGTATCATGTTTAGAGGTGGGCGGAATTTGCGTAGTCGCGCTACGCAAAGCTCTGCAAAATGGTAAAAAATCTCCGCGAGCACGCAAAAGTTCCGCGAACACGCGGAATTGCTTCTTCCGCCCGTTCGCGATGCTTTTTTCCTGTTCGCGAATGCTGTTTGCGTGCTCGAGGAGAAATATCTCGCGAACACGCATTTTGAAAGCGCGAACAAGCAAAAAACTCTGCGAAGCAGCGGATCGCGGAATTTTTGGCAATTTCGCGTTCTCCGCAGAACGCGAAATTACCCAAATTCCGTAAATTCCGCGAGCGGAACGGAATTTACCACCCAGGCCTAATAATGTTGAAGGCGTAGCAAATTACCTACAGATGTAGACCTAACCACTTTGAATCCAGTATTTATATGATGGAAAACACACAACAGAGAAATTAATTGTAAAAATAATTTTTATCTGGCTCAAAATCTTAAATTAAAAAGTAATGGTACAAATATCATTTTAATAAAACACTGTGCATTGGGAAGGGAGAAGGGAAAAAAATTCTTCCAGCAGACTGTGCAAGGGAACTTTGAGGGTGTTGGGGCAACATAATAAAACACGTCATGAAGGGCCAGGGGAAGCAGTCTATGTACAAGGGTTAAATAAAATTAAGTCCAATGTGAAAACAATATAGAAGTCCATGATGAACGTAAAAAAGATGTCCGCCCCCAAGCCACATGTAGTTTTTTCCTACTAGTGTCCAGGTTTGGGGGGATGCAGTCACTGGCCATCCTCACTTTCTTCTTAGATGACAATATTTTTTTTTAAATATTTTATTATGCATATGTGTAAACTTACAACAAGTTGATCACTGAGTAAAGTGTATACAAACATGCCTCTCACCACTATCTGCTCCTCCCGGAGGTACATACAATCATTACATTGAATTTACAATGAAGTGTGTAACACCATGTCATATCATTCAATCGCTAATGTCCGTTGCTGACTCGTCCTGAGGTGGAACACAGATAATCCCTCTGAAGTCGTTCCACTTACCCCACACCGGCTTCCATTTCTTAGGGCACCCTCTATGTATGTATACTGCCTTCACTGCCACCATAGCTCCGTCCATATCGTTACACCATTCGTGATGTGTTTGAGCCGCCCACGTCCCCCAGTGCTTAGCGATATTACGTTTGGCGAACATCATACCTAATGTTGCCCAGTCTTGAGCCCTATGGTTAAGATCCGTAGGTTCCCAGATATTAAGGAGACACCTCTTGGGCTCCGGTGACACCGTGACCTCGCTAACTTGGGAGATGGTGTGCATAAGTGCCCCCCAGTATGTCACGATCTTCGGGCATTTCCACAGTGTATGGTAAAAGGTGCCGATCTCCCCGCATTCCCTTAAACAAAGTGGGTCAATAGTCCTTTGAATTCTGTGCATTGTTATTCTCGTGTAGTAGATTCGGTGAAGCACTTTTAACTGTACTAGCTTTAATTTGGAGGGTATCGCCACTTCCTGTGGGGATGCGAGTGCCTCCTGCCAATCTGTCTCGTCTAGTTCTCCCACATCAGCCTGCCATTTTTCTCTAAGAGTTTGTGTGGGGTCTGGTTGATTGTTAAGAATCTTAGGATAGGTTAGGGAAATGGCTTTCTTGTCCATGTAGTCTGTTAGGAGCCTGTCCTCCAACGGGGAGGCCTCTGGGAGTACGGTACCCGATGGGATGGCCGTCTTGAGTGCAAGTTTGATCTGAGTGTAGCGGAAAAGTTCCGTAGGAGCCATCTCGTATTTATCTTGGAGCTGGGTAAATGTGATGACCTCTCCCTTACACCAGAGATCTCCTACTCTTGAGATTCCTATTAGGTCCCATTGTTTGAAGCCTTTACTACCGCTAAGCCTACCCAGTCTATGGGTTTCCCAGAGTGGAGTCAATTGTGTGATAATACCTTCCCAGCTTAGTTTTTTGAGTGCCGTAAACCATATTTGCACTGTATGTGCAGTTGGTCCCATGAGGGTTTTTTTCCAGGATTTATTGTAAAGCGCTCTCATGACTCCTCCCTCTCCCAGAATATGCCTATCCATGCGGAACGCCGGCTCCGCTTGAGGGGCGTGTAGCCATTGATTTATCAGGATCAGCTGGGAGGCCCAATAGTATGTTTGTATATTTGGGATCCCGCCATCATACCACCCCCTGACCAATTTGTGCATGGCTATGCGGGCTGGTTTTCCGTTCCATAGGAGGTTACTTACTTCCGCTTCAATTGCCTTAAAGTAGGTGGGGGGAACCGGGAACGGGGTGTTCTGCAGGGCGTGGAGAAATCTAGGGAGCGCCATGATCTTAAAGAGCGCAGATTTTCCCAGTACCATCAAAGGTAGGGATTGCCAATGTTTGGTATCGTGGCGGAGCCTTTTTAAGGGCTCCATAAGGTTTTTCTCCATAAATTCCGTGGGCCGTGGTGTAATATGGAGTTCTAGGTATTTAAAACTCCCCTTTACGACCTGTATCATACAGCCCACCGGAAGCCGCGGCAGGGAGCCACTCAGCACATATAGAAGATATTTGGCCCAGTTAATAATGTAGCCGGAGAATCTACCATATACCTCTCATATGTCCAGGAGTCTGGAGAGCGAGCGCCAGGGAGATGCCATGTAGAGCAGGACATCATCCGCATTTAGGGAGATGCGGTCTTCCCAGTCTACCGTCCAGCGGAGCCCACATATGACCGGGTCCCTCTTTATCCAGGCCGCCAGAGGCTCCAGCACTAGGGCAAATTAGAGCAGCGACAGGGGGCAGCCCTATCGCGTTCCACGTCCCAGAGGAAAATCGGCCAATTTCGGCCGTTGACTACTACGTGTGCCAAAGGCTTAGTGTATAATAGCTGGACCCAGGCACAGAACTTGGGGCCAATGCCCATATGTCTAAGAACGGCGAAGAGGAAAGGCCACTCGACCATATCAAAGGCCATACACGCGTCTAGGGATAGAATGACAGCGTCCTCTTGGACGGTGTGCATATGGGCCATTACGCCATGTAGGCGTCTCAAATTGAGTGCTGTGTTTCGGCCGGGCATGAATCCGGACTGGTCTGGATGCCCTAATTTTGTGAAGTGGGGTTGTAATCTGGCGGCCAATGTTTTAGCCAGTATTTTAGCCTCTGCGTTAAGCAGTGATATTGGCCGGTAGGACATGCATTCCTGCACCGGATTGCCAGGCTTGTGTATAGCAACTATTCGCTGGTCTCTAGGGAGTTCTCCTGCGTCCAGGCTGGCTTCATACATGCTGAGCAAATGTGGTGTTAGTTTGTCTGCTGCGTTTTTGTACAGTTCAATAGGTATGCCATTAGGCCCCAGAGCTTTCCCTGATTGAATGTTACCTATGGCTGACGCCAATTCTTCTGCTGACAGATCTGCCTCAAGTGCCTGAGTGTCATCCGGAGGAAGCGTGGGCATTTGAATATCTTTGAGGAATGCCAGAGCCTCCTCAGGTGTGGCTGTGGCTGCTGGAGTGTATATCTTCTTGTCATGGAGGGCCAGTGTATTAACTATCTGTTGTGGGTCTGTTATGGTGTCACCAGTGTCCAACTGTAGTCGTGCCACCCAGCGGCTAGCTCGTTCTCGCTTATCCAGCCAGTCCAGGAGCTTGCCCGCTTTGTCCCCAACTTCGTACACCTTATGCTGTGTGGCTATGAGCTTGGCTTTTGCGTCTTCCCACATGTATTCCCTATATTCCTGCCTTTTCAAGTGTAACTTGTGGGTATTGGTGCCATTGGGATTCTGGGAATGCGTGACCTCGGCCTGTCTCACTTCTTGCTCGAGGGCCTCAACTTGTTATTGTTTTTCTTTTTTATGCCCCATGATTAGTGAAATTGCCTGGCCCCGCAGTACCGTCTTGTATGCTTCCCACAGAGTTGTTGGAGAGGTTAACGAGCGTTTGTTTTCCCTGAAATACTGTTGTGTGGTTTTGGTTAGACCCTTCCAGATCCCGGGGTTCTTAAGAAATCCAGGGTATATTGGGAATTTTCTACGTTGCCCTGGGACATGTGACGTGTACTTGACAAGAACAGGGGAGTGATCGGAAATACTTCTAGGTAAGTGCGTTACCCCCTCCAGCTTCCCACACCCATCTGCCGATGTGAGTATGTAATCTATTCTTGAGAGGCTATTATGCGCTCCGCAATAAAAGGTGTATTGCTGTTCCTGTGGAAATTGTGTACGCCAAGCATCTATGAGGCCAAGTGTGTCCAGGAACTCCGTGAACCGGGAGTGTGTACCACGTTGGGCCCTAGGGGGCTAGCGGTCGAGTGTCATCCACCGTGGTGTTAAAGTCACCCACTATTAGAAGTTCCCCCTGTGGAAGTGCGAGTAAGAAGGTGCTGAGGGCTGGGAGCGCCACCGAGTCCAGTTCCGGCAGGATATATACTGAGATTATATTATATACGCGTCCCTCCCATTGACAGGAAATAGCCGCGAACCGTCCCTGGTCGTCTGTCCATGACCTGTTGATAATGATTGGAAATTGTTTTCGAACCAGGATACCCACCCCTCGTGAACCTGAAGTGAATTCGGAATGTGCCACCATCTGGTAACCCCACCTGTCCAGGGCCTTACATGCTGAACCCACTAAGTGCGATTCTTGTATCAGGGCCACCGCTGGTGCCCGACGTTTAAGATATTGCAGGACCAGTCCTCTCTTTATTTTGTCACAGAGGCCGTTGACATTCCATGAGAGAATGGTGAGAGGTGGGCCATCAGTAGTGTGAGTCAGTGGTGTTGTGGTGTCTGTGTTGATCGATGTTACCTCTTGTGTCATATATTGGGATTGTCGGAAGAAAGCAGGCAGGATATCGTGTCAGAAGCATTGTGTGGAAGCATTGAATTTGCATCATGAACTTGTTTCAAACATGGAAAATAAGAAAGATATGAGACATATAACTTTACCCCTCTTCCCACCCCCCTGCATGATGGACTAAGAACTACCCGCCTCCCCAACTGCGCAGAGTGCTTATTTCCCATACCCTAGTACTTGTGTGGGGGAGAGTAGTCCAGCGATCCCCCGGTGCATCTCCATTATCTACTATGTAGTGTTTTGGCAACTTATCGTTAGTGTTCACTGCAGACCTGTAGTACAGACAGTACAAGGTGAGTCACGATGCATATTAGTCTAGCACTCGTTTTTCTCCGTCGCTGTCGTTTCGACTGCTGCGTGCATTTCTCCGTTTACGAGCTGAAGTCCCAAGTTAGGTACGGGCCACCACGGCAGTTCCATGCACTACATTCGCGCCTGTGCGTGTCCTGTTGGTGCACCTTTACTCCCAGTCTAAGACCTAGTGGCCGACAGGGTCTCTTCACTCATCGCCTCTCGCCGCCGCTGATCCATCCGTTGATCTTGTCTCTTTCAACTCTATTGATGCTGCGCCTTGTGTGTGGTGATTTAATTTATTGCCCGGTCTTCCAGAGCTTGTGGCTCGGCGCCTTCCTTCCAGCCGTTCTTGGGCCTCCTCAGGTGTCGTAAAGAACCAAGGGGCATATTCACAAGGAGCTATCGCCGAATTAACGGCACTTTAGCGCAGCCAAAGTCGGGATAAATATACCTCCCCATTCACAAGCTGGTGTTAACAGCCCACAGCACCAGTTTACCCGTGATAGCAGCCGCAAAAACATCGCCACAGAGGACCCCCGCAAACATCGCTAATGAGATGCAGAGTAGGCGTTCCCGTGCCAAAAGTCGAGACAACATCACACCTCAACATTCACAACGACCAGCCACATCGGCGATAAGAACACAAAACAGGCGATAAGGTGCGTTAGCACCAGGAAATTTACACCTGCTCTGACCTGGTGTAAAGTTGGACAGCAGCCAGCACCACAAAAGGCCAGGGCCACATCCGAAGGGCAACAGATGCCATGGAGCCACTCATCATGTGGCCCGGACACCCAAGAGGGCCACAACACCCACCACCACCACCCCAGGACCCCAACCCACACCCGGAACACCCCCCCCCCGGACCACCACAGACGCAGCGCAGACAAAGACAGCAGACCCCCAGGAAGCGTACCAGCCGCACAGACCCAACATCTGACAATGTCACCGTCCACTACAGGCTGAAAGTGACAATCATCCTACGCATCCTGACCATCATCACCTAACAGGCCTACGGCACCAACACAGCGGACAACCAACATCCCACCCCACACAAAGCAGCTGGCTTGGCTGCACCTGTTGGCCCCTGGGGACCCCCCAACCAACACCTGCCAGAGTCGGAGGAGTCTCACAGCCAGCCACATCAAAGTCCCCCACACCTGTCCTGGCCATCACCATCACCCTGGTACCCCAGTCCCCATACGTACAACACAATGCGCAGGATCCGCTAGAGACCAAGCAAGGACCATACGCCCAAGCAGGATGCACGCACGTGTTGGGGGCAATACACAGCACACATGTACTACCTGTGCCCCCTGGTGACACAGCACACAATCACCGCAACAGGAAGCACATGTCTCACATCAATGTGCAGGCAACAACAGAACACCATGGAACCCCCAACAATGTAGCCTTCAAATACACAGCCAGTGTGCATGATACCTTCATCCTCCGACAGTCCATTATCAACCAGCGTTCCCAGGATGGCAACAAGGGAAATGCACAGCCCCTTTGCAATATCCAAATGAATTCCCCACACACCTCAACTCCACAACCATGCAACTCACAACTCTGGCAATGCACACGTCACAAAATCACATACAACAGGCACACCAACATGCCCACCCGCCAGACAAGACAGAACAACTTACAATGTTCACATGGCCAAGCCTTGAACATGAGCCAGCAATGGCATGGCACCTCAGCCACATAATAGCCGAATGTGGGGAGAGGTGGCCACCAGGCAAGTGTGAAGGATGCAGTAGAACCATGATTGGGAAAGTACACAATGCCAAGAGTGGCGGAGATGTGCTGGACACACCGCAGTATGCAGAACACACCCATATCCATGGCGACATACACCGCTGGTATGGAGTGTAGTGGACAGTGGATGCCACCATGTCACCCCAGCCAGTGGGGGACCTTGCGGAAATGTTGCCTGTTATGCCACCCCTAAGCGTCACCGGAGTAGGATGGCCCGGCATATGCCACGCCAGAGTTGGGGTGTGAATAAAAAGCACGTAGGCCTGGGCGTGTCCTCTTCCGGAAAGCCCCACGTCTCTGCCAGGGCGGCGCCTCCCACCCCGCCACGAGGCCGACGCCGTCCTCGTGAGCGGAGTTGCCTGCGATGCTGTGCGCCTGCCGGACCCCGGCACGCTGGACCACGAACCCGTCAGGGCCGCCCCTGCGCAGCCAGGCCACACTGATCACCTGCCGACACCGGCGTGTGTCAAGGAGGGCCCACCACGTGCCGGCGCAAGCTCCAAGCCCGAGTCCCGTGACCTTGGCAGCCACCTCAGACCATCACGGCCTCCACGACACAGGCCCGCTTTAGTCCTTTCTCGTTGACGTACTCTACTGCCGCCTTTGGCCTACTCTTCGGACCAGTAGGTCCCATATGTGAAACTGTGTCCTGAGTCATGAATGGCAGTGACCGCAAATCCGGGCCAGCGGCCACAGCACCAGACCCCCCCGATCAGTGAGGCATAGTTCCATATGGGCATCTTGCGACACGTGGTGCCACTAACCCTGTTCAACGCCAGCCGGCTACACGTGGTGCCACTAACCCTGTTCAACGTCAGCCAGCTACACGTGGTGCCACTAACCCTGTTCAACGTCAGCCGGCTATACGTGGTGCCACTGAACCTCAACAACGCAGGCCAGTGGGGTCATCCAACCTATGCCGGCGACACTAGGTGAAACGGCCGTGCTGACCGTTGCCTCCGGCCTACACTGCGGTCCAGTGGGTCACAGTCTTGATTTGGCAATGGTGGGGTTCATATCAGTGTACCGGCATCATCACAGACTGCATCCCCTCACAGCACCTGTGCCACTAAGTCTGTTCCCCGACATTCATGGACACTCACTGGTCGTACATTGATGGCGTTTGAGTCTATGGACTAGGGTCTAGTTTTCATCCTCATGTAGCTGATACCGAATTCTTGGTGAGGACGAGGGTTGCGCTTTCCACTCCTCCATTTGCTGCTTCCAGATAACATCAGACCTTCCGCATCATGCCCTGGAGGACACCTTCCACTGTCCCCCGCAACCCTCCGCAACATACACCTCGGACATTGATGGGGACCCGCTCAGGTCGCATGGCCCATCTGACTGCACCGCAAGTCACCATCCCGTGGCTGGGTGCCTGTGCTGGCCACAGTGCATCCGGGGCCACTAACTCTGTGCTTGTCAGGTCTGGGACCCCTTCTTCTGGGACATTGGATGGCCTCTGAAGCGATGGTCTTGGGGTCATCAACGCCATCTGTCTGTGGCCCTGCACTGTCCGCAGCCTCCGGCCTCAACTGCGGGCCACCAGGGCCCACACATAGCATCAAGTCCTGACCAGCCCGGACGTCGCATCACCGCAGGAGGCACACGCCACCACCGCAAGCACCACCTCCAACCACCATCTGCCAGAGTCGAAACTGTGGTCCTGACAGACCTACGGAGTTGCTCAGACCTGTCGTGGATGCCATCATCGGCCTGATACCCTGCTCAGCACTCCAGGTGCCAGTGACTCAGTGCACCGCAAGCCATTGTCCGTTACTGGTTGAGTTGTGTGCTGTGGAGAGGTTGCGCAGCAATGTCACCTCAAACAGTGTGGGAGCCCTGGTACGTTGATGGGGGAGATGATGCAGGTCTGACACACCCCACTGCACCTGCATCAGGAGAATATATCGAAGGGACACAATCTGAGACTTTTTCTTCACATAAGCGCGCTCATCTCTAGTGCCCCAACCCCAGTGCACTGCAACTCACGGACACTTCTGTTTGCATGTTGGCTGTCCTCTGGACTTTCTCCAGCTCACTCCATGTTGCTCAGCTGTTGACTCTGTTATGCATGTGTTTTCTGTTTCCGTTGCACTGGTGTCCAATGTTCAAGTTGTTGCCAGCACCAAGCATTCCGTGCGGACTGGCTTACACTCACCCCTGACACATCCAGCACAGGCGTCACTGTACATGTGGCCCTGCCAATAAAGGGGCCGGGCGCACGTGCCCGTGGCCAGTTCAACATGATATATGCGTGTGTCCCTGTGGTCTTGTTGTATGCATGAGGGCCCTGGGCCCTAGGACATTACATTGTGCTGTGTACATCGGATGCAGACATGTCACCGCAGGCAGCGGGTTGTAGCTTGGACATGTAGCTTTGTCGTCACCCACTCAATTCATATGGGGAGTGGCCGGGGCCATTGTACGCAGAGCCAACATGGATGTGTGACTGCTATTTGCGCGCCCCTGGGCGTGGTTCTGTACTGTGAATGTGCATCTGCATATGTCTCTATGGCAGTGTGGGTCTCCTTTGTGGGGTGTGGGTGGTCCCTGAAGGGTGATAGACACCTATGTATGTGTTTTAGTTCGCATTCCAGGTGTTCGGCCCCCACCCAGGCCTGTTGGGCCACCTCCTTTCGGCGTTCTGACACCTGGCATTGGGGTGCCATGTGTGGGTGGGTGAAGTGTCGTGAGCCAGCTGTGCTTGCGTGTGCTTCCTGCTGTGTGGTCTGTTGCAGGCTCTGTGTTCTCCTCTGAGTAGCTCGGCTGCCCGGGTCCTGGTGGTTGGTTGCGTGGGATATCCATGCGCTGTTGTAGGGCTTCGGTGTCGATGGTGTGGTGGTCCTCTCCGGCATTGCAGATGTGTTGTCTTCTGTGCTCTGCTGGAGGTGTTGTGTGCCCCTCTGCAATGTGCAGGGGAGATGCATGTTGACATTGTGTTGCAATGTATGTTGGCGCATTGTTCTGGTTTACATGCAGATTGTCTGGCAATGTACATTGTGACTGTTTGGGAGGTGCTGGATTCTTCTGCGGGACAGTGTACATTTGGACTACATGACGGATGTGAGGTCGTACGCGTACATTTCCATTTCACACTTTCCAGCTCTGTCAGGTGTAGTAGGCATGTTTCTGGGCATGTGCGGAGCCAGTTGTGTCCTCTGTTCTGCAGTGTCGGCCATGCACATTGTACCACATTATCGTCAATGTGGGTGTGCTGTTCTTGCTATGTGTGTGTGCTGCAGTGTGCCAAGGGGATCTGGGACATGATCCTGGATAATTGTGGGTGTGCAGTGTGCTACACCTTGCTGTGCATGTGTGCCATTGTGCCCATCTCCCCCCGTCCCCCCAGTCCCTGTTCGTTACACTCCCTGTTGATGTTGTGTCAGGTCCTCTCGAGCTGTGTCCTTACTCCGTACTCCTTGCACCGTCTACACACTGATGACTGTGGCCTGGGTTTCCTCCAGCTCCTCCTGTGGCGCAGGACTGCCACCTCCTGTCCCCGTTGGTGCCTTCCTGTTGGCAGCGGGTTTGTACCTGGTTTAGGTTGTCACGTCCTGCCGGCGCCTCTTGGCCTCCTGGATTGGCCTCCTCGGCACTCCGACTGCATTCCAGGTGGTCTGCTTGTGGGTCAGTTGCTGGTAGTGTTCTGTCACCTCCGTGACGCTGGTCTTGTTTTCCTGCGGTCTGCACCCCGTCTTCCTCTTCCTTTTCTCCTTGGCCTTCCCCGACCCAGTTGTTCCTTGCTGGTGGTCTGTGGGGGTTGTGGGGTTCGCGTTGACCTCTGCGCTGGCTCAGGGTGCATCCATGTTGCTACGTGCTTTGGCTTATTTCTGGTGTGTTGTTTCTGTTGTTTTTATGGTGCAATTTCCCTCCAGACGTGTGGGATTTGCAGGCCTGTGGCTGCTTTTCGCTACTTTTTGTACCGCGACTGGCCTCATTGCATGATTTCTCACGTTTGCGCTTACCATTTTTTCGGCGTGGCGTTTATTTTCACGCTGACATTTGACACGTTATCTGGTGACTATCGCATGCTACCACCTTGTTGTGAATTCCACGTTGACACGGGGTTATTTTCTAAGGGTGGGCGGAATTTGCGTAGTCGCGTTACGCAAATCTCCGTGAAATTGCTAAAAATTTCCGCGAGCACGCGGAAATTCAGCGAAATCGCAGAATTGCTGGTCCCGTCCGTTTGCTCGCGGGGAAATATATCGCTAACTTGCCCATGCGGTCGCTAACGGGCGCGGCCATCTTGTTTTCACTTGTCCCGCCCACTCGCGATGGTATTTCCTGTTCCGGGTCGCGTATTGCATGCTCCCGCCCGCTCGCGATGCTTATTTCCAGTTCCGGGTCGCGTATTGCATGCTCCCGCCCGTTCGCGATAAGGGTTTCCTGTTCGGGAACGCGCATTACGTGTTCGCGACGCTTTTTACGTGCTCAGGGGGGAAATATCGCGCGAACTTGCCCATGCGGTCGCAATGGGCGCGGCCATCTTGTTTTTCAGTCTATTGCTATGGTTCTGGGCCTGCTTTTCAATCCTCCCTCTATCTTTTCAATCCTTTGTTTCTGTAAACTTTTTTGGGGTCTTTTTTATTTATTATCTATCTCTCTATTTTCCTGATTCTATATTTTGAGTTTTTTTCTACTTTTTGTGTGTTTTAACTACTTTTTCACACTTTTTCTATTACCTGCTTTTTCATTTATTTTACTTACTTTTTTGTAATTCCTACCTTTTCTTTTCCGTCCCCCGCCTACCCAGAACCATGGCAAAGGGCCACAGCCACAGGGCTCGAAGTCGGAGCCAGAGCCGCGACCGCCTTCCTTGCGGAAGGCGGCGCCAAGAGGGGTGCAGGCACGGGCCTTATTTAATGAGTCGGAGGTGGCCGCTCTGGTTTTTTTGTTCAGCGCCACCTCCCCTTAACCCTGGCAGCAGGCGGCAGGCCTGGGTCCGGGTACGGGCTCCGGGAGCGTCGGCAGCGGTGGGGCAAGGTGCGTCGGGCAGTGTTTCGCTGCTCTGGTGTCCGGCGCACCAATAATCAGCTGACGCACCGGTGGTCCGATATTCTGGACCTGGAGCAGGACCTGCTGGACCTGCTAGGAGTGGAGGTCCCGGGGCTTGGTGAGTAGCTATTTAATATTACTACTTTGTGTTCTGCTCTGTGTTATATATTGCGAATATATTTTTTTTCCGACCAGCAAGAATGCTGCTGCTTACATTGCAGGTAAATTACGTTTACAAATCTGTGATTGTTATGACACAGGCGCTCGGCGCTACTAATCTTACTTGTTTGCAACTTTGCGCTCGCTTGGCCTGATGATTATGTAAGAGTTTACTTTAGAGAACTTAAGTGATGTAATGCTAGAGAGAGTAGTCCTTCCTTTGTCCTCCTGCCACTAAGAAGGGATAGTGGTGGATAGATAGGTTTAGTTACTTATTAGTTGGTAATTTGTAAGTGGTGTGCGTGACGCATCCTCTGTCATGTCACATGCTGCTGAGTGCTGCTTACCCCAGTCCTTCGCAGAACCTTTTGTAGTTTGTTTTCTGAGTGTTAATAGGCTTATATCATCACTAGCAGAACATCAGCAGCAACCAGCCAACAATTTGGTGTATGCAAAAATGTATGCATGTGTCCTCCATCTATGTATTTTTGAGGACTAAAATAAATGGAAATGCAGACTTACTGAACAATTGGCCCGTCTGGATTGGAATAGGTGGGCTAGGTCAGGTGGTAGTTAGGCTTGCTAGACGGTCCGTGAATCTCGCAATACTACCAGTCGATCAGATAGGTCAATTTTATTGCAATTGTTGTTACCAAAAAAGTTTTTGGTGCGTATTTTAAAATATTTTATTTATTTCACACCAAACTTTAATTTTTGTCTCTTTCTTTATGAAATCTTACATGATCAGCAGCACCCAGGGGCAAGAAGACGGGGTCGCAGGCGGTGGGCCACGAAGATCAACAAGATGCCTCCCAGGGACAGGACCGCTCCTCTATCGAGGGCTCTGCTGCTGGCCCCAGTAAGTCCTCCAGTGGTTAATATTATTAATTAGATTTCCCAAACTTTTCCTGCACCTTATTTTTTCCGAACTATTATTTAGGTATCCTCCTAATTCGAATTTTGACAAAATCTTCTTTGCTCTATACTATCTGTTTCTAAATTCTTGTTATCCCTGCCTGTAACTGCGTCTGCTATGACTCTCTGTACTACTACTATTAGTCTGTCTGTAGCTAAGCTTGCCCAGTTGCCCACTCTTTATTTAAAATATTTTAAATAAAACTCATATTCACCAATAGCTATAGCCATTGAGTCCAGTCCTTTGGGTTGTCCTCTTCTACTACTTCTAGTCTTCTTATTCTTGATGCTTTTCGACAATTCCCACCAAGAAAATGCCCAACCACATTTTAGAATTTTAGATAGGATAGGACATACTACTAATGTTGTAGGGATTCTGCACATACAGAACTTTGCACAAGAAAATAGGACGTTGGTGATGGGAGGTTGGACCTTCCTCACACCTCAATCAGAAGCCACCACAATCCCCTGACCAACTAGTTATAGTGTCTCATTACTCCGAAACGCCCCCCCAAAATACCCAATGAGTAGACAACCCAGACAACATAACACTCCCAACCTCTGTCGCGGAAGCAATGCACACCCTTTTGCTCACCCTCTCGTGTAAGTCCACACCAAATACTACTGAGTCTATGTAAGTTCAAAAGGTTTATTTTTATTTCCAACTGACAAGCTCTGTACGTTGTATAATGCAGCAGCAACAGCAAAATGCAGAAGATTAAAACAATAAACATTGTTACACTTAGTTAGACTTACAAGTTACTTACAACTACAAGTCCATAGAAGCCAAAAGGCGAGATCATGATAACTGAACAGTGGTGGAAGAACCACCCTCCCCTTGGTAGGAATCTAGTTTATATAAAATTATAAATGGAGATGTGAGAATTCTGGGAAGCCCTCACCTTAGAAGAACCTAGTACTGGTTACATCATAAGGTCTGCAAAGCTCTGGTTCTTCGTATAAGGGAATCTTCCGTCTGTAATGAGAAAAATGGTGCGCGTTAGTATAGTGCAAGCATTTCTCAGTCGTGCCAAAAAGTGCAGTTTTTTTATGGATAAGCAATATGGACTAACACCAGAACTCCATAACAAAGTCGGTTGTTTTTCGACCTTGTACGCAGCGCTCAGACAGTAGCAGTATGAGCTCATGTGGGCTCAAAGGCGTCTTTCACAACAAGCTGCGAGTTAACTTGCGCAAAAATAAAAGACAGAGCTAAAATGGTTGCATGGCTCGGGGTAACTTAGCAAAGAATAGAATGACCCTAGGGACCATATAACACTACCAGTGTCTACTCTACTACCTGATTTATACTAGTGATGTATGTTGTATATGTATTATGTATGTATTAACTTTTTTTTCATTCTTGCTAGTCAAAAATAGGGGAGGTGTATATGGCATCTGAAAAATGTGTAATGTTTTTTCTAGGCGTACTACCGACCACCAGTACCGGGGCCAGCGGCGAAGGTGACGCGGCCGCTGAGGGTGCAGGCGATGCAGCAGTTGGAGGAGCTGCAGGGGGTGAGCCAGCAGCAGTGGCGGGCGGTGGTAAGTTATATTCCTAATCCTTCCTTATTGACATTACACTCGCTGCAAGGGTGTAATGTGTACTGTACTGTTGAGACTTAAGTAAGAAGTTGTTGTGAACGGTTGAAGAAGACACCCTTTACTTAGCATTAGCAATAGCATTAGCGACGGGAGTGTACTCAGAGTAACCAATGGCCTCTTCTATCGGACTTCAACTCAGCTGTGAAATTTTTAAGGAGAAGACAAAGTCTGATCAGATGACCTTGATGGATGGGTTGAACGAAAAGGGAAAGAAGGGTGGAAGGAGGAAGGACGGGCGAGATTTTATATTTATGACTGGCAGAGAAGGATACGTGGGATGCATGCATAGGTGTGTGATATGAATCAGATGCATGGGTGGTGGAATGCCTGAAACTACCACAAATGTTCGAGGCCGAGGTAGTGGGAGGATAGATACATACCACAAATGTTACGTACTGTGCTTGCTAGTGCTACTGTGCCACTATGTGTAGAATGAATTTGTCTGACTGCTTTGCTAAGAGTATATTTTACAATAGTCTTGTTTTTTCTTCTTGATATAGCGAGTGCGACTCCTTCCAAAGGTAAAGTGGACAGGAAGGAGTTGGCAGCCAAGGCCCGGTGCCGGAAGCTGGAGGCCATCCAGGCCGAATACCAGCGGCTGGTTCTTCTGGAGGAGGAGGAGGAGGTGGCGGCAGCAGCTGCAGCCTCCTCCAATGTCCCGGGCCCCAGACACCCCCCTAAAGTGTTACGGCGCCACCGCCTGTCAGCCGCCCGCCGCCACACAGGAAGAACCACTGCTGCCCCCCCCCTGTGGATGCAACTGCCGCACGCTGAAGCACCGCGTGGCCGGCTAGAGGAGCGCATTCGTGTCCTGGAGAGGCGAGCCAGCTGAGATCCCGTTTATTTATTGCCCCTTTTTTATAGCTTCTTTTGGTGGGTGGGAATCGGGCGTTGGGTTTTGGACTTTTGGACATTTGTTGGACTTTTCGTTCCGGGACATGAACATTGGTTGGGGTTAGGGAGAGGGGTGGGTCAGGTGTTGTGGGATTTTTTTTACATAGTTTATTTTTGTTAGGGTATTAAATTACATATTTAGACTTTATACGATGTGGTTAATGTTTTGTGGGTGGGGTTACTGTTTTACGTCACACGGTTTCCTTGCTGGTGCAGTGCCACAGCCAGTGTTTGATTTAAATAATTGGCTGAGTTACTAAGACACAGACAGATGCGGTACCCCTCACTGAGGGACTTGTCCTACTAGTACTGTCAGTCTCTCCTCCTAATCTATGCATTCTGCAACTGGACTCAAAGGGGTGTGTGAAATAGAATTAGTGAAAAAAATTCTGTTATTAATTATGCCTCCCCCAAACTTCTTCTCTTACCTGTGCTTGATGTTTAACTTGGGCACGGCGATGGCTGCATGGTGATGATGGTTTTCTTTCCCAACATGCCATGGTTGTGGTGGTAGTAGTAGTAGACCCTGGCAGTTTCACTTGCAAATAAAAGAAAATGAGACAGTCAGTCGCCTGAGAGAGACTGTGGGAGGAGTAGTAGAACGAAGTACAGTACAGAACTTACTGCCAAACAATAATATGCCAAAATACAAGGAAACATAATGGTTGCGGGGATAGCCAAGTACATAGAGTTACAAACTATAGCTGTGTCGAGTCACTCGACTAGGCCTACAGTACACCGTGACTCGACACAAGCATAACCGTTAGTGCTGTTTCGGAGGATGACAACAAATCCAATCTATGCCGGCAATTAATGTTGATGGATTAGGTTCCTTTGGTAAAAAAAAAAAATTAAAATCGCAAATATACTGCTCATAGGAGGGTGGGCAAGCAGAAGATCCGCGCCCTGCCTTGAAAATGCATTTATGTTGCTTTAGCCACATCCGCCCCAGCAAGCGTGTGATAAATTATTGGTGTACATTTAATTTAGTCACACCTCAATAAGTCACTGTAGGAGAGTAGGATCTGCTTCACATGGGTACCCCCACTTTTTGCTGATGCTTCACTGTTTTTCGACCTTAGTCTGGCTGGGGCCCTGCTAATCAGAACCCCAGCCTAGCTGCTTCCTCTTTAAAATGGTTTCCATGTGCCTTAGGCACATCTCTGATTGGAATCTGGAGTGCCCTTATAAGTCCCTAGTATATGGTATACTATGTACCCAGGGCATAGGTACCTCAGAGGCCTACCAGGGGCTGCAGCATGTATTGTGCCACCCCTGGAAGGCCATCCAAACTGACACCACAGGTCTGCTACTGCAGCCTGGGTAAGGTGGTGCATGCACCCCTTACTGTGATATAGGCTACCTATATCACTACCTACATACACACATATAAACCTATAAGTCACTCCTATGGCAGGCCTCATCAATCCTGAAGGCAGAGTGCGTGGTTCCTATGTGAGAGGGTGCCCCTGCATGAGCAGGGCCCCTCTGCAGCGTTCGGAGACCCTTCGCTGATGCTGTTTGTAGTGCAGCCTGACCATATACTCTTAAGCGCATTATAACCTTGCGTTAAATGCTAACTTTGGGATGGCTGCACGGAAACATGTCGTGTTTGGTGTCAAACATCTTGGAATACTACCCCCCCGCCAGTTCTGGCGGCGGGGGTAGCATTCCACTCTTCTAGAGGGAAAGACATGTACACACCGGTATACCCGGTACTGACTTTCCAGAGCCCTGGCATCACAAAATGGATGCCGCTGCCACAGACACGAGTCTGGCCTCCTGCTGCAGACCGAAACTCCGGCAGGGGAGGCCTGGACAATAGGTTTCCTGCCCCAGGGAGGTGTGACCACCTCCCCAGACAGGATAGTGTGTATTGGGGATGGGCGGGAGCACTCTCGGGTGCTTTGAAATCCTGCACTGGGGGCACACTTGGTGTCCCTGTGCATACCCCAGTAAAAACCGGCTCTGGGGCTTCCAGCCCCTGCTCTGGCGCAAAACTGGACAAAGGGAAAGGGGTGTAACCACCCCTCTGCCCTGACCCTCCCATAGGTAGGGCCACAGAGTATGTCCAACCCCCTACCTTAGTATAAGTAGGGGACCCCAGTCCTTAGGACTTTAGATTTACCTGGACGAAACTCTGACACAGAATCCTGGACCTTCGACACTCTACTTTAAGATTAGAGGACTGAAGAATCTCCCTTGGGGTCAAGGAGTGACTCCCCTGCTTGGCAGGCACCAAAGAAGCAATTGTCCGGTCTGCATCGCTGAAGCTCCCGTCGGACGCCGAAGGCTTTGCATCACCAGAGGTGGATTTCCAGACTTCCCCGAGGCTGTCCTGAGACCCCAGCAAAGCTGAGGCCTGTAGCTGTCGTGGGTAACGTGGAACCGTGACCCCTGGACACCGAACGCATTTGCAAGTGCATCCTCTTCTGGGTCTCCCACGAAGTCGTGCTTTGGGCTCCGAGTAGCCCCAGCCTCCAGCACCAACTGCACCAAAGATCACTGGCCTCCACTCCACGAGTGTCCTGTGAGCCAGCTCCACGTGCATCGTCTCGAGGCTCCTTCGCGGTCGCTAGTCCGTTGGCTAGTAGGCCCTCCCGAAGGCCAATCTTTTTTTGCTTGGGCTCCCTGGTTGCTCCAGGCGTGCCCTGACTTATCCTCGCTGGGTGAGTTCCACAGACCTTGCTGGTCTGCAACATCGTCCTTCTTCCATTTCTTGAGACTTGCCGTTGCCAAGGCTTGTTGGGTCCAATCCGGTCGCCGACACCCCTGCAATCGACAGACGTCGTGGGACAGCTCGAATCCAGCTCCTGGTTGTCGTCGACGCCTCCTGGACCTCGTGGCTGAAGAGTCAAGACGACCATCAACCTACCTGAAGCACTCGACATGGGTGGGCATCTGCTCATCGCCTTCCTGGTCACTGGCTAGTGACCCAGACTCTGTCCCCTCTGCTTTCAGGTTCTTCAGATCTTCGATCCACCTTTGGATCCACCCGAACACTTTCGACTTGGTCGCCAGCAGCACTTTGCAGCAGGTCGCCATAGAAAGCGACGACGAAACCCGACCCCGAAAGACACCTATGCACCCGGCTCCCCTGGGTGAGGTAACTCGAGTACTCCGGTGCTCCCGTGGGTATTGACACTAGAACAGCCTAGTTCTCAAAGGGTTTGCTCCAAGTCCTCCTCTAAGTGTCCCTTTTCTTTTAAATTCTAATCGCGACTTTCCCCATAGAAGTTAACGGTGGTTTGCGGCTGTGTTCATACACTGCACGCGTCCCCCGTGGGTCCCCTGTGTCACTGCCTTGGGTGGTTCCTTGTGGTCCAAGCACTTCTACAGGCTCTAGGCCTTGTGTCTAGCTCAGTCGTGGTTCTTATACCACTTTATTGGTATATGGTTTGGTACGCCCCTGGGGCTCAAACGTGTATTTGTGCTATTACTGTAGATAACTAACTTATAATTTATGTACTTCGAACTCTAGCCTCATAAAGAGACTAGAGGGGTGTGTTTAGTAATAAATACATATATTTTGAATATATACCTGGTGTGGTCCTCTTTCATTTGGTCACTCAAGAGATTATAGACTGGTAAAACAAGCTGCTTTACATTCCTTCAAGACTTAGCCTGAAGGCTGCTCTCCATAGCTACCACTAGGATAGCTTTCAATAAAGGTTGTCTTTAACCTATCTCCAATAAGGGGTTGTTTGGACTGGTGCAAGGTGCCCACTATAATTAGTGGACAGCATATGCCAGGCCAACTTCTCACATTGGTGTGCAGCGTGTGGGATTCCAGCTTGCTATTGTTTTACCAGATAATCTCAATTGAATTGATCAACTGAAAACCACTAAGGGTACCTAAGGTACATATAGATCAAGCTTAGTAATACAGTAAGTTCTACTGAACTTAGAGTTGTGTGTTAAGGGACAGCACACCCTTTCTACAACTCAAGAGTGTTTAGTAGGCCACACTAGAGTAGGTAGTGCATACACCACACCTCACTAGTAATGTCTTCAAAGCCAGCACCCAGTGAGTCCTTGCCAGAAGCCAGTGGGCTTCTTCCCTCCAAGTATGATAAACTCCCATTCTTGGAATTGAGAGCATTATGCAATACTAGGAAGTTGAAGGCAGGCAAAAGTGCCAGCACCCAACACCTCAGGGAGGTGTTACTAGCTGATGATCTCAGCAGGCCCCTAGGGTCTGAAGGGGTAGGCAAAGAGGGTGGGGCAGAAGATGAGGAAGGGGCCAGGGGTGAAGAAACCCAGGCCCCCCCCTCTGAAACTGGCCAGGAAGGTGAAAATGACCTTGTCCTGGAAAACCCAATTCCTCCTGTGGAGGAGGAGGAGGAGGATCAGAATGACCTCCCCTTTGTCCCCCCAGGAAGAGTTCTGAGTGTGCCCAGAAGGTCTAGGTCTCCTTCTCAGGAGTCTAACCACTCTTACACCTCAATAGGGACCTCTGTCTCCTCTCATAGGAGGGAATCCTCTCATGAGAGGAGAAAGAGACTGATTCAATATGAGCAAACTCAGCTTGAACTCAGGAAACAGCAATTGGCTATAGACAGGGAGTCCCTAGATCTCTATAGAGAGAGACAAAAGATGGGACTAGAGTCCCATGGTGGCAGCAGTTTCCCCAAAGATAGGGAAAGGTCTTATGACCATAGAAACCTGAGCAAGATTGTCCCTCCCTACCAGAGTGGGGATGACATCCACAAATGGATAACTGCTCTAGAGAGGGCCTGTAAAGTACAGAGGGTCCCTCAGGAGCAGTGGGCAGCAATCTTGTGGCTCTCCTTTGCAGACAAAGGTAGAGACAAGCTCCTCACTGTTAGAGAGGAGGAGGCTGATAATTACAAAGTCTTGAAGAGTGCTCTAATTGATGGGTTTGGCCTAACCACTGAACAATACAGGTTAAAGTTCAGGGATACCCAAAAAGCACAGACTCAAGACTGGATGAACTTTGTTGATTGTTCTGCCAAGGCTCTGGAAGGTTGGTTATTGGGCAGTAAGGTATGTGACTTCACAGGATTGTACAATCTTATCATGAGGGAGCAGATTCTTAATAACTGTCAAAATCAGCTGTTGCATCAGCACCTGGTAGACTCTGATCTGACCTCTCCCCAAGAATTGGGAAAGAAGGCAGACAAATGGGTCAGAACCAGGGTGAAGCAGAAGGTACAGAACCAAGGTGGTGACCCTAAGAAGCAAGATTCGAAAAACTCTGATAAGAGTGGGGAGAAGGGTAAAGATCAAAAGTCTTCACAAGGCCCCCAAAAATCTTCTTCAGGTGGGGATTCACAGTCTACCAAAGGGAAAGGCCAAAGGAAACCATGGTGCAAGGTCTGTAAGCAAAAGACCCACTGGACCAGTGATTGCACCAAGTCCAAAGACTCTACTCCAGCCCCCACCAATGCCCCTAAGGCACCTGCTCCCCCTAGTGCAGTTACAGTTGGTGGTGGGACTACACAAGCCAAGGGTTTAGTAGGGTTGACCCTGGGTAAAGAGTTGAGCTCTGACCTAGTCAGAGAACTCACTCAGGCTGTCCTAGTCTGTGATGGAGGCATGGATATGACCTCCTCTGTGAGTCCCAGTAATCTGGGCAAGTACAGACAACAGCCCTTAATCAATGGAAGAGAGGCTTTGGCATTTAGGGACACAGGGGCAAGTGTCACCATGGTGACACAAGACCTTGTGAATCCTGGGCAGATTATACTTGGTGAAATGTACCAAGTGACCATGGCTAGCAACGTCAGAACAGACCATACTCTGGCAGTTGTTAACTTCTCCTGGGGAGGGGTAACTGGCCTTAAGAAGGTTGTGGTAAGTGCAGACCTACCCGTTGAATGCTTGCTTGGCAATGACTTAGAAACTTCAGCTTGGGCAGAAGTGGAGCTCAGGACCCATGCAGAAATGCTGGGGATCCCTGCAGATGTGTTTGCTGTGACCAGGTCACAAGCCAAAATGTCTAGCACTGAACAGGCCTTGGATTCTGGAATAATGGACCAAGTGCCCTACAAGAAGAGGAGTAGTAGGGTAAAGGCAGTGCCTTCCCCCTTGGCTCAGAAGGAAGATCAGTCTCTTGAGGGGGATGATCTCAGTCCTGAGGAAGGAACTGTCCCAGAGGAGCTTGAACCTGACCAGGTTGAGTTCTTGGGGACAGGGGGCCCTTCCAGGGCAGATCTGAGCCAGGAGCAGCAGAGCTGCCCCTCTCTTGAACCCCTCAGACAGCAAGCTGCTGCTGAGGCTGCTGGGAAAGCTAGTGGTCCTCATACTGTGTATTTGGATGATTGGCTCTTGTACTCCGAGTGTAGAGACCCCAAGTCTGGTGCTACCAGGAGGTTGGTTATACCTTTGAAGTTCAGGGGCTTCCTATTGACCCTAGCCCATGATATTCCCTTAGCAGGTCACCTGGGCCAGAACAAGACTTGGGACAGAATTGTCCCTCACTTTCACTGGCCCCACATGTCTGAAGACACCAAGGAGTTTTGTCGCTCCTGTGTAACCTGCCAGGCCAGTGGCAAGGCAGGTGGCACTACAAAGGCCCCCTGATACCACTACCTGTGGTGGGGGTTCCCTTTGAAAGGGTGGGGATTGACATTGTTGGTCCCATGGATCCCCAAACAGCATCTGGGCACAGGTTTATCCTGGTGGTAGTGGATCATGCCACCAGGTACCCAGAGGCTATTCCCCTTAGGACCACTACAGCACCTGTGGTGGCAAGGGCCCTCCTGGGAATTTTCTCAAGAGTGGGCTTCCCTAAGGAGGTTGTATCAGACAGGGTGCAAACTTTATGTCTGGATACTTAAAAGCAATGTGGAAGGAGTGTGGAGTGACTTACAAGTTCACCACACCCTATCACCCACAATGCAATTGTTTAGTTGAGAGATTCAACAAAACCTTGAAGGGCATGATTAAAGGGCTCCCAGAAAAGCTTAGGCGAAGATGGGACATACTCTTGCCCTGCCTTTTATTTGCATACAGGGAGGTGCCTCAAAAGGGGTTGGCTACAGCCCTTTTGAACTTTTGTTTGGTCACCCTGTCAGGGGTCCATTGTGCTTGGTGAAGGAAGGATGGGGGTTACCTCTCAAGCCCCCAAAGCAAGACATAGTGGACTACGTACTTGGTCTCCGCTCACGGATGGCTGAGTATATGAAAAAGGCAACTAAAAACCTTGAGGCTAGCCAGGAACTTCAAAAAGCCTGGCATGACCAAAGGCTGTACTGACTGTTTACCAGCCAGGACAGAAGGTGTGGGTGTTGGAGCCAGTGGCCCCAGCAGCTCTCCAAGACAAATGGAGTGGACCCCATACCATTGTTGAACAGAAGGGTGAGGTTACCTACTTAGTAGACCTAGGAACACCCAGGAGTCCCCACAGGGTTCTCCATGTCATTAGGTTAAAACCATATGTGGACAGGGCAGACATGGGCTTGCTCATGGCTACTGATGAGGGACAGGAGGAAGAGAGTGACCCACTCCCTGACCTGCTCTCACAGAACCCTGATGATGGGTCAGTGGATGGTGTAGCCTTGGCAGGCAGCCTCACTACCCAGCAGCAGACTGATTGCAGACAGGTGCTCAATCAGTTCAGACACATATTCTCACTGACACCCAGTCATACTACCTGGTGCACTCATGAAGTGGACACTGGGGACAGTCTGCGTATTAAAAATAAGATTTATAGGCAACCTGACCATGTCAGGGACTGTATCAGGACAGAAGTCCAGAAGATGTTGGATTTGGGAGTTATTGAACCCTCAGATAGCCCTTGGGCTAGTCCAGTGGTCCTTGTGCCAAAACCTCACACCAATGGTGGGAAAAGAGAGATGAGGTTTTGTGTGGACTACAGGGGTCTCAATGCAGTCACTAGGACTGATGCCCATCCAATACCAAGGGCAGATGAGCTAATAGACACTTTGGCCTCAGCCAAATATCTAAGCACATTTGACCTGACAGCTGGCTACTGGCAGATCAGACTAGCTGATGATGCAAAGCCAAAGACAGCATTCTCAACCCCTAGTGGGCATTATCAATTTGTGGTGATGCCCTTTGGTCTGAAGAATGCACCTGCCACTTTTCAGAGGTTGGTGAATACAGTCCTTACAGGTCTGGAAGCCTATAGTGCAGCATATCTAGATGATATTGCTGTCTTTAGCTCCACCTGGGAGGATCACCTGGTCCACCTCAGAAATGTTTTACAGGCCCTGCTTAAAGCAGGCCTGACTATCAAGGCCACCAAGTGCCAGATAGGGCAGAGTCAGGTTGTGTACCTGGGCCACCTTGTGGGTGGAGGCCAGGTTCAACCACTGCAGAGCAAGATCCAGACCATCATGGACTGGACTGCTCCAACTACCCAGACTCAGGTGAGAGCCTTCTTAGGCCTGACTGGGTACTATAGGAGATTTGTCAAGGGGTATGGATCAATAGTGACACCCCTGAATGACTTAACTTCCAAGAAAATGCCCAAAAAGGTTCAGTGGACAGTTAGCTGTCAAAAGGCATTTGATGACCTGAAGCAGGCCATGTGCACTGCTCCCATTCTACAGAGTCCTGATTACTCCAAGAAGTTCATTGTTCAAACTGATGCATCTGAATTGGGGGTAGGGGCTGTACTGTCACAATTGAATGATGAAGGTCAGGATCAGCCAGTAGCTTTCATTAGCAGAAGGCTGACCCCTAGAGAGAAACGTTGGTCAGCCATTGAGAGGGAGGCCTTTGCTGTGGTCTGGGCTCTGAAAAAGTTGAGGCCATACCTGTTTGGTACTCACTTCCTTGTTCAAACAGACCATAAGCCCCTCTTATGGCTAAAACAAATGAAGGGTGAAAACCCCAAACTGCTTAGGTGGTCCATTTCCTTACAGGGGATGGACTTCACAGTGGAACATAGACCTGGGAGTAACCATGCCAATGCAGATGGACTCTCTAGGTACTTCCACTTAGAACATGAAGACTTAACTGGGCAAGGTTAGTTTAATGTCCCTACGTTACGTTTGGGGGGGTTGTGTAGGAGAGTAGGATCTGCTTCACATGGGTACCCCCACTTTTTGCTGATGCTTCACTGTTTTTCGACCTTAGTCTGGCTGGGGCCCTGCTAATCAGAACCCCAGCCTAGCTGCTTCCTCTTTAAAATGGTTTCCATGTGCCTTAGGCACATCTCTAATTGGAATCTGGAGTGCCCTTATAAGTCCCTAGTATATGGTATACTATGTACCCAGGGCATAGGTACCTCAGAAGCCTACCAGGGGCTGCAGCATGTATTGTGCCACCCCTGGAAGGCCATCCAAACTGACACCACAGGTCTGCTACTGCAGCCTGGGTAAGGTGGTGCATGCACCCCTTACTGTGATATAGGCTACCTATATCACTACCTACATACACACAGATAAACCTATAAGTCACTCCTATGGCAGGCCTCATCTATCCTGAAGGCAGAGTGCGTGGTTCCTATGTGAGAGGGTGCCCCTGCAAGAGCAGGGCCCCTCTGCAGCGTTCGGAGACCCTTCTCTGATGCTGTTTGTAGTGCAGCCTGACCATATACTCTTAAGCACATTATAACCTCGCGTTAAATGCTAACTTTGGGATGGCTGCACGGAAACATGTCGTGTTTGGTGTCAAACATCTTGGAATACTACCCCCCCGCCAGTTCTGGTGGCGGGGGTAGCATTCCACTCTTCTAGAGAGAAAGACATGTACACACCGGTATACCCGGTACTGACTTTCCAGAGCACTGGCATCACAAAATGGATGCCGCTGCCACAGACACGAGTCTGGCCTCCTGCTGCTGACCGAAACTCCGGCAGGGGAGGCCTGGACAATAGGTTTCCTGCCCCAGGGAGGTGTGACCACCTCCCCAGACAGGATAGTGTGTATTGGGGCTGGGCGGGAGCACTCTCGGGTGCTTTGAAATCCTGCACTGGGGGCACACTTGGTGTCCCTGTGCATACCCCAGTTAAAACCGGCTCAGGGGCTTCCAGCCCCTGCTTTGGCGTGAAACTGGACAAAGGGAAAGGAGTGTAACCACCCCTCTGCCCTGACCCTCCCATAGGTAGGGCCACAGAGTATGTCCAACCCCCTGCCTTAGTATAAGTAGGGGACCCCATCCTTAGGACTTTAGATTTACCTGGACGAAACTCTGACACAGAATCCTGGACCTTCGATGCTCTACTTTAAGATTAGAGGACTGAAGAATCTCCCTTGGGGTCAAGGAGTGACTCCCCTGCTTGGCAGGCACCAAAGAAGCAATTGTCCAGTCTGCATCGCTGAAGCTCCCGTCGGATGCCGAAGTCTTTGCATCACCAGAGTTGGATTTCCAGACTTCCCCGAGGCTTCCCTGAGTCCCCAGCAAAGCTGAGGCCCGTAGCTGTCGTGGGTAACGTGGAACCGTGACCCCTGGACACTGAACGCATTTGCAAGTGCTTCCTCTTCTGGGTCTTCCACGAAGTTGTGCTTTGGGCTTCGAGTAGCCCCAGCCTCCAGCACCAACTGCACCGAAGATCACTGGCCTCCACTCTACGAGTGTCCTGTGAGCCAGCTCCACGTGCATCGTCTCAAGGCTCCTTCGCGGTCGCTAGTCCGTTGGCTAGTAGGCCCTCCCGAAGGCCAATCTTTTTCTGCTTGGGCTCTCTGGTTTCTCTAGGCGTGCTCTGACTTATCCGTTCCTGGGTGAGTCCCACAGACCTTGCTGGTCTGCAACATCATCCTTCTTCCATTTCCATGAGACTTGCCTTTGCCAAGGCTTGTTGGGTCCAATCCGGTCGCCGATGCCCCTGCAATCGACAAACTTCATGGGACAGCTCGAATCCAGCTCCTGGTTGTCGTCGACGCCTCCTGGACCTCGTGGCTGAAGAGTCAAGACGACTGTCAACCTACCTGAAGCACTCAACATCGGTGGGCATCTGCTCATCGCCTTCCTGGTCACTGGCTAGTGACCCAGACTATGTCCCCTCTGCTTTCAGGTTCTTCAGATCTTCGATCCACCTTTGGATCCACCCGAACACTTTCGACTTGGTCGCCAGCAGCACTTTGCAGCAGATCGCCATAGAAAGCGATGACGAAACCCGACCCCGAAAGACACCTATGCACCCGGCTCCCCTGGGTGAGCTAACTCGAGTACTCTGGTGCTCCCGTGGGTATTGACACTAGAACAGCCTAGTTCTCAAAGGGTTTGCTCCAAGTCCTCCTCTAAGTGTCCCTTTTCTTTTAAATTCTAATCGCGACTTTCCCCATAGAAGTTAATGGTGGTTCGCGGCTGTGTTCATACACTGCACGCATCCCCCGTGGGTCCCCTGTGTCACTGCCTTGGGTGGTTCCTTGTGGTCCAAGCACTTATACAGGCTCTAGGCCTTGTGTCTAGCTCAGTCGTGGTTCTTATACCACTTTATTGGTATATGGTTTGGTACGCCCCTGGGGCTCAAACGTGTATTTGTGCTATTACTGTAGATAACTAACTTATAATTTATGTACTTCGAACTCTAGCCTCATAAAGAGACTAGAGGGGTGTGTTTAGTAATAAATACATATATTTTGAATATATACCTGGTGTGGTCCTCTTTCATTTGGTCACTCAAGAGATTATAGACTGGTAAAACAAGCTGCTTTCCATTCCTTCAAGACTTAGCCTGAAGGCTGCTCTCCATAGCTACCACTAGGATAGCTTTCAATAAAGGTTGTCTTTAACCTATCTCCAATAAGGGGTTGTTTGGACTGGTGCAAGGTGCCCACTATAATTAGTGGACAGCATATGCCAGGCCAACTTCTCACAGTCACACAGCCCGGGGGAAGAGGGTTAGGGTTTGATGAATGGTTGGGAAGGGGGGTTTTGGGAAAGGTTTGACAAAGAAAAACAGTCAGCATGGACAACAACAAAACACAATCTTGGCAGACAACCATATCCATAAATCAGTTAAGGGAGAAAAAGGAAATGCATGTGTGATGATGATAACTTGATGGTTAATGATAGTACTTACTAACTACTACTACTAGACAATTAGACAGTACAGGGCAGCAGTATATTATGCAATTTGCCTTGCCTGTCTGCCCTCAGAGAGACCCGAATTACATTCAGTTTCTGTTGTGTTGTACCGGCCCGGGCTTAAAGATAGCAAAGAAAAGCCAAAAATTGCTGTAGGGATGAATTGAATTATAAGCAGAGAGCAAACATAACAACAACAACACACAGTAGTAATGATTGAAGACCAAAAATGAATCAAATTTAAAAGATGATGAAAGTTGATACTGTTACTGTATGTTATCCTGGTTAAAATGTGGAGTTGCATCTCGGCATTCGTCTTGGTCCTCCCTTCCATGGACGCTCCGGCCATCAATCTTGGGTGACGCCACTGCCTGCCTGGCAGATGTAGATTCATTGGTAAGGTAAGGGAGAGTAGTTTTTCCCAGTGTAGCACAGGGTAAGGTCCGGCCTGTAATTGCAGATGGGAAAACAAAAGGGATATTGAAAAATCAAGTAGAAAAAAAATGCCTAAATTACGGTGGAGTGCAACAAGAACAATTTCAGAGGCGGCATGGATTTGGATACATCATGTCTACTCTAGTCTGTTTCCAGCATTAACCTCCAACAACAACAGGACAGAGCAGGCCCACGGCACCCGTGACACATCCTCCATTTAGCGTACATGTTTTGACAGAGGCAGACAAAGCAGATATACAGCAACATAGCATTTTACAAATTAAGTGACTAAATCAATGCCCCGCTGTCAGTCATACCACCACACTAGACTCCACCACTACACAGACATGTAGGTCTGCAGTGGTTGTTGTTGACTTGGTTACCTTTTAATGCACTCATGAAAAGCACTGAGTTATTCCATCAATCATCTCTGATCGTACTGAGTGACTGCGAAGAGATAATGTCACTGTGGTCATCATCATGGTGTGTTGTCCAACTCAATGTGCAGTAGTGTACAGATTGAGTTCCCTTTCCATATTCAAAATGCAATGGATCGGCCTGCAGTAGAATTAGAAAATAGTTATTGAAAAACAAGAATGGAAACAAACATTGCATTGAGTTACTTGTAGTGTGTAGATTAGATAATAGTACACAATGAATTACCTTCATGCACTACAAACAACAACAACACAAATCACTCAGTCAGCGTCCAATGCATGTCATCATTCATTACCTGTTCCTTCTCATCTTCAGTTAATGGGCAGTCTGTATCGGCTCGGAAAGGAGGATAGCTATAGTAGTCATCATCATGTTCCACTTCTTTTGGAGAGACTCAACGAGGCAAGATTTTAGTTTTTCTTCCATTATGCTACATCCAATTATCATCTGGCTTGAGGGCAATAGATTTAGGTCGATTCAGGAGGAGCAGGACTCGGAGGAGTGGACTGAAATGCAGAGAGCTGAAACTCATATAAGGCAATAAAATACGAAGACGGTGGTGATGGATTTGTTGTGATTTGAAGTTTCCAAACAGAAAGACAGACACACAAATAGAAGTAAATAAGGGAGAACCACAATAAGAAGTGGAAGCCTAGTTGTCAGGGAAGTATAGCTCGTCCTCAAACTCTGGAGGTTCAACCAGAAGTAGGTAATCAGCATCCAACACGCTACTTCCGTCACCTGAGCCGCTGTCCTCATCTTCCTGCGTTGATTCATGTATTGTGTAATTCGGTGGTATAAATTGCTGATTCATTTTGATCATGGTTAACCTCTCAACGTTTTTGGGTGAGAGACTGGTCCTTTTCACTGTTACAATGGAACCAGCAGCACTGAAAACACGTTCAGAAGAGACACTTGTGACAGGGCAAGCCAGATAGATTATCGCGAGCCTGCTGAGCACTGGCCATTGGCCCCTTTTGCCATACCAATACCGCAATGGGTTTTGATCAATGTAGACCTCTGTTGGGTCATCCAGGTAGGCCTGGACCATTTTGTCAATGTTCAGGGGTGCTAAACTTAGTGCGGCCTCTTTTGTCTTTGCATCAGCACTGGACCTAGCAAGTCCTTGCTGCAAATACCAATCCTGTGCCGTTTGTACTGGGGCTGATGAGCCGGTTATTGCTGTTGTCGATAGTGTTGGTGACAGCTGTGAACCAAATGCACTGCCCACAGGCTCTGAAGTTGAACTTGACGCCGGATGCTCTGCTGTAGTACTTGACGTGGGTTTGAGGCCTTTAATTACCAGCCGTTCATTTTCCAATGTACTGGCTGCCTCAGCTATCCAAGTTTTGTCCTGGGCAACATCCACTTCTGAAAAAGGGAGTAATGTCTTACTGTGCAGTGCCGATTTGTACAGTGGATCCAGAATTGTGGCACAAATGTAATGTTGTTGTGACACAATCTTATTTTGCACCCTTGCATTTTCACTTAAGCGACATGATAAGCTCTCCACCAACTCATATGCTTCTTTTTTTCCCTCCACACCTTTGTACCCTTCACACACCCGCATCAGCTGTTGCTCTAGCATGTGCAACAATGGGATAGCTTGGCCCATAGTACAGTCCTCCTTGCTGACTTCACGTGTGAAGACCTCGAGAGGAAGAAGCATCTCTGTAAGAGATTTAACTAGGCACCATTGGTCCATCTGAAGGGTCATGCCTTTCACAGTAGCATCCGCCCTTTTAATGACATATTCATTGATTGGTCTGTACTGCTCAAACAGACGGTCAAGCATGTAATACGTTGAGTTCCAACGTGTTGCCACCTCCTGGATGAGTGCTTTGACTGTCATTCTATAGTCACGTTGAATGATCCTCAGCTGCTTCCGGGCTTTAAAAGAATGGCTGAAATGCGTGCATATTCTGCGGCAGGTGGTCAGTAAGTTGCTGACTATGGGTTCTTTTTTCAGAAAGTCTTGAACTATAATGTTAATGCAGTGCGCCAAACACGGGACCCTGAAATACTCACCAAGCGTCATGGCCTTAAGTATATTACTGCCATTATCCGTGGCAACAAAACCAATGTCAAGCCCTCTGGGGCGCAGCCATTCAAAGACCTTGCTGTTAAACTCTTCCAAAATGTTTTCAGCAGTATGAGATTTCTCCATGGCGAACATGGCTACAGTTGCATGTTTCCGAGAAGCATTAAAAATTGCAGCTGTGTCAACAGCACCTACTTCAGATTAAGGCTGGGGGTAGTTCGCGAAGTAGCGCTACGCGAAGCTACGTGAAGTGCAGTTCGCACTACGCGAGCTACGCGTAGCACTACGCGAACTGCGTAGTGCGCTGTTCGCGATGATTGCACAGTGCCGGATGCTTGTCCGCACTGTGCAATCATTGAAAAGGGCATCTTGCACAGTGCGAGCTGTCTTTTACTGCCGCTCGAGTAGATTTTAACTCGAGCGGCAGCTTTCTCAACGCGGACTGGTAGTTTCTCATCGCGAGCGGTCGCGAGCATACGCGACCACTCGCAATGAGAAACCTGACCTCCCCGCATTGAGAATCTCGCCGGCAGGTTTATTTTCCACGCTCGCGATCGGCAACTTGATGTTGCTGATCGCGAACGAGGAAAAGTCTCGCCGGGATGTCATTTTGCTTGCTCGCGGTCGCCAACTTGACGTTGAGGACCGCGAGCAAGCAAAAAATGACCGCTGCACTACGCTACGCGTGTTTGCACTTTGCTACGTGCAATTCGCGTTGTGCGAAGTAGCGCAAACTTTGCAAACTACGCGAGCGTAGCGTAGTGCTTTGCCCAGGGTTACTTCAGATAGCTTGTCTCTAACCCCCACAAAAGAGACCCAGTGTGCAGTGATGCACATGTAATCAGTGGCTTGGCAACTGGTCCACATGTCTGTTGTCAGGTGGATTTTGTGAACAGCACTCTGCTGCAAAGCTTGTCCAACCAATTCCAGCACATCGTGATGTAGTGCTGGAACAGCAACGCGGGCGAAATAGGATCGGCTGGGAACCTTCCATTTAGGGCAGATGGCTGACACAAATTCAAGGAAACCCACCCCTTCCACAAATGAAAAAGGGAGAAGGTCCAGTGCTAAATTTTTTGCCAGCTTCGCATTGTACAACCGTGCTGTTGGGTGGTTGCGTTGGTACTGCCCCTCCGACCTAAGCATGCTGTCAATGGTAAGCTGGAATATTTTCCTTTGTGGTGCACCTTTCTTCTTGAACCCAGCTAGGCTCAACGACGCTGCACTTTTGCTCATTGCAGTGCCCGGTTGCCTTTGTGTCTCATGTTGACTCTTACTACGGTGCCACTCAGATGTTGCTGAGGATGTGTGCGTTACCAGTACACTGCTGGGAGTAGGGCTAGAAATGTCTCCCTCTTGTTGACCTTCCACCGCGATCATATCTTCCCCTAATTCTTCATCCCCAACAACAGCAATGGGTCCAGTTTTCCTTTTTTCTAAGTGAAGTAGGTGAGCCTCCCACTTGATAGTGTGGTGTTTTTTTAGATGACTTGTTTGTCCTCCGGTACCATAGTTTGTACCTAGCTTATTCCGCTTAACAGGCTGCCGACAAATTGAGCATATAGCAATGTTCTCCTCCTTACTGCTAACCGAAAAGAAGTCCCAAACTGGAGAGGAGAACTTTCTGCCGCTGCTGAAGGTGCCACTTTCAATACCAGATGAAATGGAGGGTGTGCATGGAATTTGACTCTGTGCACTTACATTACCACCACCTACTGAGGTGGTGGTTGAGCTGGATGTAGGTCCCTGCCGGACCTTTGCAAAGGCAAATATGGAAGCTGGAGGTCATGTTGGCGTTACCTGTGTTGGTGGTATCCGTGCTACATCCCTCGCAGTGATTTGGGATAGTCTAATAATGTTGGTCTCCATCTCCGCAGGCCCAGGAGTGATGTTCGTGATGACTGGCTCTTCATCATCATCATCATCATTAACCCCCTCGTCTACATCTACCTCCATAACTGTAAGGCTTTAATGAACCTTCCTTTTCACTAGCCTTGTCTTGTGGCGTGCATCACTCTCAGGCTGAGCTGGTGGCTTCCAAGTGGCATCTAGATCATCAGAAGCGGGGCTTGAAGAAGAAGTTGATGGACTAACCCTCCTTTTCCTTTGCTGGGGGTATGGAAGACAATGGATCTTCTGGAACAGTGGCTTGCTCCTCTTTGTCTGCAAAAAGCTCGATTTCCTGAACTGTCCCTACTTCAGGTGGAACAACTACGATTGTGGGCTGTGGTTCCGGCTGTGGTTCCGGCTGCGGCTGTGGTTGCGGCTGTGGTTCCGGCTGTGGTTGCGGTTCCGGCTGCGGCTCTGGCTGCGGCTGGGGTTGTGGCTGGGGTTGCGGCTGGGGTTGCCCACTTATCTGCTGAGTTTCCGCCTGCGAGTGCGTGGATTGGGTACTACTTTGCGATAATGACATTTCAACATCACTGGTCGTTAGTAGACTGGCTACCTCTGCCACAGTCATGGGCTTAGGCCTAGGTTGCTGGGGTGGGCCCACTGATGCAGAGGTGCTGCTCCCAGCTTGGTCCCCGCTGGACACCGCTGCTGCAGGCGTAAGTTTTTTTTTACCAAACAACACATCGGCCGGCACACCAGTCTTGGCAAGTGCCACTTCCTTCTTCTGTCCCTTCTTCTCACTGGCAACTTTCTTGGTACTGGAGGACCTGGTACCTTTCTTTGGGGCCATCTTCTTCAGATGTCAGCAGGACGCAGGTGCACAAGTTGCAGAGATGTCTGTGGTCACACGTGGACGTGACGCGCAGCAGGACTTCTGCCTGGCAGTACAACGGGTGATGATGACACCTCCTCCTCTGTCTTTTTGTGCACCTAAAAGCAAAGAAGCCAGGAGAAGAACATCAGTGAAATGTTGCATTTGTTGTTGTGGTTCAATTACTAGCAGTACAAACAAACAAATAAAAGATATAAATTAGTGTAGCCATTTGTGAGACTGTCAACAAGGGCTTTCATGGTATACTGTGTACACTGTCAGGAAGGATAGGAAAGAAGAGGAACAACAACCAAAATACAAATGTAATAGAAGTGGACCCTGTTTGGGATTACATTATTTGCTCAGTCATCACATCATTCAAGGAGCTGCAGCTGGCAAAGGGGATGGATGCAAGCAGTAAGCCAAAAGGAAAACCATGCAGGCCTAAATGGCAAAAGCAGCACACTTAGTTAACTCCCACCAGAAATGGCTACCAGCCACATGGACACTCACAAATCACAAGCAACAAGCATGAGGCCTGGAAAACAATGTACTGAAAACAGGCCTACGATATCCAGGCAAAGGCTGCATGGTAAACCACACTGCTTTGCCTGTAATGCAATAAAATGCAAAAACGAAAATACACATGGCTAAACAAGGCCTGCAACACACCACACACAACTAAGGCATGTATTTAACACACCCCAAAAACTGAAATACACCCAAAAATCCACATTTTGCAATTCAATCCAATGCCATCCATGTGCCCTAAATGATGTTTAAATTGAACAGAACACACAGAAACAGTTGTTTCATGCACCCCTGACTACCTCTGGGCCCACTGGATGAAAGGCCTGTTGGCAGACTAGGCTACAAGCTTGCAGGCCTATGGATAAAGCACACTACCGGCCTTCAAAATAGCCACCAGCCTCATGGCCAGGCCCAAAAAGCACACTGCCTGGCTTCAAAATGGCCGCCAGCCTCATGGCCAGGCCCACAACAACAAGAAACTAAAGACAGACAATGCAGGCCTATGGCAAAAAGCACACTGCCTGGCTTCAAATTGGCCACCAGCCTCATGGCCAGGCCCACAACAACAAGAAACTAAAGACAGACAATGCAGGCCTATGGCAAAAAGCACACTGGCTGGCTTCAAAATGGCCGCCAGCCTCATGTGCAGGCCCACAACAACAAGAAACTAAAGACAGACAATGCCGGCCTATGGCAAAAAGCACACTGCCTGTCTTCAAAATGACCGCCAGCCTCATGGCCAGGCCCACAACAACAAGAAACTAAAGACAGACAATGCAGGCCTATGGCAAAAAGCACACTGCCTGGCTTCAAAATGGCCGCCAGACTCATGTGCAGGCCCACAACAACAAGAAACTAAAGACAGACAATGGAGGCATATGGCAAAAAGCACACTGCCTGGCTTCAAAATGGCCGCCAGCCTCATGGCCAGGCCCACAACAACAAGAAACTAAAGACAGACAATGCAGGCCTATGGCAAAAAGCACACTGCCTGGCTTCAAAATGGCCGCCAGCCTCATGGCCAGGCCCACAACAACAAGAAACTAAAGACAGACAATGCAGGCCTATGGCAAAAAGCACACTGCCTGGCTTCAAAATGGCCACCAGCCTCATGGCCAGGCCCACAACAACAAGAAACTAAAGACAGACAATGCAGGCCTATGGCAAAAAGCACACTGCCTGGCTTCAAAATGGCCACCAGCCTCATGGCCAGGCCCACAACAACAAGAAACTGAAGACAGACAATGCAGGTCTATGGCAAAAAGCACACTGCCTGGCTTCAAAATGGCCACTAGCCTCATGGCCAGGCCCACAACAACAAGAAACTAAAGACAGACAATGCAGGCCTATGGCAAAAAGCACACTGCCTGGCTTCAAAATGGCCACCAGCCTCATGGCCAGGCCCACAACAACAAGAAACTAAAGACAGACAATGCAGGCCTATGGCAAAAAGCACACTGCCTGGCTTCAAAATGGCCACCAGCCTCATGGCCAGGCCCACAACAACAAGAAACTGAAGACAGACAAGGCAGGCCTATGGCAAAAAGCACACTGCCTGGCTTCAAAATGGCCACCAGCCTCATGGCCAGGCCCACAACAACAAGAAACTAAAGACAGACAATGCAGGCCTAGGGCAAAAAAGCACACTGCCTGGCTTCAAAATAGCCGCCAGCCTCATGGCCAGGCCCATAACAACAAGAAACTGAAGACAGACAATGCAGGCCTATGGCAAAAAGCACACTGCCTGGCTTCAAAATGGCCGCCAGCCTCATGGCCAGGCCCACAACAACAAGAAACTGAAGACAGACAATGCAGGCCCATGGCAAAAAGCACACTGCCTGGCTTCAAAATGGCCGCCAGCCTCATGGCCAGGCCCACAACAAGAAGCCTAGGCCACAAAGGGAAACACATGCAGGCCTTAGTATATGGCTAAAGCAGCACACTTGTAACTCCCACCAGAAATGGCTACCAGCCACATGGACACTCACAAATCACAAGCAACAAGCAGGAGGCCTGGAAAACAATGTACTGAAAACAGGCCTATAATAGCCAGGCAAAGGCTGCATGGTAAACCACCCTGCTTTTGCTTTGCCTGTAATGCAATAAAATGCAAAAACGAAAATACACAGGGCTAAACAAGGCCTGCAGCACACCACACACAACTAAGGCATGTATTTAACACACAGCCCAAAAAACTGAAATACACCCCAAAAAAACACATTTTCCAATTCAATCCACTGCCATCCATGCCCCCTAAATGATGTTTGAAATTAATAAATACATCACACAGCAATTCATGACCCATGACTAGCTCTGGACCTACTGGCTACCCACAACGATTTATTTTTAAAAATGATGAAAAGTACCAAAAATGAAGTTGCAGCAACTGCAATGCCCCAATCAAACAACACCAACTTACTTGTAAAATCTCAAATTCCAAAATCCTCAAATCCAATGATAATGATGCAGCAGACACAAAGAGTGATCCTTCCAGCTCAAATCCAAGTGAAAAATGAACAGGAGATGGACAAAGCACTGGAGGAGCCTGCTGGATAGGAACAGGAAGTAGGAGACTCTGTGGCACTTCCTCCCTCTCCCCCCCAAAAAATTTGACCAAAAAGGACAGCCAAATATCAATCTGAGGTTTTTTTTCCAGCCAAATCATCAATTTATAGAAGGTTTGATGCTGCTTGCAATGTTATTGTTCTCCAGATTGAAAATTTTGCGTGTTCGGGATCGCGTGCTGTACAAAAATATCGCCGGATGTCCGATGGCGTGCCCGAATGACGTGTTCACGGTCGCAATCTCTCTTGCGGTGCACGATGGCGCGGTGAATGACGTGTTCATGATCGCACACTCTCGCGTTGTCCGATGGCGCGGCGAATGACGTGTTCGCGATCGCAAACTCTCGCGGGATAACGCGGCCGGCTACCGAAATCTCGTGGCGCACGCGAACGGATAGGAAAACCCGTCGGCGAACGCAGGAATCCCGGTAAGTCGCTATCGCGCGCGCTAGAACGCATTTTTAAAGCGCGACAAGAAAATAATTCCGCTACGCTGCGGATCGCGGAATTGTTGGCAATTCCGCGTTCTCCGCGGAACGCGAAATTGCCTAAATTCCGCAAATTCCGCGAGCGGAGCGGAATTGGATGCCCAGGGTTATTATTTTCCCACGATAGGCTGCGATATTGAAAGTTGCGTTACGCTACTCTTGCAGTAGTTATCGCATGTTCTTGTGAATATACCCCTAAGTCTTTCCCTCGGCCTCTACTCTCAGTTTTCCCGGGAATAGCATGGAGTACTTGAGTTTGCGCTATCTCAGCTCTTTCTTTACTTCGAGGAAGCTGTGGCGTTGTTTTGTCACTGCTGCAGTGTAGTCCGGAAAGAATGTCACTGTGCTGTGTTCGAGATGAAATGGGGGGGGCAATTCGAGCCATTTGGAGGATTGCACCGCGGAAACTGAAAATGGGGGCAGGTATGGGCCTTGGGGGGGCCCCCGGTCTGGGTCTGCCACCCGGAACTCGGTGGGCTCTTTCCACCGAGAAGTAGCTGGACAGCCCTCGTGTCTGCAATTGATTCTTGATGAGGTCTTCGACAAACAGGTCCAGTGCTGGTCCCCTCGTCCCTTCAGGCACTCCAATAATTCTCACATTATTGCGCCTCGAACGTCCTTCCTGATCATTGAGCTTGGTGGCCATAAGCTTGTTGTTCGCTTCTAGTTGACGTACGTGGTGCTGAAGAGCAGCCAAATCTTTGGAGAGGGTTGCCGTTATTGCTTCGACCTCTGTCACTCTTGTGGTCATTTTCTTAAAATCCTCCCGGATTAGGGAGAGTTCTACAGAGACCGACCCTATTCGGGAGTCTAAGGAGGTATGTACATTGTTCAGTGTGGTCATAATGACCTGCAGCGTGACCTCTGATGGCTCCGAGGCAGTATGGCTTGCTACTCGGGCAGTTTTGTGGTCTGACTGTTCCGGCTGACCTTTGGCGCAGGCATATTTGTCCAGTTTTGTTTGGTGTGTGCCGTGCTGGCCCCTTCCCCCATGGCTGCAACTCACCACTGAGTGTTGCGTAGTGCAGCGTTGGTAGGTGGTGGTACTCACCGCTGCCAGCACGTGCGGTGGGTAGCCACACGTGGCCTTTCGGGTTTCCCACCACCGCCCGGTCATTTCGGATTTAGCTGCTGCCACTGAGGGAGATCAAGGGGGGGCTTTTCAACAAGTGCCACCATGCGGCCTGCACCTCTGCGCAGAGAGTCGTGTGTCCAGCTCACCTTTCGGGAATGCAATGTGGCCTAGGCGCAGCAGGGTCTACCGTCGTGTTTCTGTGCCGCCGTTGCAAGATGGCTTCCACCCTTCCTAGGGAGCCTGATAGTGTGTCAGGAGCTCGATTCGCATACTGTGCTCTCCGGTGAGGGAAAGGGGAGTCCCCACTCAGTGGACTGTGTTCCCAATGTCTCTGGTGCCGGGGGTTCTCTAGCAGTTCTGTCTCTCTGGTCTGCAGTTGGTCGTATTCAGTATGCCTGTATCTCGTGTCTCTTCTTCTGCGGGACCTCTGTGTCTCAGGGGTCACTGTTTCATATTACGGTTCGTGGGGGCCTGCACATGCTGAGTAGTAATTACGCTACGTGCATTGCAGGTACCGTGCCTCATAACCTATTTGGAGGCCAGATCTTTCCGCTTAGTATGCCTGGCTGGAGCCTGGTTGGGACGCCGCTCCGGGCCGCTCCGTGGCTGGCGAATCTGGATAATTGCTTTGCGATGCCCCGCTGACATGCCGGGGTGTCACTGCCCTTTATTGCCGCTAGTACGCCACCACTTCAGGCCGCCTCCGGGTTCGTCTTCCCGCCCAGGTCTCACCGCTCCCACGCCGCTCGGCAGCGGTCGTGGTCGAGACCCTGGCAGATCAGGATAGCGGTGCACGGAGCCCCGCTGGTATGTCAGGATCATCGCTGCCTCCTGCCTTCACTGTCGGGCCTCTGCTTCTGGCCACATTTGGACTTGCCTTCGGGCATGAGATTCACTGCCCCCACTCTGCTCGGCTGTGGTCGAACTCAAGACCCCGGCTGCTGATCGTGTCGTAGGCCGCGTCTCTATGTTTCGACGCAGGCTCGCCGGAATGCACTTTCCGGGGTCTACGACAGTTGCGTCCAATGCCCAGCCACCTCCGATGCTCTGCCCACTGCTTTGCAGGCAAGTGCACCAACGGATTGTTTGTCGGATCTGTGGGGATGTTGGCCGGTTCACGGAACCTCTCTAGGCAGCGGCCATTTCCTCAGGCTGCTAGCCACACCCCCTTAGATGACAATTTTGAGATTCTCCGTACATGTGGAATTACTATGATTGGCCAATGCAGGACCAGACACCACATGGGAGGATAATACATGAGGGGAAGTAGGGGAAACAGAGAGGGAAGACACACTTGGGGACAAAAAAACAGTGGCTTGGGTCGGTCTTTGGGACAATGCAGACACTATGGCTGCACCAAAGGAAGTGATGGCAGCATTGATGTTCTCCAAAAGCCTGGACTGTGACTCTTGGAACAAACGGATCTTATCTTTGATATTCTGTAAGCCCTGAGAGAACACAGTCCTGACATTATCTCCTGAAACCATCACCCTATGGAGTGCAGCCAGAGAAGTAAACACACATGGACGGTTGGGTCACACATGAGATGTGTGGGGTGTCAGGGGCGGATGCCTCCCTCAGTACTTCTTGGCAGGCACTTGGAAGGGGAGTAGTGGCATGGGGTGCAGCTGAAGCTCCCGATGGAATGGGGGACCGAGGAATTAGGGAGGGTACGGTGGCAGGCCCAGATGGTCGTGGGCCTGCTCAGGGGAAACCATCTCCATTTCCAGTTCTTGTGGGCCAGGGGCAGACCCACATTCATCATCCCGCTAGGTGGTGGCGTCCCTCTCAAGTATCCCCCCTTTCAACTTCCTCAGCTTCCTCACCTGCTGGGTGCTTGGACTCGCTCCTCCTCTTTTTTTTTTTTTTTTTGTATTTTCTTTATTGGTTTTTATGATCAAAAAGAAAGATACAGTACATACATTCCAACCAAAAAGAAAAAGAAATAAACAACAACAAAAACAGTCACAGCGATCATGAATGTACATCAAGTTTAATTACTGGAAGGGTATGCATAATACACTGATTGTTTTACAACTAGGGCTCCTGCTGTTTAAGTTCCCTCATCTCTGGCCCTCTAAGTAACTCTTATATAGACTCCAGAAATTTTTAGGACGGCTCCTAGGGGGAAGCAGTTCACTGTATGATTCCGATTGCGTATTGCAGAACAGCATGTCTCTAGACCATTGAGTCAGGGTAGTGGGGGGACCTCGCGCACAATGCATTGCCACCACACGTTTTGCTATCAGGAGGCCCATGTCTATTAAGCACCTAATATCCTTATGGACTCGCTTGGAGAAGCCCAGTAGGGCTAGCAGTGGGTCTGGTCTCATAGTTTCACCGGTAATCTCACTAAGCTTAGAAAATATTATTATCCAAAAGTTAGCAATTGAGGGGCATAACCATGCTAAGTGGAAGAAGCAAGCCGCCTCCTCTCCACATCTTTCGCATCTGTCGGTTTCACGCAAACCAAACCTATGCAACCGGACTGGGGTATGGTATAGTCTATTAAGAAATTTAAATTGAATGAGGCGGTGTCTACCGTTCAGGGAAATTTGTTGCATAGCATCACAGCAGTACTTCCATGTATCGTCATCTAATTGGACCTCTAAGTCCAATTGCCACTCCAGCCTGGGCTTAATACTCTGGTTCCGGCGTAGTTCCTGTGTTTTACTGTATATATGCGAAACTAGCCCACTCGGGGAGTCGGCGCGTAACATTCTGGTGAGGGGCACTACCTCTGGAGGTTCCAACAGTTCGTCGCCCAGCAACTCTCGAAGTGCACTTTGGGCTCTGTAGTAATGCAATATCGTTAAGGGGAAGACATCTGGTTTATTAGCGACCAACTTTTCCCAGTCCCGCCCCTTCCCATCTGCAAAAAAGTTCCCAATTACTGCTATGTCTAGGGTCTGCATGGCCCGTACTACTTCTGGTTCTGTGATAGTTGGGAGCCAAGCGCACCATTCAATGGGAGTGAGAGGGGAATAAAGGATGGAGCCGCATGGCAGTTAAGTAGGTTATGCCAGGCATGTGTGGTCACATTTATGGAATCTAAAGTCCCAGTGCATCGTATTGCGGCACAAAACAGCGCTGTAGTATAGTGAGAAGGAGCCACTGCCACCCTCTCTATGTGGAGGTGAGGGGGGGATTGTTGGTGTAGCCAGGAAAAGACATGTGAGCATTGAGCTGCTCGGTAATAGAGGTCTAGATCCGGAGCTCCCAGCCCCCCCATCGAGTAGCGGAGAGTAAGAACGTCCCATCTGACTCTAGGTTGTTTTCAGGCCCGAGCCAATTTGACCTGTAAAGACTTAAGGTGTTGGAAAAACTGAGCTGGGAGGACAATTGGTTTATTTAGGAGCAGTAAGAGGAATCTGGGAACCATTACCATCTTCATAAGCGATATCCTTCCTAGGAGCGAGAGGGGGAGGTAAATCCACCTATTTACATTGTCTTCCAGTCTAGTAATCGCTCTGACGTAGTTTTCCTTGAATACTGTTTCCGAGCACGTGTGTACTTGGATCCCCAGGTATCGCACCGGGTCAGTAGACCAAGCCAAGGGGAAGTCCAAATCCACTGGGAGCATCGCTGGAGTGAGGGGGAATATAGTAGACTTTGACCAGTTGATTTTAAGTCCCGAAAATTCCCCAAATTCCACTACTTCCCGTAAGAATGGGGAGAGGTTAGATTCCGGATCACGAATATACAGGAGCATATCGTCGGCATATGAAGAGATTATCAAGTTGTAAGAGGGAAACCGGACCCCCCTGTGGTTATGGTACTCACTGAGGGCGCATACCAATGGCTCCGCGACCAGCACGTAGAGAAGTGGGGATAGCGGGCAACCCTGACGGGTGCCTCTGGAAATCTTCAGAGAGGAAGTGACAATATTGCCCACTCTCACTCGGGCCGTTGGGGCAATGTACAGGACTTTCAGCAGATGGATAAAAAGGCTCCCTAGCCCCATGCGTTCAAGCACTAGCAGCATAAAATCCCATTCCACAGAATCGAAAGCTTTTTCCGCGTCTAGGAAGATCACGGCCACTTTAGTATCCGGTTTGGTGTGTTGAATAGCGCCAAACACTGTACGTAGATTGTGTGTTAATGTATGCCCAGGGACGAATCCTGCCTGCTCGGGGCCAACTAAGGACAGAATGAGAGGGGCCAAGCGGTTCCTGAGGATCTTGGCAAATATCTTTGTGTCCACATTTAAAAGGGACAGGGACAGGGACCTATATGAAGCGCAATCTTGTGGCGATTTTCCCGGCTTTAGGAGAGCGACCAGCAAGGCTTCACGCATCGTGGGCGGCATGGATCCGCATTCGCCTATTTCCTCAAACAAAGAAATCAGATGAGGGGTTAGTTGCTCTCTAAACTCCTTATAGAAGGCTACCGTTAGCCCGTCTTGGCCCGGAGCGCTGTTGGATCGCATTGCTTGCAGCACATCAAGGACTTCCCATGCCTCTAGAGGTCTCATCAGGTACGCTCTGTGATCGTCCGACAACCAAGGTATTTTTATGTAATCAAGGTATGACAGCATGCTGGTATCCGTGCTGTGGGACCTGGAGCGATATAATTCAGAGTAATAATCTCTAAAGCACTCAGCTACCGAGTGAGCGTCGCTGGTCTTCACACCAGAGTCTACACAAATCTCTATGGGGCCTGCACTCTCCCGCCTGCCTCTCATTGTGGCCGCCAACGCGGTGCCGAGGAGCTCCCCCTCCCCATATGTTCTCGCTATTGCATATTTTCCCATTAGTTTAACCTTCCTATCGGCCTCTTCGTGATATTCCTCCAGCATATTCTTCAGATCGTCCATTATCTGATCATTGCCTCTCTCGAGGGCTTCTCGCTCTAAGTCCGCCAGCTTCCGCTCCAACAGGGCTAAGCGCCCTCTGATAGATCTCAACCCCCTGAGTGCTTAGAAATAGCTATGCCACGGATATAAACCTGGAAAGTTTCCCAAATGGTGGCAAATTGAGGGACTGAATCAATGTTAGTAGTAAAGAAAACATCTATGGCCTCTGACATCTCCCCTCTAAAGGCCCCTCTAAAGGCCCCATCTAATAATGCATATGGAGGGAATCTCCAAGTGAATGGAGGTGGGCACTTTGAAGGACACTCCAGGTCAAGCAGTATTGGTGAGTGGTCTGAATGCGAGCGAGGAAACACCTCGCAGCCCCGTATGGCATGTCTCAGCGAGCCTGCCAGGAACCAGTAATCTATCCTGGTGTGTAGATCATAAGGGGCAGCATAATGTGTAAACCCCCCCACATCACCCGATAGGGAGCGCCAAACATCAATCAACCCTAGCTCAGTTATTGCATCTATAATCTTTTTGGCTGCTAATGACTGGCGCCTAACAGGGCCCCCTGAACGGTCAGTGTCTGGGTTCAACACACAGTTAAAGTCCCCTCCCCAGATTTGCGGCAGAGAGGGTAAATGGCATGCTACGTCTAGGAGGTTCTGAAAAAACTGCGGGCAATCATAGGTGGGGCCATAGACATTAATAAAAACACACTCCATGCCTTTCCCTTTACATTTAGATATAATATATCTGCCCCCAGTGTCTGTATACAATTCTTCTAGGGAGAATCCAGCTCTAGGGTTTACCCATGTGAGCACCCTCCGGGCGTGTGAGGTGAAGCCAGCAGTGTGGAATGTGCCATGGATCCTCCTGCGGGCAAGCGCTAGGTTGTCAAGTGGAAGGCGAGTTTCTTGCAGTAGCGCAATGTCTATATTGTGCCTAGCTAAGTACGCCATCACATACCTGGTTTTACGCTGGTCGTTCAGCCCTCTGACGTTCCAAGTCAGCAATCTTACCCTGTTGCCCATAGTATCAGGAAAGGGGGAAGCAAATTCCCAACTGGGATTCTCAGATGCCCTCTAGCATAACAGCCTCTAATCGGCACTATACCACAGGCTACTCTAGATGCAGATTTCGGGTACAAAACTCTCACTGTGACCAAATTAAAACATACAAGCAATAACGATTCTCAAAAGAGGAACCCCACCCCCCGCCCACGCCTTGCAATCCCAAACTTAGCACAGTCGGTATCCCCACCCCCCCACCCCTACCCCTTAGATAAATAAGGCAACAAGCCATGTAGTGTGTTACACGCAGGGGCAGATGTTACCTAAGAACTACTAGTGGCTTCCGGCAGTAAGCCACGCCATCTAAACAAATATGGCACATCCAAACCATGTCTGAACTATCATTGATAATTATACACAGTAAGGGAGAGTGTAGCTTCATTATCACTATAGTGAAAGCATTTCCTAAAAGAGTAAGATCAAGAGGAACAATGGTAACAGTAGGGAGTACAGTGGCCCGCTGTCAATCCAACAGAACTATCATCATCAATACTTGCGAAAGTTCAGGTTTCTTCTCCCTGAAGTGTCTATCTTCATAAAGTCTTTGAGTGAGTAAAGTCGGTAGTAGATCCCCGCTGCGCATCTCTCGCAGCTGAGTGCATCGCCAACTGGCCCCGACAGTCAAAGAACTGGGGGACCCAGCACACAGCGATCGGTTCAATCCTGCTCATCCAGGCCGCCACCTGATGCCCCCCCGGTCGCCTCATCGAGTCGCTCCGCTTCTGCATCTCGTTCCACCTTTTTTCAGAAGTCCTTCAGGGCTTTTTGCAACGATTTAGGGTCCATGAAGATATGCGTCTTGCCGTTTAAGGTGACTCTTAGCCTGGCTGGGTAGAGCATTGCGTATTCTATGTTTTGGTCGCAAAGTCGTCGCTTCAGAGAGTTGAATTGGCGTCTGGCTTCCTGGACCTTCATAGTAAAGTCTGGGTAGAGAGAGATAGTTGAGCCCTCGTACTGTAGCTCCCCCAACTCCCTGGCACGCCTTAAGGCAGCATCTCTGTCCCTGTAATTTAGCAGTTTCGCTACCATCCGGTGTGGAGGAGCCCCAGGAGGCGGCCGAAGGGCCGAGAGAACGATGGGTGAGCTCCACAACAAACATATCGGAGAAGGATTCGCGGCCGAACAGGGCAATTAGGAATTTCTCTGTGAACTGTTCCACGTTGCCCATCGAGGTGGACTCTGGCAGGCCTGTAATGCGGATGTTGCTCCTTCTGGACCTAGCCTCTAAATCTTCCGCTTTGTCCTGTAGTGTCGAGAGTGCCTTAGCCATTTGTTTCTGGATCGAGTCCGTTTCCGATTGCGCTTCTTCCACCTCGGTTACTCGGCGCTCAGTCATATCTATCCGCTCTGCATGTTTATCGAGACACTCCGACATTCTATTCATTCGGAAGACAAGCGAATCATTCTTTCCATCAATCATTAGTAAGCTCTTTTGCACTGCTGCAAACATCTGCTTAACATCCCCGGGCTCCTCCTCTGGAGCGTCCGCCTGGTCCTCCGACGAGCGGGAGCCCCCACCTCCCTGGCTCTGGTTTTCTTTTGGTCGAAGAGCAGTTTTGTTTGGGTTTTATCGACTTTGCCCAATATGCCGTCAGTTGGGGTGCAGTTCCTATCCGGAACACTTTAGTACTGTGTTTCAGGGTACCAACCTCACCTAAGGCCTGCGTCGTTGAGCACAGGCCACTGCGCTCAACGTAGTGTCCGGCCGCCCCGGAGTGAGCCCCCGCTTCCCAGTTATCTCTTGCCGGTGATCCCTGCTTAGTGTTTCTTCAGCGACACAAATATGGCCTCCGGCCAGTGGCCCCCACTCCAATCTCTTAGGCATGCTGTGGGATGGGTTAGTATGATGGGCAGGAGCTACCCTCTTCCCTGGGGTGCCATCCAGGTGCGAGAGATCAGTGGCGTAACCCCCGCTCTGCGATAGTGTAGCCCATGACCAGGGTGATGCACAGACTCGCGGGGGCCCGCAGGGTCCGAGGCGTCCTTCAATTGGAGCTGACAGCCCCTCCTCCTCCCGATGCAGTAACAGGAATAGTGGTGGCGATGTAAACTTATGGGCCTCCCAAGGGTCGCGCTGTGCCGGTGTAAGATCTATGGGCCCCAGTCTCCACACCCGCACCAGCACATTCGCTGCAAGTCGCACCCTCACCTCCAAGCTGGAAGGACTCAGCGGGTCTCACTCACCGCTTCGTCCTGGATGAGGGGCTGGAGTAGCACGCTGGGTTGCACGGGGGCTGCGCACTTCTGCAGGCTCTCCACTCATTGAATCCGGCCCATGGCCGACACCGGGCCCATCAGGGAAGGTCCTGACTCGGGAGATGCATCACGGGGAGCAGCCGCTAGCGACAGGGTCACGTCTTGGTTGTTTTGGTTCATGTAGTCCCTCGCGGGAAAAAGGTGGGGTGCTATAGCTCAGGGGTCTGCAGCCGCATCAACAATCCACATTGGACAGGGCTCGCCGTGGAATTCTTCCGGAACTGCAGCTCGACACGGTCGTCAGCACCGAGGGCCACGGCCGTGATCTCCCCCTTCTGTGCGGGCTCCAACTGCAATTATGGCACCGGAAGGTAGCCCAATAAAATTCCAAGCCGGAGGGACTCAGCGGGTCTCACTCCCCACCTCGTCCTGAATGAGGAGCTGGAGCAACACGCTGGGCTGCACGAGGACTGCGCACTGTTGAGGGCTCTCCGCTCGCTGAATCCGGCCCTCAGTCCACTCCAGTCCCGTCAGGGAAGGCCGTGACTCGAGAGAAACACCATGGGGAGCAGCCGCTAGCGATGGGGGCACATCGTGGTTGCTTTGGATCTCGTAGCCCCTCGCGGGAGATCGGTGAGGTGCCACAGCCCAGGGGTCTCCAGCCGCATCCACAATCCACGTCGGTCAGAGATCCCGGCCGGCCGTGGAAGTCTACCGGAACTGCAGCTCGGTGCGGTCGTGAGCAGCGAGGGCCGCAGTCGTGGTCTCCCTTCCTTCTGTGCGGGTTCCAGCTTCAATGATGGTAGCGGAGGGTAGCCCCAAGCATACTCTGCTACCTCCACTCATTCATGAGTCGATGGCGGTTTTGGATGTGAGGATATCTACTGTGTAGTGCCGATGGCTTGCAGAGCTCGTCGTTCACGCGGCCATCTTGTGCAGCGGCAAGCTCCGCCCCCCTCCCTCCTCCTCTTTGCTAGTGGTATCCAAAGGACGTGCCCACCAACAAGTCGAGGATGTCCTGGTTGGCCCCTGATCCTGTCCAGATGGTCCTTCGGCAGCCCGGTCAAATGAAAATGAAAAAGAACAATTCTGTATGCGGTGTACATTTTATAGCAGAGGAAGAGACAACATAAAGCAAGTACTGACATTGTACTTCTGTGATTTCACTCACCATTATTATGTGGGTTGAATAGAAAGTAGGTGTGTTGTCACTGTAATGTCAAGAAATTAATTAAAATAAAAACAAATTACTCAAATTTGGTCAGAGTAAACCTCAGTATTTTCCAACCTCACCTTCAGCTTTAGTGTAATGTGAAGTTCCTAATTATGTCACAAAGTAATCTTCCAATGTTATTTTATAAGTGATAGTAGTACACAGTGAGGATGGAGATCTACACACCTAAATTTGGATCCAGGTTTATCCTTTTATGTGTGGAGTTCTTAGCCTGAATGCGCAATCACAACAGTCTTACACTTACTTTCATTTGTCGTCTGTTGTGTAACATAGCCCTAAAACAGTATATCAATAGGCTTCAAATCGCACAGAATGCAGCTGCTAGATTGCTTACAGGGACACCAAATTTGTCTCAGTAAAAAATGAATTAAACCAATTGCACTGGCTCCCCGTGAAGCAAAGGGTACGTTTTAAGGCCCTCTGCATGGCCTATAAAGCCCTTAATTGAGTAGGCCCCGACCATCTGAGGCAAAAATTCAAGTGGTACGTTCCTGGAAGGACTCTTCGGTCCGCAGGAGCTAAACAAGTCTTAGTCCCCCCGATTGAAAAGGTCAGCTGGGGAGGCATAAGTATCATCACCTGCGTCGCTAAGGCCTGGAATGAGCTCCCGTTCCATTTGAGGAACTCAGCCGATCTCCTCACCTTCAGGAAGGGCCTGAAAACTTGGCTTTTCTCACAGTAACACCCTCAGTACTGACAACCAGCAGGCATGCTTAGCGCCAGGACACCCAAGGGCAACCGTGCGCTTTAAAAGTTCAAATAACATAACATAACATAGCGAAACACACCATACATGTTAATTGTTTTTTTACCTATGCAATCAAGGCCTTGGAGATAAGCTTTGCAAAGATGTGCTAAAAAATGTGTTTATTCCTTGGAAACATCTGACAATGTTTATGGCAAGAGACACATTTTGCATTATAAGACTGCTTTTTTGTGCTGTACACTGCAAATGATATGTGCTTACTCAGTACAAATACATATGAATTGGAAATGACATACATGCCACTGTTGAGAATATGTCTACATGCAGTCCACATTGGCTATATATGTTTCATTTTGAGTGAGACAAGTTGCACAATGTCTGCCTTTATTTTATTTTATCAGAAATATTAGTAGTTATGACAAACAACAGACACAAAAAGCATGCATCATACAACATACAACACACAAATACTAACATACCAACAATGGACATTGCCAGATCCATTATTTCACCATAGCATACAACAGTTAGAATGTCCTTAGTTCACTAATCATGATTATGCAAGTTCATTTTATCTTAAACATGCAATTATACTGCAAATCTACCCATTTATGTTCAGAAAACAAGACCCAGAATTCCTTCAGAAAACATCATTCCAATAGCTCCACTAATGCATAGACCTTATAATTTTTGCAACCATTACTCAGATCAAGTGAAAGGTGACAAACAACACATGATGATACACCTCTCTCACCACTCACATCATACTTCAAGACACATAATGAATTTCATGCATTTTTCAGCACTCTGCTGCTCCAAGTCCTCCAGCTGTGCATGGAGGGCCAGCAAGGCTGTCTTCAGTACCCTCCTGTAAGGTGGACTCATGCTGGACCATTGTGAATGTGGCTGGGAGGGCACAGCCATGATGTCCTGGGCCAGGAAGTGGGACCAGTGCTGCAGGTCCTCCCAGTGCATGCGGCACATCTTGCTCCACTGCTGGTACACACCCACTACACTGCATCGCATGGCAATATTACACCAGATCTTCATATACACTGCATTACTGAACTGGCTATCTGGGACCCCATAAAGCTGGGAGTACTTATCAAGCACCCCATCAGTAAGGATGTTCAATTAAGACTCACTGAAGGAGAGTGACTTGTCATCAAGTCCTTCAGCCATGTTGGGGGCAGGCTAAATGAAAAGAGCAGCAGGATGTTGAAGGATGTTGCTCAGAGGTGAAAATGGCACAGAATGAACAAAAAATGGCTCCCTTAAATTTCCTGTATGTAATTTCCTGTATGTCACTTCCTGTGTATATTCATTGGGTTCTGGCCCGATTGTGGAGTCTCGGTTCTGAGTGGGGAACCTTCACCCTGAGATTGGAACCTCTGCCAGAAGTGCAGAACCTCCACCAACAGTATGTAGTTTGTTACATTTTGATTATTAGTTGTCCCTAAAATATACACTGAATGATCCAATAAGTTGTCAGCACTGCCTGTCACCCCCATGTAACATATGTGAGTAAGGGCCATTGTAAAAGGTAGAGTGTGCCACACAGCATGGAACATATAAATCATGGGGAAGGCTTAACTGTAGTATGTGTAACCCAAAATTAAATAGATGACACCTCTTATCTATATTTGTAATTTCATTGTTTCACATATACCTGTAGGTTTCCAGCTTGAACACAATAACAATCCTCACTCATTCTATGCATAGACAAGACTCATTGTGACACTTGGTGCAGGCACATTTTCTGGTGTCTACTGTCCATGGACATCTCACACATACAGTGACATTTCCTCCCCTAAGGCAATGCAGTCCTTTGAGACTTTGCCCACACTAATTACTATCATATGCAATAAATGTGTTCCATGGCATAACTTTTGACCCTTGTTTACATACAGTATGTATGACTTACAGAATAGTCTCAGGATAGAATTAATGGACAGAATGTTAAATGTCCACCAATCTTCATTGACAACAGGCTGTGAAACCAAATAAAGGTCCCTAATACAACTGGTGGGCGAAGGGAAAAATGTGTCACCACCCTGGTTCCTTGGATTCAGATGTTGGTGAGGGTTCAGAGTTATGTGTAAACCTTGATGTACTGCAATGCTGTATATAACGCAACAGCAACTATTATGTTCCACACAACTTCAGGTGTAGTACAGCAACACCCCCCTCCCGATATGGTCAAGACATCTGAATCACAACTTCAGGAGACCAAAACTGCCTCTATGATGGCTTGTGTACATATATGTGCCCTATTGTACCTATGCTGATGTACAGTGATTGCACGTCTGTAGGGTGTGAGGAGATGAGGAGAGAGTGCATTTGCAGCATCACCTTAGGATGAAATTGAGAGAATATTTGCACATGCCCCTCTTGCATCAGTAAAGTTCAGAATGTATGGAATGATACATGCGTTGTCTGTTGTGATCATGTATGTGTCATCAGAATTAGTAATTTGTAATGGTTGTGGATATTCAAATAACATTTATACATATCAGAATTGTATGGTGCTTCAGTACTTACCCAGAAGCCACTTGTTGCCAAATTCTCTTGCTGCCAACCACCAGGCAAGAGGTGAACTGCGGGATATGAAGCTGTCATGTGTACTGCCTGGGAACACTGCATACATATCAGCATTGCAGGCCCTGGCATCACACACACACCCTGCATGTTTTGGAGTGCCAGCGGTGTCTGTTGCAGAAGATGTGTGCATTGTGGCAAGGTTGATGAAGTGTCACATGAGTGCAATGAATTGCTCGTACCACATGTGGGAAGCGGGGTAAAATCCCTAGCAACCCTATGCCTTCCTGTCAGTGTATTTGGCATACCTATGTAGTGATGCACTCTGCTATCTATGCAGCTCAAAACCTGGTGCAAGCATCAGGAATGGCTTGCCTGAGAAATGCCCACTATGTCACTAGAAACCCTCTGGAATGACCAAATAGCAAAGAAATGTAGAGCTGCTAGGATCTTGACATAGGTTGGGATGGGAGTGGCATGTCTCAGAGTGAAGGTCCTGTTCCCACTCACAAACCATGTCCAAGATGATATCACGTATAAAAGGGAATCTGGAGGTAACATCTTGGCTCAAGATCCTCTCTGCTTGACTCTTCAAATCATTCTCTCTCATTACAAAAGAGGCAAAATGACAAACACATTTAGCAATATGTTGCAAGGTCTGAAAGGCTTTGTTTTTGGCTGCTCATATTTTATGTATGTAGCCAGGCTTTAATTGGCCGTTGGGCTAACAACATTCTGGTGGAGCTGGGTGGGGGGATAGTAAGCATAGATAAAGGTGTGTGTGTGTAGTGTTTGGGAGAAACTTGGAAATCTGAGGTTCGATTAGAGGTTTTGAATTGAGTATAACATTCACATTTGAACTGATTGTGAAAGACATTACATGTCAGATAAGTAATTCTTAAATGTGCAACTGAAGAAGCCATGCTGTAACAAATATATTTTGTTTATGGTATTGTATCTTACTTGATATATCTACACTCTTGAAGAGGTATGTGTTGGCCATCACAATTATCCCTCCAATACACTCCCTTTGTAGCAAACTGGTACTACTTCCATCACATTTTTACAATAACTTTAATTTTTTCACCCACAAGCATTATGTCCCGCACTCACTGTGTAATCCAATATTTAGTAACATATTGTAATTGGCTACCTTTAACTACATGCAAATGTCCTACACATTCACATATGTAACAGCCACTGCTTACATATAGATATTTTAAGGCATTTTGTACTACGTTGGTTGTCCAACTAGAAGTCATGTATGCCATGCTGTGTGAATCTAGGCATATTGTTGCTACATACAACAATATTTGCCCTGTTATTTCACTGTGCTGTGGTCCAGCAGTGACTGTTGAGATTGTGCTCCGAGAGAGGAGTTTCCACCCCAAGTGCGCAACCTTCTCCCCAAGTGCAGATTTTCCACAGGCTTAAAGGTACTACTCCTAAGTCCCTTTGTGAATACCGAAAAAGTAGTAAAGCTAGAGTTTTGATCTAAGTTAAAATTTTGTTCTAAATTTACCTTTGTGAATCAGACCCACAGTGAAGGAGGAGGTGTGGGATTTTACAGAGGAAGAAACTGGATTGAAGAAAAGTGCAAAACGAGTGCAGATCAAAGTCAAACCTAATTCAGCATACCTTTGTGCTCCTCAGTACAAGCTTACTCATAAAACAGAGGAGGGAATGGCCCCTGTTATTGATTAAATGATTGAGTAAGGAATTTTGAAAGACATGCTAGGAAGTTCTTGCAACTCTGATTATGTGCATTAAAAAACAGAGCAGAAAGTGGAGACTAGTACAAGACCTGCATACAATTAATATTAATGTAGTCCATGGTAGAGAATCCCAAATCTGTGTAGATACAGAGTGATTCACAATCATTCATTTGTGCCAAGCATTTTTATCCATATCTCCTCATGAGGATAGATGGTATTTTTTTGTATTGACTTTTCTAAAGGGAACAATGACCTGGTATTAAATCCCATACTATGAAGAAAGATTTTGAGAGCCTGCACCTTCTTGTAACTCAGTACTGGGGCAGTACAAAGATGACTTGATGGTCACAGTGAAATTAAAGGAAGTGTATAAATAGTATTGTTGAACCACTTTTCAGAAAATGCTCATAAATTGTCCCCGACAGAACTGCAATTCTATCAGAAAGAAGTTACTTAATTGGGTCATAAAATTGAGAAGGAAGTGAGGAAAATGTTTACAGTAAGTATCTCTATGAGTTTAAAAATGATTCTATCACTGACCCAAAAGGAAGGGAGAATGATTTTAGGAATGGTTGGCTACTGTCACCAGTGGATTTCAAACCTTTCTCTGATTACAAAACCTTTACAGAGGCTTATTCACAATGATAGGAGTGATCCAGTGCCTTGGGACGATGAATGCACAAATGCCTTTCTAGAGCTTCGACTGTGCTGCGCCTGCTCTTGGAATGCCTGACTAAAGAACGTTTTTTTATTTATTCTGTGATGAGAAAGAAGGGTGCTCACTTTCAGTACTTAAGCAACAACACTTTGGAGCCAAGTGTCCAGTTGCTTATTTGTCAGCTACAATATACCACGGAGCCCCTGAGCTTCCAGTTTGTTTGACAAATATTGCTTCTGCTTATCTTGCTATTCTGAAGAGTGATGAGATTGTGATGGATTATACACTTATTGTGATAGTCCCACATTTATTTGAGATTTTGTTGACTTGTACCAGAACTCATCATTTGACAAACAGTTGCTTAACAAAGTATGTGCAGATTACTCTTTTGACTGAAGACATTTAAGTTAGACATTCCAATACCTTGAATCCCACCACATTCTTGCCAATGCCTGATTGGAAAGGTTCAAATGATAAAGACAATGAGGATGACCATGACTGCATCAATGTGATAGAATTGTGTGCCAAACAAAGGCCAGACACTGAAGATTAATCATTTGAATTGGCTGATATGATTTTAGATTTGCAAATGGCTCTTGTCTGAGAGACCATCAAAGAATATTTTAGAGCAGCATATGGGGTTTAGACAATAGTGTACATTTTTGAAGCATCGTACTTGTGTAATGTAAACGCTGCACAAGTTACAGAATTAATCTCCATCACAAGAGCATATTGTGCATCCAATCATTTGAGTGTTACAATTTACACTGATATAGTTTTGGAATGATCTATGATCTGGCAGTCACAATGGAGTTTCTTGACATCCTCTTGCTCACCCGTAAGAAATGGGACAAGAATTTGGAATTCCTTTATGCACTTCCGTTACCTAAGGAAGTTGCTGTTTTTAAATGTACAGCACATAGGAGTGAAAATGGCATGGTTACACTTAGGGGCCGATTCTGATCTCGGCCGGTAGGGCTCCGAATCGGATTCGGCATTACCGGATCCGATCCGGAGCCCTGTTTCCCGACCGAGTCGGACGTGCATCCGGGCGAGCGAGTACGATGCGAGCGCACGCGAAATCGCCGACCGACTCGTTCGCGGGACCCAACCGCTCCGACCGACTCGCTCGGACTCGACTCGCACCACGCAATGGAGACGTTCCCCGGCCGGGTAAGTACGATGTGCGCCTTGAGCAGTCCGACCGACTCGCGCCGTCCGGCTCGAACGAGCAGTCGAAGCCGTACTTTGGGGGTCCGTGTCGGACCCCCCTGTACGCCTAGCCGCGCGAGTCGCACACAGGGGGGACCCATGGGTCCCCATTACCTGTGCATGTACGCCGCGACCCGCTTCGCCGTGAACCCGCTGTAGGGGGCGCCCTTGTTCGCCTCGCACCCATTGAGTCAATGGGAGCCCGCGTACGCGTTGTACGACCGGCTCCCATTGACTTCAATGGGAGTCCGACCGACTCGAGTCCGATAGCATGCGAACGCATCGTACTCGTCCGGTCGGACTGCTACGGTCCGATTCGGTCGGAAATCTCTCCGGGTCCGGCTCGGTCGGAGAGATTTCCGGCCCGAATCGGAATCAGCCCCTTGGTATCCAATATGTTGATGGAATTTAAACATACTATACTATTATGTCCGGGGCAAATGAAGAACATACTTCTGAAAAAGAGAATGTCAATTGTTTCTAGCCCACATTGATTCAAACATTTGAAGAGTTGGGAACTAATAATGTGAATGAGGATGAAAAGAAAAAATGGGCTGCAGGAGTTTGTACTAAAGATGAGAATTACATATGGAAATCACCTGATAATGAGTTTGTCTCACCAAATTTATTTTAAACCACAATTCAGTCACATGCTTCGTCCCACCCATGTCAGGTTTGAGGGTATGACACAGACTGTCAAAAAAAATGTTGGTTTCATCCTCATTGCAGAGCAGCAGCTGGTGCTTTTTGTGATTTTTGTCAACAATTAAACATGGGCAAAAATACTCCAGTGACCTTTAATGATATAGGACACTGTAAAGGCTCATTTACTAGTCTTTAAATTTGCTTTGAAGATATTCAATGGATTATTTTACATTATAATCATTGTTTACCTATGTTGGAAATTAGATTACTGATTGCTGGGGATGAAATCCTACTCAAGCAGCAACCACAATCCTACTCAGGGAGAAATCACAAGAAAACCCCAAATCAATCTATGCTTGACCCTCTGGTAGCTTGGCACAAAGCAATCTGGCAGTGTGTAAAGTATTTATGCAGCACTTCAAACAGTAGAAACGTGAAAACACCACACATGGAAAACCCCACAGCAATTCAGACACAAAGTAAAATGTCATAGATAGTTTGACATTAAAACATCAAAAATCAAATCCATAGAACCGGATATATGCAGTTTGAAAGATGTCAGTACATATAGTGCCAAAAGGCACAAAGTTGCAACTGTGGTTATCTGGTCGCGCCGGACCTGGATTAAGTCACAAGTTCAGGCTGACCATGATGGAGTGTAGGCCAGGTGCATGGACTCAGTTAGGCCCATTGAATATGAGAGCCGTAAATCCTGGTTGTGGAGCGATGCAAAGTCCTCATGCTGAGTTGCACTGGATGGAATCGAGAAACATTCGACATGGAACTTGTGATGTGAGGTCCTGTAGTAAGATGCATCGCGAACTGGAGTCACAGAATGTTAAAGGGAGCTTGTGATGTGAGGTCTTGCATTGTTGTTGAGGAAGCCACTAGGACTTGCGAAGAGTTGCGCAGTGATGCGTTGATGTTGAGGTGCATTGCGCTGGTCCTGTCTTAGACGTATCAGGCTTAAGGTGGTCTTTCCCCAAACTTTTTGCCTTCCTCCTCCATTTTTGCAGATCTTGTTTTGCTGGCCTTAGCACTCTGCTCACTTTACTACTGTTAACCAGTGCTAAGGTGCATGTGCTCACTCCTTAAAAAATGGTAACATTGGCTAATACCCAATTGGCATATTTAATGTACTTGTAAGCCCATAGTAAAGTGGCACTACATTTTCCCATGGCCTGTAAATTGAATGCTACTGGACTAATTGTGTCACCCACATAAGTAGCCCTTTTATTATTGTCTCAGGCCTGCCATTGCAGCATGTGTGTGTAGTTTTAAAACTGCCATTGGTGAAGGGTTTATGCGTCAATATTTTTACAGATTTATGTAATGCATGTGGCACTGGAATGGGCATTATTGCATCATTAATTATCTGCTGTTTGTTGGAGTTATGCTAATTACTGTTTGTGCTGATTTGACCTTTTTTATTGTTTTACATTAGAGCTACTCATAATAAAGGGTTTATCCCGAGATGCATTGGGTTTTATGTCACAATTGTTATAAAATATGAACCATGTATTGTAACGTACTGCAGCAACAAGTTTGGAGTGGCAACTTGTATGAATTCCGAATACCGCAATCATCATGTCAAAAAAGGTATTTTAGTGCTGATGAAAACTGAGTACATTTGACTAATATTGTTGACTATATTGACCTATTGGCCTGGTGGACGCGCATCCTGGGCCAGGTGCACCTTTTCAGCACCAGCTTGTGACAAAACAAAGGTTGTGCCGGTTCCAAATCTTACTTTTTTAATACAGATAGGTTACCCCGAGGGCAGGCCCTAGACAGCTCAGAAGGCAGGGAGCAGTGTATTTAAAAAGTTGGACATGCACGTTTAGGTTTTACATGTCCTGAAAGTGAAAAACCCTTAAATTAGTTTTTCACTACTGCAAGCCTACCTCTCTCATAGACTAACATTGGGGATACCTTATTATATTTAATACGCTGTTATTTCCAAATGGGAGCAGGTAACCAGTTTATGTTTGGTGTCTTTAGAATTGTAATGAAAGATCCTGACATATGGTGAAGTCAGGTTGCAATTTAAAAAATTCCACTTTTAGAAAGTTGAAAAAGGAACAATTGATGGACGGAATGCTGAACAATGTCAAACATTCACCCCCCCCAGTACAGAGATCTGGGCCTAGATCATTTGTTTTTTTGCTCAGCGTGCCATGCCAGTTTAAACCAAGCCATATCTGTCAAGTACCTGATGCTTTTCTCTCAGGAGCAGAAGAGAAGTCCTCAGTCCCCTTCTTCAACACCCAGAACCAAATTAAATATCAGTTCTAGGGCGTTCACAAGGGGGAAAGGAGAATGGGAGGAAAAAGAGAGACTCCTCAACAGGCTGCGAGCTCTTCTCAGACTTGCTATTCTGCTTGAGTTCTATTTGGTGTTCTGCATAGGAAGAAACAAATAACAATTAATAGGGACACACTGTTTTGATGCTATTCACTTCTTCTAAGTATTATATATATGTAATCCTATCAGTTTACTGCATTTACCTGAGAACCTATTGAGGTTTTGCTTCTCTCTATTCTTGTTTTTAAAAGAATAATTGCGAAGGTTTGATTACAAGCAGTTGAGAACAGTGGAAATTCCTTCTGCAAATTAATTAATGAAAGATGTTGCTATATATATATATATATACACATATATATATAGGAGATGTCACCTGGAAGTTTTAAACTGTTCCTTTCTTAGAACTCTTCTGAGTTTACTTCAATTGAAATGTCTTACATAAATGAAAATTCCTTGGGAGTTTCCTCTCAGAGTTCTTACAAGGAATAACAAATGTTCCTCAGTTCAGTATTCAGTACAAGGAAAACTAAATGCTTCAGTTCTGAGGACAGCGCTAGACGCTGAGACACTACTCCATTCTCTGGCAAGGATCGTGATTCTACAGTTCCAGTCACTGCTTGAGTGCTGAGACACTATTTGATTACCTCCGCGAATTCCACAATGTTCACCAAGGAAAAACACTTGTAGCACAGTTATGTCCCACGCACGTCATATATTGAAATTCTTTGACTAACCTGAGGGAAGTACTGCCCAAATAATGTTTATTGTGACTGGATCTCAGAAACACTACTCACTACCACAGCAAGGATTCTACTCCGGAAAGCAGTGGACCTCTGAAGCACATGCGCAGAGGAACCACTTCAGGATACTGACAAGAAATTCTTCTCAGACGATTTTTCTCAGGCGCGCAAAAGAGACACTACCGGTTCCTGTGAATTTTCAGTTGAAGTGCGCAGTGTCTGGTGAGCGCACGCGACTTCCCTTGTTTTCAGAATCGACAACTAGACCGCCCCAGAGTTCCTTTGTCACAGCGGCGGCCATCTTGGAATTCACTCGCGATTTTTCCCTGGACTCTTCTTAGTATCACCTGCAGCAGAAGCTTGCTTCCCAAACTAAAGGCTCTTTTGAAATATTGCCTAACAAGAAGGTATTTAGCCTGTTTAATCCATTTGTATGTGGTGAAAAGGTTGCAATTAAGTGATGTCCTGACAGTTCGCTCCCCTCAAAACACAGCTCCCCATCTTAGGTTTGTTTGGGAATTTGTTATGAATGGCTAATACTAGTTTCGGGGCATGTACATTTGAACTAGGTTCCCAAGATCTTTCCTCTGGACCATAACCTTTCCAATCAATTAAGTAAAACAATTTTCCTTTTTTGAGTTTTGAGTCTAGAATCTGATGTACTTCGAATTCATCTGCAGAGTTTATTACAATTGGAGCTGGGGGGGTATTAGATCTTAATTCAGGAGGACTTTTCTTAATCAAAGAGACATGAAAAACTGGGTGTATCTTTAGGTAGGAAGGCATTTGGATATTAACTGTTACTGGATTTATCATCCGATCCACTTTAAAAGGACCCACAAATCTAGGCTGGAATTTACGATTTTCTTTTAAGTGTAAGTGGCGGGTGGATAACCAAACTTGATCTCCTCTTTTTAGAGTAGGGCTGTCTCTTCTTTTTTTATCAGCTTCCTTTTTATAGGGCTGTTTTGCTACTGCTAAATTCTCTCTAGCCTTCAAGTAAGACTCATGCACTTCTTTTACAAATTCTTCGGCTGCTGGTACTGTTGCTTGTTCTTGACCTATTATTAAATTTGGTTGACTACCATAATTTAGATAAAAGGGTGTGAAACCAGTGGAACTATGGGTAGCATTGTTATAGGCGAACGCAGCTGCCCATACTAAATCCGCCCATTCTTTCTCCTGACCTAGCAAATAAAGTTGTAAGTATTGTTCTAATTCTTGGTTGACCCTTTCAGTCTGACCGTCTGTTTCTGGGTGATAACTAGTTGAAAAACGAGTGTCAATTCCCAACCTTTTGGTGAAGCCTTTCCAGAAATGGGAGACAAACTGGGAACCTCGATCTGAAATCAACATTTTTGGAACTCCATGCATTCTTACTAGGGGGCCGATTCCGATCTCGGCCGGTAGGGCTCCGAATTGGATTCGGCATAACCAGATCCGATTCGGAGCCCTATTTCCCGACCGATTCGTACGCGCGTCCGGACGAGCGAGTACGATGCAAAATCGCCGACCGACTCGTTCGGGTGTCCCAACCGCTCCGACCGACTCGTTCCCGGGTCTAACCGCACCGACCGACTCGCTCGGACACGACTCGCACCGCGCAATGGAGACGTTCCCCGGCTGGGTAAGTACGATGCGCGCCGCGAGCAGTCCGACCGACACGCGCCGTCCGGCTCGAAAGAGCAGTCGGAGCCGTACTTCGGGGGTCCGTGTCGGACCCCCCTGTACGCGTAGCCGCGTGAGTCGCACACAGGGGGGACCCATGGGTCCCCCCTACCTGTGCGTGTACAGCGCGAGTTGCTTCGCCGCGTACCCGCTGTAGGGGGCGCCCTTGTTTGCCTCGCACCCATTGAGGCAATGGGAGCCCGCGTACGCGTTGTACGACCGGGTCCCATTGACTTCAATGGGAGTCCGACCGACTCGAGTACGATAGCATACGGACGCATCGTACTCGTTCGGTCGGGCTGCACGGGTCCGATTCGGTCGGAAATCTCTCCGGGTCCGGCTCGGTCGGAGAGATTTCCGGCCCGAATCGGAATCGGCCCCTATGTGTTGTGTGAATAATTTGGCTACTTGTGATGCATTAGGAATTCTTTTCAAAGGAAGAAAATGGGCCCTTTTGGAAAAGGTGTCTAGAAATACCAAGATTGTGTTATGACCTTGACTAGGAGGTAGATCCACAATAAGATCCATGGAAACTGTATGCGAAGAGTGAGGTGCAGTAGGCAAAGGCAATAGTAACCCCTGAGGTGCGGATCGATTTGTTTTTCCCTTTAAGCATCTCTCACAAGTTTACTCATATTGTCTTATCTGATTCTCCATTTTTGGCCAACAAAAGTCTCTTTTAATTAATTCTTGAGTTTTTTAGATTCCCTTATGACCGGCCAGTTCGTCGTCCTGGCACGCTTGCAAAACCTTTTTACATAAAACTGGGGTTGTTACAAACAATTTTCCTTGATGAAAAGGTAAACCATCTTTAATTTCTCTCCCAGAAACTTCTTTTGACCATTTCACTTGTTCCTGTTCCGTTAGACTCTTCCGAATTTTAGCAGTGAAGTCTGCGTAGTGAATGGCTGATACAATTTTTTCACTTGGAATTATTGGTTTCTCTTCTGGAATTGAGTCATTGAATTCTGTATTTATCCTGGATAAGGCATCTGCTTTTTCATTAGTTACTCCTGGGCGATAAGTGATTATAAAATCAAAATCTGCAAAATACAGTGACCAACGCAGTTGTCTTGCTGTCAGAGTTCTTGCTGATTTTAAGAATTGTAAGTTTCTGTGGTCAGTATAGACCATCACTTTATGTTGGGCCCCCAAAAAATAATGCCTCCATTCAATAAATGCTTCCTTCACAGCCAGTAACTCTTTATCAACGATTGAGTAGTTTATTTCCGGGGGAGTAAGTTTTCGTGAATAAAAAGCCACTGGATGCAATTGTCCTGTGCTGCAATGCCTCTGAGATAAAACTCCACCAATTGCTGTGTCGGAAGAGTCAGTCTCCACATAAAAAGGCTCGTCAGACTTCGTATGTAACAAAATTGGAGCTGTTATGAAGGAGTTTTTAAGGAATTGAAAGGCTTAGTCAGCTTCTTGGGTCCACTCAAACTTAACTCCTTTTTTTAATAATCGTGTGATGGGACTTGCTTTTTGAGAGCAATTTGAAATGAATCTTCGGTAGAAGTTAGCAAAGCCCAAAAAACTTTGGATTTACTTTATACTTCTTGGAGCGGGCCAGCTCTGCACTGCTTTCGCTTTGGTAGGATCCATGCTAATTCCATCTGGAGATAGAACAAACCCCAGGAACTCCACCTTTCTCACATGAAAAGTGCATTTTTCCAACTTCACATAAAGACTGTGCTCCAGTAATTTTTTCAAAATGGATCTGACATGCAGCACATGCTCTTCATTATTTTTGGAGAAAATCAATATATCATCAATGTACACGACGGCTATTCGATCCAAGAATTCCCACAACACATCGTTCACGAAGTGCTGAAACGCTGCTGGAGCGTTACACAGCCCGTAGGGCATTACTTGGTATTCGAATACTCCGAACCATGTCCGAAAAGCAGTCTTCCATTCATGACCTTGAGCCACTCTAACCAGATGATATGCTCCTCTCAAATCTAATTTTGTGTACACCTTGGCGTCTTTTACTTGATCTAGGAGCACTGATACCAATGGGAGAGGATAACGATTCTTTATGGTGACTTGGTTTATGGCCCCATAGTCAATGCAAGCGCGAAGATCTCCACTTTTCTTTGGGATAAAAAACAAAGGCGAGGAGACTGGGGACTGAGATGGTCGTATAAACCCATTAGCCAAATACTGGTCCAGGTATTCCTTTAAATATCCATTTTCCGCTTCTGTCAAGGCATATATGCGACTACAAGGTAAGACCGCTCCAGGCTCCAAATCTATCTTGTAATCATATGGCCGATGGGGTGGCAATTTCTCAGCTTCGGTTTTGTCAAACACCTTGGCCAAACCCTGTTATTCTTTGGGAATTTCTCTTGTTTCCACTGTGCAAATGGTTGCAGGAGTAGTGATCAAACACACTGGATATGACTCTCTCAAATTCTCCTGATGTTTTCTAAAACAATTTTCCTTACAGTAAGAAGAATCCATGATCACTGTCCTTTGGCTCCAGTTGATTCGAGGATTGTGTTCCGTGAGCCAGGGCAAGCCTAGGATCATTTGGAATTGCGGAGCATCAATAAGGTTAAAAACAATTTGTTCTTGATGGCCATTTAATCCCATCAATAAAATAGATTCTGTCTCATGTGTGATGGGACCAGAAGAGAGGTTTGTGCCATCCACCACTCTAACTGCTTCAAAAATCTTCTTCTTCACAAATTGTACTCCGATCTTCTTGGCATATTTTATATCACAAAAATTGCCCGTGGCACCGGAATCGATCATGACTGAGATTCCTGAAATTTCTACATTCAGAAATTTTGTGGTAAATGACACCACAAGATGTGGCGATGCTGACTGTAAGGTGTTGACAATATGTTGCATAGGAGGAGTTGTCTCTGTTTCTGCTTCCATCAGGGCAACCCCTTTTACTGATGAAGCTTGCCTTTTCCCGACTGTCCGATTTTGGGGTTTTTCAGACAATCCTTAACAAAATGTCTGGAACCTCCACAATACAAGCATAATTGATTTTGTCTCCGCTTGTCTTTTTCTTCCTTTGAAAGTGGTCCCCGTATAGAACCTATTTGCATTGGTTCCTTGGTAGATGTATTATCTGTAGTCTTGTTATCATGTTTTATTCTGTCAAATCTGGGGGGAAAAGGACAAAAATCTCGATGCTTCTCTGATTTTCGTTTATTTAATCGATGATCGATTTGTAAAACCAAATCTATTAGCTCTGAAATTTCAGTTGGTCTACTAGGAACCTGAGCTAAGGCATCTTTGAAATCATCTTTTAGTCCTCTGTAAAAATTTGCGCTTCTCTTGGCGTCAGGCCAATTGGTTTCTACTATGAGCTTATTAAATTGTGCGATATAAGCTACTAAATCTCTGTTGGTAATTCCAACAGCTCGTTGTCTGTGGCTTGAGCTGCGGTACGACGATCAAATATCCTTAAGAATTCGGACTTGAAATCCTGGTGTTGATAAAGAATTGGATTGTTCCTGGAGACTATAGGCATGGACCATGCGGCTGCATCTCCTGTCAGATAAGACAATATAAAGGCCACCTTGGATTGATTCTCCGAGAAAATAACTGGGCGACAAAGAAAATGTAGTGAACACTGGGTTAGAAAAATTTGGGCCTTATTGGGATCCCCACCAAACCGCTCCGGCTGTGCTAAAGGAATGATTGGGGAAATGGCGTGCACTACTTGAGTGGATACCCCTGATGCTTGTGTGGTGTCGGGAATGTCTTGCACTCTTCACCCTAAAAACCCAGTGTCTGCCTCCAATTCATCAATCTTATGCTTCATTTGGAGGTATTCCTGACTGGCCTTCCTTAACTCCTCTCTCAAAACTTTATTTTGTTCTCTAGTCTCGTTTAGTTGCTCTTGCAAGCCTTCTAAGATTGAAGTTAATGTTTTCAGATCGAGTCCTTCTGCCATTCTGCTCAGGAGAAGATTTACCCCAAAATAGGGGAAGGCACTTCAAACTGTCAAGTACCTGATGCTTTTCTCTCAGGAGCAGAAGAGAAGTCCTCAGTCCCCTTCGTCAACACCCAGAACCGAATTAAGTATCAGTTCTAGGGCGTTCACAAAAGGGAAAGGGGAATGGGAGGAAAAAGAGAGACTCCTCAACAGGCTGCAAGCTTTTCTCAGACTTGCTATTCTGCTTGAGTTCTATTTGGTGTTCTGCATAGGAAGAAACAAATAACAATTAATAGGGACACACTGTTTTGATGCTATTCACTTCTTCTAAGTATTATATATATGTACCCCTATCAGTTTACTGCATTTACCTGAGAACCTATTGAGGTTTTGCTTCTCTCTATTCTTGTTTTTAAAAGAATAATTGTGAAGGTTTGATTACAAGCAGTTGAGAACAGTGGAAATTCCTTCTGCAAATTAATTAATGAAAGATGTTGCTATATATATATATATATATATATATATATATATATTATCTACTGGTGGTCGCCAGTAGATAGTTATAGTTAGGACCTATTATCCATAGGAAATCCGCGACATTCTATTTGCAATAACGTTGGCGCCGGTTGACGAATCTTCGCAAAAGCTTCCAACTTGTTGGGGCGCTCCGGTCCGCTCCTACCCTGAAAGTCTCGGGTGATACGTCAAGCGGGGGCCGAGAAAAAGGGGGGTCCCAAAACGCGTTTTCCCCATTCATTTTTCCATAGGAACCTTTAGTCGCAGCTACAGCCCGAACTGCTGAACGGAATTACCCCAAATTTGGCAAAGAGGTAGCCCTTGGTTCAGACTGGTGCCTTTTGCTAAAATGGTGTAAATCCGTTCATTAGTTCCTGAGAAATTCACAATTAAAATCACATATATATCTATGGGCGCGTCGGATCCGCGTACCCTCCCGATCACGAGCTGCATGCTAATTGGCTGTCAACACTCCAAATCAAGAAGTGTTGGCAGCCATTGTGTCCCTCGGTAGAACCGAGGGACAGAAACAAGTGCGCAAAGCGCAAAGGGGGCAGGGTAGAAACACCCTGACCCTCTACGTCTGCTCAGGGGGTCCCACAAGGACCCCTGGGCAGAAAAGCATTTTTTTTTAAATCGGCGGGATGCGCTTAGGGTGCGCGGATCCCGCCGAGAAAAAAAGAAACAAGTGCGCAAAACGCACAAAGGGGGCAGGGTAGAAACACCCTAACCCCTAGGCCTGCTCAGGGGTCCCACAAGGACCCCCTGGGCAAAAAGCATTTTTTAAAAAAATCGGCAGGATGCGCTCAGGGAGCGCGGATCCTGCCGAAAAAATCGAGCGCGGTCTCCCGCGCTTCGATAGCTAATCTGCCCCGGGTGGGCCAAGTCCCGGGGGCATGCTGGGGGTTTATTTTATGTATGGGGGCCTCTAAGGGCCCCTCAAGCCCCGGGACCGCCACCCCCGGGGATTTATTAGAAAAAGTTGCGGGAGGGCTCTGAGCCCTCCCGCAGTCCCGGGGACCACCACCTCCCCAGGGCTTCTTTATTTATTAAATTAACCTGTGTGGGGGACTCCAGCCCCCACACGCCCCGGGGACCACCACCTCCCCGGGGCACTAACAAATTGAAAATGGGGGTCCGTTTTGGACCCCCAAGCCCCGGGACCACCACCTCCCCGGGGCTTTGAAAATGTGGGGAGGGGGCCGCGCGGCCCCCTCCTGGAGCCAGTGATCGCCCTGGGGACCGCCACCCCCAGGGCCGGCTCCTGCAGTGTCCCGGGTGCCTACCCCCGGGACACTGCTGTTTGCAATGACAGGACGGAGCCTCGCGGCTCCGTCCTGTCATTGCAAACTGCTTGAATTTTGGAAGCGAGAGCAGGGAAAGCTGCTCTTGCTTCCAAAATTAAAGCAGAATTGCTTTTCCACATGGGGAGCTGCATATTAGCAGCTCCCCATGTGGAAAAGCAATGCCGCAGGAGGCGGGGAGCCAGCAGGGTCCGTGGGGGAGTTGGGGTCCCCCAGGGACCCCAAAAGGATAGGGCCAGCCCCGGGGATGGGGTCCCCGGGGCCTAAGGAGGCCTTAGGAGGGGGCCAGGCAGCCCCCTCCATCAAATAAAAAAAAGGTGGCTATGGCCCGGGGGATGGGGTCCCCGGGTCGAAATTGGCCACGGGAGGGGGCCCACGCGGTCCCCTTCCCAGTCCTTTTTTATTTTATTTTTTTAAAAAGGGGGACAGGCCCTGGGGGATGGGGTCCCCAGTGCTCAAAAATTACTAAAAAGGGGGCCACGCAGCCCCCTTTAAAAAAAAAAAAAAAAATTTAAACGGCATCGCGAGGGAGGCCACGCCCCCTCTTTGACAGCACTCTGCAAACGCGCCCCTGGCGCGTTTGCAGAGGGGAACGAATTCCCCTTAAATACTGGGGGTCCCTGGGGCCAACTAGCCCACCAGGAACCTCCAGTATGCGCCAGGGGCTGCGTTGCACAGAGGTGGACAGAGGCCATGCCCCTTTTTACACCTCTGTGCAACGCAGCTCTGTGGCGCTTAATGGAGGTAGCTGGTGGGCTAGTTGCACCCCAGGGACCCTCAGGATTCAAGGGGAGTTAATCCCCCGACTTAAAATGCGCCACGGGCGCGTTTGCACAGTGGTGAAGGGAGGGCGGGGCCTGAGGTGACATGTGTGCAAACAGGCCCCATGGCGCGTTTTAAGATGGGGAATTAAATCCCCTTCAATCCTGAGGTCTCTGGAGCCAACTAGCCCAACAGGTACATCCAGAAAGCGCCACAGAGCTGCGTTGCAGAGAGGTGTAAAAGGGGTGTGGCCTCTCTACACGTCTCTGCAACGCAGCCCCTGGCGCATACTGGAGGTTCCTGGTGGGCTAGTTGGCCCCTAGGGACCCTCATGATTCAAGGGGACTTAATCCCCAACTTAAAACGCGCCACAGGGCGCGTTTGCACAGATGTCACCTCAGGCCCCGCCCCTCCCTTCACCATTGTGCAAATATTCCTCTAAAATCTGCCGAACTACGAATTCTGATTTACTCACCTGTTATCAGGAGAGACCTCAGTGCTGCATCTTTCAGCCCAGTACTAATCCTGAAAAGTAATTTTAACCGTACTTACCAGTAACTTAAATTTCCTTCCATAGGATATCATTGCCTGCTTTTTGCTGAAAAAGTTTCTAAGTGTTGATTTTTGAAACATACAAATATTCCTCTAAAATCAGCCGAAATACGAATTCCGATTTACTCACCTGTTATCAGGAGAGACCTCAGTGCTGTATCTTTCAGCCCAGTACTGGTCCTGAAAAGTAATTTTAACCGTACTTACCAGTAACTTGAATTTCCTTCCATAGGCTAACATTGACTGGTTTCACTTGGAAATTCTTCTAAGTGTGGAGTTTTGGAACTTTAAAATATTCCTCTAAAATCAGCCGAAATACGAATTCCGATTTACTCACCTGTTATCAGGAGAGACCTCAGTGCTGCATCTTTCAGCCCAGTACTGATCCTCAAAAGTAATTTTAACCGTACTTACCAGTAACTTGAATTTCCTTCATAGGCTAACATTGACTGGTTTCACTTGGAAATTCTTCTAAGTGTGGAGTTTTGGAACTTTAAAATATTCCTCTAAAATCAGCCGAAATACGAATTCCGATTTACTCACCTGTTATCAGGAGAGACCTCAGTGCTGCATCTTTCAGCCCAGTACTGATCCTCAAAAGTAATTTTAACCGTACTTACCAGTAACTTGAATTTCCTTCATAGGCTAACATTGACTGGTTTCACTTGGAAATTCTTCTAAGTGTGGAGTTTTGGAACTTTAAAATATTCCTCTAAAATCAGCCGAAATACGAATTCCGATTTACTCACCTGTTATCAGGAGAGACCTCAGTGCTGCATCTTTCAGCCCAGTACTGATCCTCAAAAGTAATTTTAACCGTACTTACCAGTAACTTGAATTTCCTTCATAGGCTAACATTGACTGGTTTCACTTGGAAATTCTTCTAAGTGTGGAGTTTTGGAACTTTATAATATTCCTCTAAAATCAACCAAAGTACGAATTCCAATTTACTCACCTGTTATCAGGAGAGAACCCAGTGCTGCATCTTTTAGCCCAGCACTGACCCTGAAAAGTAATTTTAACCGTACTTACCAGTAACTTGTATTTCCTTCCATAGGAATCCATTGTCTGGTTTTCAGCAGAAAAGTTTCGAAGTGTCGATTTTCACAAACTACAAATATTCCTTAAAAATCGCCTGTATGACTTAAACGCATTCTTTCAACTGTTTACAGGAGATGCACCAGTGCTGGATCCAGGATCCAACACTGAGTAAGAAAAAGTAACGATAACAGTTTTTACCTGCTAAGTGAATTTCCTTCCATAGGATAACATTGGTGATTCTATGAGAAAAAGTTTCTAAGTGTCAACTTTTAAAATACAATAATATTCCTTAAAAATCACTACTGTAACCAAAACGCTTTTACTCAACTGTTTACAGGAGATGTCCCAGGACTGAATCTAGGATCCAGTCCTGTGGTTAGAAAAAGTAATCCATAAAGTAACTAATTGCATTTAACTAGAAATTCACATTGAGCTGAATGTTGCATTGTGTTTGAAAATGTGTTGCCCATTGCAACAACTGTAACTACTGTACTTAAAAGTCTATTGCCTATGTGCAAAGTATTTAAACTAAAGTAATTCATTCTGAGAAAGTATTTTTGTAATGTATAATGTAATTACAATGTAATTTAAAAAATAAAATATGTAAAAAAAAATTGTTTCTAAAAATGTAGTAAATCAGTATGAAAAAAATAAATATAACAATTAATACATTTAAAAATTGTCATTTACAAAACCTTTGAAATTCACTGAAAAAACCGTAGGTTTCAGACATGTTATAGTTAGGAATTAGCATTTAAAAACCTTTGAAATTCACTGAAAAAACCATAGGTTTCAGACACGTTATAGTTAGAAATTAGCATTTAAAAAACCTTTGAAATTCACTGAAAAAACCATAGGTTTCAGGCACGTTATAGTTAGAAATTAGCATTTAAAAAACCTTAGAAATTCACTGAAAAACCATAAGGTTTTAGGGACAGTTATAGTTAGTTGGACATTGCACTCGTACAAAACCCGTGAAATTCCCCGTTATAGTTAGTTCAGGTAACTATAACTCGCGCCCCGCAATGCACTGCTGATGACGTCACATATTACATCACTCATGACATGGTCAGTGACATCACTGATGACATCTCAAATGACATCACTGATGACATCACTGATGACATCATCCATGTGAGAATTTAATGCATCTTCTCACACCCTAATATAAGTTTTGAAACACCCACTCTAAATTACAGACTGCCATTCTCAAAACGATACACACTCCAATACCAATAAGTACATACCCACTCACTGATTCTTAGGTCTACACACACACATCTACTCACTCACCCGTACAGTCACTCATACTTACGGTCACTCAGTACAGGACTATCATATGCACTCATACACCTATATAAACACTCACACAACGCAACTCATCCATAGAGGTACTCACACACCTAGTCAGTCATGCAAATAATTAATCACACTCCAATTTACTCACCTATACAGTTATACACACCAGCTCACTTACTCATAAAAATACTAGCACATTCTTACGCTCCTATGCAATCACTGATTCAAGTACACACTCATCCATATAGCCACTCTCACAATCACACACTCTCACTTATAGCCATTTATATACTCCAACCAAAATATATACTGCCTTTCACATATGTAGTTACTCACACATGTACCACTGAGATATACATTCAATCACTAACACACCCATACACACACTCACCCACCCATACAGTCCATCACAGACGCACTCTTGAAACCATGCACCCAGTGAATCACCCACTCACACATCTATGCACAGAGTCACACACACCCCACCCACACAAACACTGAGGCACCCATACAGATACTCAGAGAACCAATCCATAACCCATATAGACACTCATTTAGCTAGTCAGAAACCCATGCAGTTGCTTACACAACAACAGACAGATGGATACAGACATTCACACAGTTTAGTCACTCACCCATGCATCCAGTAAGATACGTTTAATCATTCACTTATAGACTCAGTCACGCACCTACTAAGTCATCCATTCAGGCGCTTCTACACCCACTCATTCTTCAATACGCCTTTCCCTATATATATTAAACATATTTAAACTTTACAGAAACACACAGTCACTGGATGATGTCATCAGTGATGTCATCAGTGATGTCATTTGAGATGTCATCAGTGATGTCATCAGTGATGTCACTGACCATGTCATGAGTGATGTAATATGTGACGTCATCAGCAGTGCATTGCGGGGCGCGAGTTATAGTTACCTGAACTAACTATAACGGGGGAATTTCACGGGTTTTGTACGAGTGCAATGTCCAACTAACTATAACTGTCCCTAAAACCTTATGGTTTTTTCAGTGAATTTCTAAGGTTTTTTAAATGCTAATTTCTAACTATAACGTGCCTGAAACCTATGGTTTTTTCAGTGAATATATATATATATATATATAGAATTTCTGAATTCGCCCTTGCCGTCCTTATGCGTGATATATATATATATCAGACCACATGCATGAATTTCCCCAGTGTTTGTTAAACTGGAGCTAAATTGTAAATTTGACCTCCTTTCCCATATATGTACTTCCCCGAATGCTCTATGTAATGTAATTACAATAGTAAACCTCTTCACATCCCAATGCATCCATCCATTATTTACAATGTTTGTTAACCTAAAGCACACTTTAAGTCATTCTTCCCTCAATGTATGCACTTACCTGAATACTTGTTAGACTGGAGTTACAATATTAAATTTGATGCTCCTCGGCCCCTATAATGTATGCACTTTTGCACTTTTCCCAGTATGCATCAGACTGGAATTAAAATAGTAAATCAGCGCCCTCAATGTATGTACTATCACCAAAGTTTGCGAGACTGGACTTAGAACAGTACACCTAAAGCAACATATGTATCCACTTCCCCAATGTTTGTTAGACTGGAGTTATATTATTAATACTGAACTCCCAAATCTATGCATTTACCTCAGTATACTTTGGACTGGTGTCAGTATATTACATTTTACGCATACCTCAATGTATTCATTTTGGCAGTGTTTGTTAGTGTGGGGTTAGAAAAGTACATCTAACCATCCAAGTGTAAACTGTCCTATGCAGTTGGTAGATTGGAGGTAGAATAGTAATAATAGGTAGAATAGTAATGATAATATGTTTATGTATTTAGTATTAATTTAGTATTAATTCTTATACATTTTAAAATCATTTATAATGGTTGAATAAACCTAAAATATTATTTTTGGAAATTGTAAATAATTAAATCTTTATGTGGTGTGTATTTTCTTTAATATAAATTACAATTATTACATATTATTATACATTTTAAAATCTTTTTCATTTAAGAATGTTATGTAATTTCAAATTTTATATTAAAACATACTATTTATTTAATTGAAAAAATAGTTATAATAATATTTCAAAATGCTGTATATATGTTAGAACCTATTATTAATAAATTAGTGTTCATATCTTATTTATATGAAATATATTTAAATAAAGGTTATGTTACGTCTATAAAATTATTAAATATATGTAAAATATATACATATTACCAATATATAAATGTATATGTATGTGGGTAAATAAATAAATAATATATATATATATATATATATATATATATATATATATATATATATATATATATATATATATATATATATATATATATATACACACCAGGTAGCGTGTAGTCACTCAGCTTCTTTATTGACAGTAGATTCAGACACTGAAGCATTTCAGCTTCTACAAGCCCCACCACCTCTAAATCCGTTTCACCATCCATAATAAATGTAGAAAACATACCATGTCGGACCCTCGCATCCCGATAATGACGGGATGCGGGTCCTACTTTTTAAAAAATTGTTCACAATAAAAGCGTTTTACACACAAACAAATTAAACAATAAATAGATATGTTAATATACATTCAATATTTCAGAAGACATCCCATAATATTTCTCTCCCAAATAATTAATAGCCTTTCCATATACATTTACTTCATTTGATAAATAATATTCATCACCTGTGCCTGACCCAAAACATTTTGCACCTTGTGTGCAATTAATAACTCAGAATAGGGGGAATATCTCTTAAAGCTCAGGCTTTTTGAGTATTTTACATTTTCCTGGAGAAAGTAGGGCATGCCAATTACAAATACAAACTTAAGATGGATCATTTCTGATTAATGTCCTCCCAAATTTGATTAGAGTCATGGCAAAGAATAATCGGCCAGTGCCCAATTCTTTATCCATAAAAAAACCCTCATCCATTCCTACTTCACTGAGAGGGACAGAAACAATTTGGTCATCATTACAGTAAAGTGCGAGTCGGATGAACAACAATAAATACCTATTAGGATGGCAATCCAATCAAAAGGTGTAGCAGCAACTAAAAAGCAACATAGTCACAAAACACAATTTCGGAAAATAGCACCAGCTCAGTAGCAGCATCATCAGCAATACATTACAAAGATAAACGAAGCTTAATATTAACCATGTTATTTACATCATTATCATGGCGCAGTATTATAGAGGATAAAAAGGCATAAATAGTTAGAAATACCATAAAATCTCTGATCAAGTCAATATGTAATGTCCAAGAAATAGAAGCAACCTAATGGCAGCATAGATCCCTTCATTATATCAACGAGGTGGTATAAATACGATGGTAAATAATTAAAAGCCAGACATATATAACTTGATCATGAGATTAAAATGTATCAAAACAGTTGTTAAATTCATTTCATCACCCTTCTTATCCAACATATACCTCTAGGATCCTCATCCCTCTTAAGACCTGCTGGACACTTTGGGGCCGATTCCGATTCGGGCCGGAAATCTCTCCGACCGAGCCGGACCCGGAGAGATTTCCGACCGAATCGGACCCGTGCAGTCCGACCGAACGAGTCCGATGCATTCGTATGCCACCGGACACGAGTCGGTCGGACTCCCATTGAACTCAATGGGAGCCGGTCGTACAACGCGTACGCGGGCTCCCATGGACTCAATGGGTGCGAGGCGGACAAGGGCGCCCCCTACAGCGAGTACGCCGCGAAGCGCCTCGCGGCGTACACGCACAGGTAGGGGGACCCATGGGTCCCCCTGTGTGCGCCTCGCACGGGTACGCGTACAGGGGGTCCGACACGGACCCCGAAGTACGGCTCCGACAGCGAGTTCGAGTCGGACGGCGCGAGTCGGTCGGAGCGGTCGAGGTGCGCATCGTACTTACCCGGCCGGAAAACGTCTCCATTGCGCGGTGCGAATCGGGTCCGAGCGAGTCGGTCAGAGCGGTACGATCCGGGTACGAGTCGGTCGGAGCGGTCGGGTCGCCCGGACGAGTCGGTCGGCGACTCGCATCGTACTCGCTCGGCCGGACCCGCGTACGATTCGGTCGGGAAAAGGGCTCCGAATCGGATCCGGTAAAGCCGAATCCTATTCGGAGCCCTACCGGCCGAGATCGGAATCGGCCCCTTTGTGTGTAGCTCCAGATTATATCTTGATTCCAGATGTCCCAGCTGGGTTGCTTTGTTAACCAGATTCCCTGGATCACTGTTATGTTTCTCAAAGACATGCCTTGCTACTGGGCATGTGAAATCTGCATGTCTTATGGCCCTTGCGTTTCCGCAAGGGAAAGATGCTAATACCCACATACATAAGAGCACTAGGACAAATTGATACATAGATACAATGATCAGTACCATAGTTTAAAAAGCTACCAATCTTCCTTTTGTACCCATCTGAGATAGTGTACTCTGCAGTATTGGAAATGGTCCTGCAGCCCTTGCAGTGCCCGCACTTAAAAACCCCTTCGATGTGGATAACAAAGTATCGGTTTTACTGGCCTTTGTATGTTAGCTATGTGTCAACTCATCACTAAGGGACCTACCCTTTCTGTATATAATGGGTAATTTCATGGGCAAGTCCGGACCTATTACTGTATCATTTTTGGCAATCGCCTGAAGGAAGTGGCCTGATTAAGGTCACTCGGGTCACTCACGACCACCTCTCAGCTTTCCATACCAAATGAAGAGTCGGTCAAACAGTAGAGAATACAAACCAATATCTGTTTATTCAGAGTACACTCAGAGTGGAGCTCGGTCTGCCCAGTCGCTAGGAGTGCTGCAGAGGGATTGACATCAGCAAGCATAAAGATACATTATGTAAATTTCAAAACCAATGAAGGCACGCCCACAATGGAATTTTCCAAGCAGATGCAGCTTAACAATGAAGTACAGAGGATAAGTTTCAATTCTAAGGCCGGTCACACACTATCTACTACTCAAGGTAACTCTGCCCGTGCCCGCCACTAGACAAGTGGGAGAAGGCCTCTATCTAGTAGGGAAGGTATGTGCTAATAAGGACAGTCCATTCATTAGTGAAGCAAAACCTAACATTGCAGAAATGAAACATACAAGGCCTTTTCTCGGAAACAGCAAGGAATTAGTTTTGATCTTGGTTCAAGATGGCGTCTAAGAAAGCAAATGATGCCGTGAATGCTAACATACATAGAACAATGCGCAAACATGAATTTTTCTATTCTAACAGACCCTCCTTTTAGCATGAGCTAAACATTTTCTAGTAATAACAAAGAGCATATAAATCAATAAACAGGAAGTCATAGGTAAACTTCTTAGACACACTCCATATTGTCAGCATCAGGAAAAGAGACAGTGAGGAGGGAAGAAGTCTCGAAAATGCCCTCATCTATCTGCATTAGGTCATTGACCGCCTTTTGCACCATAATTGCAGCATTGGTGTCATGAATTGATATTTTCCTCTTAGGGGTGAGAAGAGCGGTGCAATAAGAACAACAGAGGGAAGGCATTGAACAAGGACACAGCAAGAGACCAATATTACAATAAAATAAATCACCTATTCAAGGATCCAACCCCAGCTGCCAAAAAAAGACCAATTCCAATTCCCACTTTCCATTCCTTTAACATTTTCCAAGATGTCTAAAATGTGTTGGGTAATATTCTTTTCCATATTTGTGATCCCGACTACACACTGGTCTCCTACTACCGTGCGTACACCACCACTCTTGGCTAGAATAAAATCCACTGCATATCTCTTCTGTTCAGAATATATTTGCACACTTTCCAATTGGGTGGTGATGTCACGCAAAGCTGCTACTGTAGAGTTAGACAATATTTGCAGCTTACATCTAAAATATTCTCTAGCTTTCTCACCCCTGGCCATAGCAGTACCCCCAAATGTAATTATAGAGGAAAGAATGTATCCAAAAGTAATACCATTACTATCATTATTGACTTCGAGATCTGTCACTCCTTCACAAAATTCTTTGGTCAATGTCCTTTTAACCCATCTCACTTTAGGCTTTGCATGTTTGCAAGGTACACCCAAGGGCAGCACCATCCCAAGCGCCACATCATTCGTACCATTATGAATATTAGAATACGTCCCATTAGACAGAAAGAAAAAACCTGGGTGTGCATAAATTGGTCTGTCATAGTCCACAGCAGAATATCGGGAATTCCACCCTAAAGTATCGGGGTCCTTTGGACTTACCAAAGAGTACGTGCCCTTACGCAATATTATCTCGGAACAATTAACATACAATATAGTGTCAGTAAAATTGATAATCGGACAACAAGCAGGGCAATAGCCAGCTTCTCAGGGAACAGTCAATTCCCTATACTTGTAACCTATCAGTGTTATATTCTGTTTTTCCATATAGAAGTTTTCGCAATAAGTGTTGTTGTCACACCCCGGATAACCCATGCCTCGTGGCTTTTTTATAGTACAGACAAGGGCCTGGATAGCCAAACCCAAATACTCCTTGAACCTCTACAAAAAAAAGGGGCCAAGTATAAGAATAATTGACAATTGACAATGGATATGCTGTCCATAGACTAGTGACAGATTCCGTGGGGTAACAAGCAGTCCCTTCTCTAAAGAACCTCTTGTGTGTATCTAAAAACACATTACTGGGGGCCGTCCTTTTCTTTCAGACTTGAGGAACAACCTTATCTTTACTATGTAAAGGTACACTTTGATCATTTTCCAAAATCCATGATATCCCCCATAACATTATTAACAGCAAAATAACAAAAGCAATACATATTAACTTTTGTTTTCTGGTCCACACTGCATTGTGCTGAGTAACGTGAATCACTGGCTGCTCTTCCTAGGCAACCATGCTACCAAAAGGGTGCATAATGGACAACAAAATAGGGGCAAAAGATAGGAAAATATACAAGTTCCCAGTGTCCGTCAGAGCCTCACTGGTACAGGCTCCTATTGTCCATACGTTGGGGCTCTTGAGCACCAGCGGTGGAGCTTGCTCTGTCCTAAGCTCATATCCTACGTCGATCACGATGGTATACCTCCATGGTATACTTCGATCTGCCCTATCTAATGTTCAAACAACTAATTAAAGTAAGCAGAAATCCTTCACCAAGCCCAATAGATCTCCGTTAATATTATAACTCAGTACAACCTATCTTACGCAGTCCATCCCTAATCTCTTTTCTGCTTGGATGCACTTTCCCTCAGCCGAGGGTGCAAATTGTACCTAGTGGCACCAGGCACTGAATGATCAACAAATAAGGGCTCCTGGACAGCTCGTATTTCCGGAGGAACAGCCGCATTCAGCACATCTTCATTTTCCTTATCCATTTGCGTCCATGTCAGTTGGGCATCACTAAAGTGAACAAACCAAGGCACTTGTTCGCACTCGGAGTCCCCAATGCCGTCCCAGACCCACTGGTCGTAGGGTAAGGGCAGAGGCACCTTCTTGAAATGGGTGGCATGCACCCAGCTCCTACGGCCAGCGACCTTCACTGCGGTGCACGTTGTTAGAAAGACCTGCTCTGGTCCCTTCCACCGTGGCTCCAAACATTTCTTCCTCTGGAAATGTTTGGTTAGCACAAAGTCGTCAGGCTGGATGTCGTGCCGGGGCCCCTCTGGTGTAACTGGCAGGGTGTCCCGGACCTGTTGGTGAATAGAACGCAAACTTTCAGTTAACTGGCCAAGATAATCAATCAGCAATGGATAATCAATATCAGGTAACCGCCGAGGTCGCGGGACGCCCCAGACATTTGTCGGGCATCCGGACACGACCTTGTACGGTGACAACCCTGTCCTAGAATGTGCCGTCGTTCTTATTGACAGAAGAGCTAACGGTAAAGCATCTGGCCACTTTAACCCTGTGGTCTCCTGAATTTTTGCCAATTTCAGCTTGAGAGTACCATTGTACTTCTCAACCAAACCTGCTGACTTTGGATGATTGGCAGCATGGAACTTTTGCTTTATGTGTAAGCCGTCACAAATCAATTGAATCACTTTTGCATTAAAATGACTTCCGTTATCACCCCAAAGACATCAGGGCAAGCCGAAACGAGGAAAGAACTCCTCCAGGAGTACCTTAGCAGTCATAATGGCTGTATTGTCTTTAGTGGGGTAAGCCTCAACCCATTTACTGAATGCACATACAACCACCAAAACATACTTCCAATTATTGCATTTTCTAGCTCTATATAGTCCATTTGGAGGACTTCAAAAGGGAAAGTAGGTGGTGCAAAGTTACCAGGCGGTGTTGAGGTACCCTTTCCAGGATTGTTCATCATGCACACCATGCAGTACTTCACTAAATGTGCAGCTGTCTTAGGGATATTATCATTTTGCCATAAAGGGTCTAACAACTTGCAAATACCCTTAGCACTGACATGAGCTGGGCCGTGGGCCATTGTAACCACAGGGAGAACATATGCATCAGGCAACATCCATCTCTGCTTCCCTGACTTATCAATCCAACATCCCTCATTGTTCAATTGTACTGTACTTTCCTGCCACACTGCTAACTCTTCTACTGTGGCTTCGCTTTGTATCTCCTTCACATTCTCAAGGGTGATCTCGAAAATTGCAACCTCAGGCACCCACCTAGCCGGACCGGCTGCAAACATTCTTTACATCTTTGTCCGGGCTGGTTCCTTAGCTGTCTGATCTGCAAAAGCGTTTCCCCTACCTACATGATCGGTGACCTTTCGGTGGGCGCTACACTTCACTATGGCCAATTTCTTGTGGAGTGTCAAGGCGGACAAAAGCCTCAATATGAGGTGTCCGTGCTAGATTTTGGTACCATGGGAAGGAAGTAAGGAATCCTCTCTCAGCCCAGAGTCGCACAAAGTTATGAGCGACCCCAAAGGCATACTGGTTGTCAGTATAAATATTGACAACCAGCCAGCCCCTCGCTCAATTCACGAGCTTGAATAAGTGCAGCAAGCTCAGCAGCTTGAGCCGACTGATAAGGGACCTGTGATGTTTCTACTACTGTATGCAGTGCGGTAATAGCATAAGCCGCAGTTGTAGTGCCATCTGGTAATTTGAAACAAGATCCATCGACATATAGTTCCCCTTGCGGGTCAAATAAGGGAACGTCAGTCAAGTCTACCTGTCCTTTCGTCTCCACTTCCGTCCGGAAGATACAATCATGTTTGTAAACTTCATCACTCTCAGAAGGGAGGGGTAGTAACATGGCTGGATTCAGAGTGGCACATCTTTTAATCGTAATATGTTTGGCAAACAATGTCAATTCATAGCCAGTATGACGAGCACTGGTGAGTTTCTGTGTCTTTGTCTTATTCAGAAGTGTATCCACAGCATGGGGTACCATGACTGTGAGGTCAGTACTCATTATCCAGTACAAGCCCAGCCGATTGTCCGATCAAAGTGGCCACGGCCGCGACCGCTCTTAGACAACTTAGGAGGGCTCTCGCGACTGGATCAAGGACAGCAGAGAAAAAAGCACACAGCCTTTGCTTATCTCCAAACTTTTGTGTTAAAACAGAAAGCGCACAGCCAGCCATCTAATGAACATACAACACAAACGGTTTGCCATAATAAGGTGTGCCAAGTACTGGAGCTAAACAAAGCGCAGTTTTCAGTTGCTCAAAAGACTGCTGGCATTCAGGCGTCCAAGGTAAAGGCTCATGCACGTCTTTCATTGTTAAGGCAAGCAAGGTTTGATTAGTAAGGAGTAGTTAGGTATCCACTGCCAACAGTAGGAAGCAATACCTATAAAAGCGCGCACATCTTTCGGAGTCTGCGGAATAGGCATTTTAACAATGGTACTGATGCGCTCAGGGGAAAACCTCCTACCCTCCTTCGACAGTAGGTTACCTAAATAGGTGACCTCCTGTCGACAATACTGAAATTTAGAAAGAGAAAATTTATGCCCATGCTGAGCTAAATGTAGCAACAACTTAACTGTACTGTCTTTACAACCTTGTTCAGTATCAGAAGCAATAAGGAGATCGTCAACATACTGCACCAATACATTACCTGTGGGAAGCGAAAAGGAATCCAATTGACCTTTTAATGCCTCGCTATAAATATTTAGACTCTCTGTATAGCCCTGAGGAGCTCGACAGATCCTAAAGCTCCTACCAGCTAGGGTGAACCCAAACAGATATCTACTATCTGGATGAATAGGAATACTGAAGAACGCATTTTTCAGATCAATAACAGAAAAGAATTTAGCAGTAGAAGGAAACCATTAAGAGTGGTAATATCAGGAACCACCAGAAACTGAGGAACCACTATTTTATTAACTTCGCGCAAGTCGATCACAAAACGGTAAACATCTTCATGATCATCAGGGGAACCTGAGGGTGCCCTTTTAAGAATCAGAAGAATGGGCCTATTACAAATATTGGCAGACGTCTCCTCAACTACACCTTTTTGTATCAATTCCTGAATAATCTGTAAAAGGGCTCGTTCCCCCGCCTGAGGTATCTTATACTGAGGAATACGAGGTAAAACAGCATTGTCTTTCACTTGTATTGAACCTGGCGGTATGTACAACAGTCCTACATCTGTATCACCTGTCGCCCACAAAATGAGTGGCACCTCAGCAAATTCAACGGGAAGAGGGTGAGACAAACACTGTGTAGTACACACATTGGGGCCCACCGTCATATAAACACCATCTGGGGAACAATAAATAGTAGCATGCAATTTCTTCAACAAATCCAAACCCATCAGATTCTCACCACAATTAGATGTCAACAAAAATGGAGAATCCACAGTAAAGGGACCAATGGTTAATGCAAGGGGTCTTGAAATGGGGCTAACAAACGGTATACCTGAAAAACCTACTGAAACATTAGTAGGGCCAGACAGAGCCGCCCCAGGGACCATATTTTGAGAAACAGAACTTTTTGTTGCACCTGTATCCACCAAAAATTCCTTAGTCGAACCTTGCAGTTCCACTGTTACATAAGGACCAAGCTGGTCTACAGGTATTGGAACTGGTCCCCCACTCCTTTTGCCTTTTCTCCATCCTCTCTTTCTCCTCCTGGTCCCGATGTTCATAATATTGAGCCATATTCAAAATAACAGAAGGGGAAGAGGTAGACCAGGTACTTTCAGAAGCCTGTAAATGAGTCGCAATTTCGGGAAGCAAATTAAAAACAAATCTATTAACAAACAACCGAACACCTCCCTCAATAGACAGATCCTGTCCACTGTAATCCAAAAATGTATCCTCGAACCGGGTAAAAAAATCAGACACACTCTCTTCTTTCTTTTGGTGACAAGCCGTTAAATTGTCCCAATCGACTTTCCTCGGAGGAATAAGAGAATGCATAGTTCTGATAATGCGACCTGGCAAATCAAGTATCTCTGCTCGGGGCTTATCACCTGGTCCCATGCTTTTATTTGATCCCATGTACCACCCAACTCCGCAGCATGATAATGAGTATGAACCTGCCGCCAGATATCAACCGGGACAAGAAGACCAAAAAACATTTCAATATCAGCAAGAGTCATTACCGTTGAAGAGGCAGTTTCAGTCAGTTCCTTATAATAAGCAGTAGGATTTTTCCTAGGATCGGGCAAATGAGTCTCCAGAGATAAAACCTCACTTCTTTTCCACGGAGTATAAACCCATTCTTCTTGAAAACGGGACGCTACACCCGCTCGAGTAACATTACCACGCTGGTCCATTAACTCTGGTATCTCTGGGTGATATATAGGATGAACCTCTCTCATGGGAAACTGGGATACAGTGGTAGGACTCTTATCATGCAACCTGCCTCTATAAGCAATCAATGTGGTAATGTTCCCAAAAACTTGGCCTGGGTCCAAACCACTGGCATACACGCGGTCTCTAATATCAAATAAAATTTGTGGCGCATCATTCCCAAAATGTTGCTGCCAAAGGCCAATCAACGTAGAGGACATATGTTTAAGAGGATGCTGCTGTACAAAGGGCTCATAATATTTCACAAGTGGGATATATATCCTTTGCGGGGCATATGGGGGCTGGGGTCGGGAGTCTAGAAATTCTTCCACAAAAGTATCATTTTCCTCGTGAGCCAAATACGATTTATCAACATGCAATCGAAACCTCCTATCTTCACATTCAACTCCCTTTTCTTGCTTTTCTTTATCATATGCTACAGCTTTCTGAGTCAATGTCTGCATTCTACCGTTTTGTGCATCCTTTTCCACCTTCAATCGTCTCTGTTTAGCTTCTTTCTGCCATGTTCTAAGAGAATCAAACATAGACTGCCTACTCCGCCTCTTAAATAACTGTTCCTGTAAGAACCCAATCTTCTGTTCATCAAATGTGCCCTTCAACGGCCACTGCAACTTGGCATTGTCCCTCGTATATTTGTGCCACAACGTGCTAAACATAATAGGGCCAAGACCATGTTTCACATACATATCAAAGTTAGGAGTGCCTTCTAGAGGCACCGGCTGAGCTTCTTCCAATCGAGCATCTGCAGAACAACAGCGACAGCACAAAGAAAACAACTTACTGACACCAGGCATCATCAAAAGAAAACAGGTTCACTATTTATTGTATTGTATTGTAGGGGTTATTTATAGAGCGCACTGTGACCAAAAATGGTATCCTGGCGCTAAACTATAGTGTAAGATGTAGCAGATGGAAAGCTAAACAGTGGCCGCTAGTGGGGAAATAGCCAGGTCTTCAGTGCCTTCCTGAATTTTTGTAGATCAGTTTGAGAGCATAAGGAGGCTGGAAGTCTATTCCATAGCCGGGTCGCGTTCACCATGAAGGTGCGTCCCCCTTGTCTAACTTTCTTGTACCTGATCTCCTGGGCATAGTTACCATTAGTAGAGCGGAGGTTCCTGCCGGGGGTGTACTTTTTATCTTGTTTTGAAGGGGTAATGGCCCTTTATTGTGTAATGCCCTATGAGCAATACATAGAGATTTGAAAGGTATTCTCTGCTTGACAGGTAGCCAATGAAGCTCCTTCAAGGCTTCTGTAGCGGATGAATGTCGGGGTTTGTTCAGTGTCAACTTGGCAGTCATGGTCTGAATACGCTCTAACTTTTTTAGAAGGTAACTGGGAGCTCCTAGCAACAGGGCGTTGCAGTAGTCCAGCCTACTTAGTATTACCCCTCTGGAGATCAATGACCTGGCAGGTATATCAAGCAGAGGGTATAGCTTCCTAAGAGCACGGATCAAAGCAAAACAGGTTCAGGCGGTTTTATTCACTTGGTTTTCTAAAGTTAATCCTTGGTCGATGGTCACACCTAAGTTTCTTACTGCCATAGGATTGCTCAAAGGCTTTTCCATGGGCAGCGGCCAGAAGTTCGATGGTAGGGACATCGGGATTTTAGTGGAAGGGCAGCAAAGAAATTCTGTTTTATTTCCATTCATCTTCAGTGAATTGGAGTTCTTCCAATCAAGGATGTCAACAATGCATGCTTGAAAGTTTCTGATAGTATCCTCCAGGTTATTATTCAATGACAAAATTAATTGGGTGTCGTCCGCGTAGTTGATTAATTTTATGTTATAGGTTTTTATGAGTGTGATCAAAGGTTTAATGTAAACATTAAACAAGATAGGGCTGAGGGAAGAGCCCTGGGGGACACCATGAGTTGTTTTTCTGAATTTGGAACGAAATGGGGGGAGAGATTCGGCTTGGTAGCGGTTGTGCAAGTATGACTTTAGCCAGTTTAACATTGGTCCCCCCACACCCGCTGCTGAGAGCCTGGATGTGAGGATGTGATGGTTGACCGTATTGAACGCAGCCGATAGATCTAGGAGGACAAGGACGGCCGATTGTCCGTTATCGGTGGTCCTCCTTAGTTCATCGGCTGCGCAGATAAGAGCGGTCTCTGTTCCATGACCAGGACGGAATCCAAATTGCTCCTCCTCAAGCCATGCAGAGTCTTCTAGATGTTGTGACAGAAGTGAACTCATGTGCCTTTTCAAGATTTTTATAGGGAAAGGAAGAAGGGAAATAGGTCTGAAGTTAGTCAAGTCTGCGGGATCAGAGAAAGCTTTTTTCAGCAGTGGTTTTACTATTGCTTTCTTCCAGCAGTCAGGTACCCTCTGGGTTTCCAGAGAGTGATTGCAGAGTTGTCGAAGGGGGCCTGACAACTCTTCTTCCCATACTAGCCACTGCTTTGGGGGCATGGGGTCAAGCGGGATCCTGATTTAATAGCTCTATACAAGGTTTTAAAGTCTTCGCTGGAGACAGGGTCCAGTCTGGTGAGTGTCACCAGTGGTAATTCGGCAGGGAAAAGATCTAAGGAGGGAGGGACAGGAAGTAGTTTCGGTTGAGCGGTACTGTGAGAGTGTGCGCTCGAGTGTGTAACTGCTGGTATGTTATTGATCCCCTCCAAAATAGTTGTGATTTTGCTGTCGAAATATTCCGCCAGGTTGTCACACAATATCTGTGACGAAGTGATCACTTTCTTGAAGCGGGATGGATCGGTGAATTCTTTAAGAATTTTGAAAGTTTTCCCCGCTTTATTAGGGGCTGCGGTGATCTGCTCATAGATGTAATTTGCTCTGACCTTCCTTAGTTTGTTTTTATATTCATTCAGTGCGCTTCTTAAAATGAGCTTATCCCTCTCGAGGTACTGGCGTCTACATTTCCTTTCCAATTGCCTACATCTAAGTTTTGCATTTTTCAGCGTAAGATGGTACGAAGGGGCTGAGAGCTTTTTTGATTTCTTCTGGGTAGTCAGGAGTATAGTTTCATCTAGACTTTTTATAATTTCCCTTTCGAATCTATTATAATTCACCTCCGTCGAATCTGTTGATGAAAAATATGGGATCCTAATAAAGGGTTTGTTTTTGATTTCAGGGAGCTTATTCCAAGCTCTACCTTCTACTAAATTTACTACTGGCTTGGCGAGGGAACAACTTTTGGCCAAGTGCAGATGAAAAGTAATCAGTGAATGGTCAGTCCAGCAGAGAGGAGAGATTTCCTCTACTGTGGTAAGATTTTCGGGGGAGAATATAAGGTCCAGGGTGTGGCACGCTAAATGTGTAGGGCCAACTACTTGCTGTTTAAGGCTGATAGTTTCGCAGGTACTGCGCAATTCCTTGTATGTTGCTGAAAGGTCTTCTTCTGCCCAGAAGTTAAAATCTCCCAACAAAAAAAGGTTATTGTGCGTAATCCACAGATTGGAGATATTGTCTAGGAAAGATGGAAGGGCAGAGGTTACAGCCGTAGGTGGTCTGTAACAAAGGACTCCTGTGGCCATGTTTTCTTTCCTTCATTTATGCCTGGCAAAGCAATTGCAAATGCTTTTGTCCCAAAAACTGTCCTCATACCGTACCAAATTCAAACGAAAATGGTACCATAGCCACAAAGAACCAATGCAAACTCACCTGGTATATGCAGGTCAAGCGAACAAATTCTCCACTGCCGACTCTTCAGACCAAACGGTCAGATCCAAGGTTTCGCCATTTAGGACTCCATTCGGGATGACCACTGGGCGAGGCACCGTCCGGCAGGACAGAAGGGGCAGCTGCGAGCAATCAATGCTCCTCATACAGGGATCCCTGATCCGTCAGCCCGACCCTACAATGGCCTCGACCTCCCCAGGAGGATCTGTCACTCACCCGAAGGCCTCCCTGTTCGGGCGCCAACAGAAGGAAGCGGCCCGATTAGGGTCACTCGGGTCACTCACGACCACCTCTCAGCCTTCCATACCAAATGAAGAGTCGGTCAAACAGTAGAGAATACAAACCAATATCTGTTTATTCAGAGTACACTCAGAGTGGAGCCCGGTCTGCCCAGTCGCTAGGAGTGCTGCAGAGGGACTGACATCAGCAAGCATAAAGATACATTATGTACATTTCAAAACCAACAAAGGCACGCCCACAATGGAATTTTCCAAGCAGATGCAGCTTAACAATGAAGTACAGAGGATAAGAGTTGATTCTAAGGCCGGGCACACACTATCTACTACTCAAGGTTGCTCTGCCCGTGCCCGCCACTAGACAAGTGGGAGAAGGCCTCTATCTAGTAGGAAAGGTATGTGCTAATAAGGACAGTCCATTCATTAGTGATGCAAAAAACCTAACATTGCAGAAATGAAACATAACAAGGCCTTTTCGCAGAAACAGCAAGGAATTCGTTTCGATCTTGGTTCAAGATGGCGTCTAAGAAAGCAAATGATGCAGCGAATGCTAACATACATAGAACAATGCACAAACATGAATTTTTCTATTCTAACACGCCCAATGCTTACTGAGCACATTCCTTACCTCCCAAGACAGGGAATTAAAACTTGTAAAAACCCATACCTTCCTATCTTGCTTATCTGGCTTAAGGTTAGGGTAAAGCAGTTGGTCCCTACATAGGGACTCAGCTTTCTTAGCTGCTATGTTTAATCCTTTAAATGTATAGCCTCTTACCTTAGATCTCTGTGCCATTTGGGAGACCTGCCTTGTAAATTCCTGTTAATAGCTACAGATTTTCTTTAATCTCAAAGTCTCTCACTAAGGAATGCTCTCCACCAAATTCCTGGTATGTTGATTCTTAAAGTGCAATGTGCTATTTCCCGCTGTTTCTTTAGGATGAACAGAAGTATGTATTTTCACTTGTTGCACCTTTAATGCTATATGAAGAAAAGAGATTTCCTCCGAACTCATATTAACTATGCATTTCATGTTAAAAGGGTAATTATTCAGTTTTGTTACATATTCCAATACTTTATTTTATATATATATATATATATATATATATATATATATATATATATATATATATATATATATATATATATATATATATATATATATATTTTTTTTTTCACTGAAAAAACCATAGGTTTCAGGGACGTTATAGTTAGTTGGACATTTCACTCGTACAAAACCAGAGAAATTCCGCCGTTATAGTTAGTTCAGCTAACTATAACTCGTGCCCCCGCAATGCACTGCTGATGACGTCACATATTACATCATTCATGACATGGTCAGTGACATCACTGATGACATCTCAAATGACATCACTGATGACATCCCTGATGACATCATCCAGTGACTGTGGGCCTGATTCACAGAACTAACTTACGTCAAAAACGTAAAGTTAGTACTTTTTGGTATTCACAGAATACACTTACTCATTTTGGTATTCACAGAATGAACTTACTCATTTCGGTATTCACAGAAGTTAGTAGTCCTAACTTTAGGACTCCTAAATGCCTTCTGTGAATACTGAAAGTCTTAAAGTTAGGATTTTTCTCAGTTTAGGAGTAGTAAACTTTACTTGTTGTATAAGCTGCTGCATGGGTTGGTCAGTAGCTACATGAGTGTCTATATGGGTTATCGATTGGTTGCCTGAGTATTTGTATGGGTGCCTGAGTGTGTGTGTGGGTGGGTGAGAGGTGTGTGACTCTGTGCATAGATGTTTGAGTGGTTGATTCACTGGGTGTATGGGTTCAAGAGCGCATGTGGAAACAGCTGTATGGGTGGGTGAGTGTGTGTATGTATGTGTGTGTTGGTGAGTGAATGGATGTCTCAGTGGTACATGTCCAAGTAACTACATATGTAAAAGGCAGTGTATGTGAGAATTGGAGTATATAAATGACTATACGTGAGAGTCAGTGATTGTGAGAGTGGCTGTATGGATGAGTGTGTACTTGTGTCAGTGATTGTATAAGAGAGTAAGTATGCGTTTGTTTCTGTATGAATAAGTGATGTGGTGTGTGTATAACTGTAAAGGTGAGTAAATGGAAGTGTGATTGATTCTTTGCATGACTGACTAGGTGTGTGAGTAACTCTGGATGAGTGGTGGTGTGTGAGTGTCTGTAGAGGTGTATGAGTGCATATGATAGTGTTATATTGATGAGTGACTGCATGTATGAGTGATTGTATGGGTGAATGAGTGGATGTGTGTGTAGACCTAGGAATCAGTGAGTGCGTATGTAGTAACTGGTATTGGTGTGTCGATGGTTTCGAAAATGGTAGTCTGTATTTTACAGTGGGTGTATCAAAGGTTATATTAGGGTGTGAGGAGATGCATCAGATTTTCACGTGGATGATGTCATCAGTGATGTCATCAGTGATGTCATCAGTGATGTCATTTGAGATGTCATCAGTGATGTCATCAGTGATGTCACTGACCATGTCATGAATGATGTAATATGTGATGTCATCAGCAGTGCATTGCGGGGGCATGAGTTATAGTTAGCTGAACTAACTATAACAGCGGAATTTCTCTGGTTTTGTACGAGTGAAATGTCCAACTAACTATAACGTCCCTGAAACCTATGGTTTTTTCAGTGAATATATATATATATATATATAGGAGATGTCACCTGGAAGTTTTAAAATGTTCCTTTCTTAGAACTCTTCTGAGTTTACTTCAATTGAAATGTTTTGCATAAATGTAAATTCCTTGGGAGTTTCCTCTCAGAGTTCTTACAAGGAATAAAAAATGTTCCACAGTTCAGTTCAGTATTCAGTACAAGGAAAACGAAATGCTTCAGTTCTGAGGACAGCGCTAGACGCTGAGACACTACTCCATTCTCTGGCAAGGATCGTGATACTACAGTTCCAGTCACTGCTTGAGTGCTGAGACACTATTTGATTACCTCAGCGAATTCCACAATGTTCACCAAGGAAAAACACTCGTAGCACAGTTATGTCCCACGCACGTCATATATTTAAATTCTTTGACTAACCTGAGGGAAGTACTGCCCAAATAACGTTTTTTGTGACTGGATCTCAGAAACGCTACTCACTACCACAGCAAGGATTCTGCTCCGGAAAGCAGTGGACCTCCGAAGCACATGCGCGGAGGAACCACTTCAGAATACTGACAAGAAATTCTTCTCAGACAATTTTTCTCAGGCGCGCTAAAGAGACACTACCAGTTCCTGTGAATTTTCAGTTGAAGTGCGCAGTGTTTGGTGAGCGCGCTCGACTTCCCTTGTTTTCAGAATCGACAACTAGACCGCCCCAGAGTTCCTTTGTCACAGCGGCGGCCATCTTGGAATTCACTTGCGATTTTTCCCTGGACTCTTCTTAGTATCACGTGAAGCAGAAGCTTGCTTCCCAAACGAAGGGCTCTTTTGAAATATTGCCTAACAAGAAGGTATTTAGCCTGTTTATTCCGTTTGTATGTGGTGATAAGGTTGCAATTAAGTGATGTCCTGACAATATCCAAATCAGTCTTGACCCTGCTCCCCATGAAATGAAGGTTTCCTAGAGCGCATGTATGCCAAGGCATCTTAGCGCTAGAGCTGTCATTAAATCTTGAGCAGAGGGAGCAGGCATAGGGTAGGACTTTGGTGCAAAAAGCCATGTTTTTAGCAATTTTCTAAACAGCTGTCTATTGGTTCAGCTTCTCAGTGTAAAAGGCAGAGTGTTCCAAAGTTAAGAGGCCAAATGAAAAAAGCTTCTGCCACCCCATTTTACGGTCTTCACCCTAGGAATGGCCAGCAGAGAGGCAGACAACGACCTAAGATTGCGCTGTGGGACATGCCATCTAATGCAATTGCTGAAGTAGGCAGGTCCGACCCCATAAAGGGTCTTGTGGACAATGCACAAAGACTTGAATTGGACCCTTGCCTGTACCAGCAGCCAATGCAGATCTCGAATACTTCGGACACCGGGCTGAAATTGGGGATTTTAAGCAGTAGTCGTGCTGCCGCATTTTGAAGTGATTGAAGCTTGCGTAAAATTATCTTGTTTGCACCCAAATAAAGGGCGTTACAGTAATCTATCTTTGAAAACACCAAAGCAACTTTCACTGTTTTCCTTAGATCCATTGGAATGAAAGGTAAAAAATGTCTTAGGACCTTCAACATGTAGAAGCAGGACAATGTAATAAGATTGACCTGGTCCGAAGTGGAAAGTTGGTCATCTGGAGTGACACCCAGAATTTTTACCTACTTTACTGGCGATGGACAGGGTCCGGCTACTTCTGGCCACCAAGATGTGTTCCAGAAAGAAGCATTTTTACCGAATAGTACCGCCTCTGTTTTATCGGTATTCAACTTTTAAACAGTTGTCACGCATCCATCTGATGATGTGGACCATACAGTTGGTAATTTTTATTGCCACGTCATCCGGCTTTGATGACAGAGACACCACTTTTTGCGTGTCGTCCGCATAAAAGATAGCAGTAAAGCCATGAGAGCGGATGAGTTTAGCCAATGGGGTGACATAGACATTGAACAAAGTTGGAGATAACGAGGATCCATGGGGCATGGCAGGGCGTACTGATGTGATTTGTGTTCTCCCATCACTACAGTTTGTACTCTGTTCACTAGGAATGATCTTAGTATTTTGGAGGCTTCGCCTGTGATCCCATTTCAGTTAAGCGCCGGATGAGTACTTGATGGTTTACCGTATCAAATGCGGCTGAGAGGTCCAGCAAAATTAGTAATGCCTTCTCTCCTCCATCTAGCTGGATGCAGATCTCCTCGGGGGCTGCAGCAAGTGCTGATTCTGTACTATGTAAGGGCCGAAATACATGTTGTGCAGGGTCCATTTTGTCGTTTGATTCGAGGAAGTGTAGCAGGTCTTCGTTGAGGGCTTTTTCATGAATTTTGGATGGAAACGGCAGACAGGAAATTGGTCGATAATTTTTAACCTCCTTAGGGTCGTGTAAGGGTTTTCTCAAGATTGGCCGTACTAGAGATTTTTTAAAGGTATTTGGAAAGGATCCTGCATCTAGAATATTATTTATGAGGGGGGCAAGGTGGCCTGCAATAGTATTAGGGACCATATGAAGGACCATGTCTGGACAGGGGTCCAATGGGGATCCGGATTTAATTGACAGTATAAGCTTATCCACTCGTTTGAGCGTCAAATGATTAAATTTTTTTAGGTGAGTCTGCATAGTAGCCTCGCACTGATCTAGACGACCCGGCTCATCAAGGATGTCCGCAGCTTGATGACTGAAGAACTCGTTGTATACGTTTTGTACTTTCTTGTAAAAAAAATCTGCTAGTTTATCACAGAATTCTGTGTTGGGGTGAATTGTTTGCTTCCACCGACTTTCGATAGAGCGGTGACTGTTTTGAAAATCTCTCTGGCAGAACTGATTTTCTCAGTAAAAAAGTGTGACTTTGCTGAGATTATTGCCTCTTTAAATTTTTCAATAGCTTTCCTTTAATGGCTTTTTTCTATTGCAGAGTAATCTTTCCTCCATATTTGTTCTTGGGCCCTACACTTCTTCTTAAGATCCTTCAGCTCAGGTGTATACCATGGAGCTGATGGTTGCTTCCTGCGGTTTCGTATATGTTTTTCAGGGGCAAGCTTGGCAACCGTTGAATCAATCCGTCCCTCAAAATTGAGGGCTGCAGAGTCGGGATCAGTTCTTAGACAGGGAGTGTGGGAGCGTAAGTCCGAATCTAAATCAAGAGTATTTATTTTCCGCCATGTACGTGTTGTAACCTTACTATTGATGTTAGGTGCTTTGAGAGGATCTCTTAGAAATGTTAACTCAAAGAATACAGCACTGTGATCTGTCCAGGTCATGGGTAGAGCTCTGTTAAATGTGATCCGTGCATAGTTGATGAAAATACAATCAAGAGTACGGTTTCCTATGTGAGTTGGCTCAGTAGCGACTTGAATAAGTTAAAGCTCTTTAGCCCATCAACTAAATTAATAGTATCTCGGCATTCAATGGATTCTAAATGGAAATTAAAATCACCCAACAAGGTAAAGTTGGGATACTCCATGCAAGACTCCAAAATGGTCTGTATGGAAGAAATGAAACAGTTCCTGGGGCAGGTGGCCGGTAAATTAAAATCCCATTAAAAACTACCTTGTTATTAACTTTGAGAGCAAACATAATAGCTTTTTCCTCTAATTGAGGGATGACTGCAAATGAGGCCTTAATGTTAGTACGGTAGGCGATAGCAACCCCCCGTTGCCCTTCTCTGTCTACTCTGAATAATTTGTACCCTTTAGGTATGGCCGTATTGAGATCTGGCTCTGAGGAACTGTTGGTCCAGGTCTCCGTAAGAAAAATTATGTCAGGGTTGTACTTGTCCATAAAGTCCGCTAATTCATATTTATGTTTGGGGAGTGACTTAATGTTCAGTAGTACACATGTAAGGACGGAATCCCTTTGCTCACAGTTGTGAGCAGGTGGAGAGCTTGTGATCCTATCGTTATTTTTATGGACGCCATCATGCTTAGTACAAGTAGCAAAATTACAAGTGGGGCAACCCCACACCATGGTGTCCCCCTGAAAGTTAATGGGTTTACATTTCCTTTGCTTACTTCTGAGTCCGATGTCCAATAATGCCTCTCTTGAGTAGAACCTGATGCAATTTATGCAGATGATGCGGTCCTGATGGCCCGTACGCCCCTCGGTCTCCAAAGAGTAGTAACTTCTTTTACAAATTTTATGGCTAATCTGGGTCTCGCAATTAATTGTACAAAAACGTTCTCAATGAACTGCGGGATCTGGTCAAATAAAAAGAAAAATACCATTTTTATTAACACTAAGGCAATAGAGAATACTAGTATTTTTTCTTATCTAGGGATTTTATTTGAACAATCAGGTTCCTGGAGTCGGGCAATTAAAGCCAGAAGGCTGTTATTTATTAAATCACTGATGGCACTAACAAATTTTAGCAGGAAACTAGGCAGACGTTCTCCTGGGGAAATGTTGTGTATCTATAGGGCAAAATGCGTCGCTATTGCCACTTATGGAGCAGGTATCTGGGGCTATGCTAATGTCAATTCACTGCAGATAGCAGAAAATACTTTTTTCAGGTTTCTTTTGGCAGTGCCAGATAGTACGTCAACATTCATCTGTCATACAGAACTTGGCATGCCATACCTAGAAGACGTGATTAAGTTACAGCCTCTACTCCTTTGGCACAGGATTTGGACCACGGACGAGTCCGATTTTAATCGCCATATTCTGAAGGATGCACTGGGAATTGATGGGGTCAAATATATAAGATGGCTAGAATATGTTAAAACATTTTTATCTAGAATAGGCCATCCAGAATATTATAATGACCCCTATACTATGTGTGGCGTGCCTAGGAAGGATTTTAAAGGTAGCTGTATGCTATTCCTTAGTGAAACCAGAACTATGATTGAAATGGGTAAAACTACGGTGATAGCACATCACCTTACTTTGACATCAGTAACTATACAACCGTATATTCTGCTAATTATTAGAGACTATGACAGATTCCTGCTAACACGTTTTAGCTTGTTTCTGGTCCAGGGAGGACCCTGCTTGGCATTTCGGGCTGTACTGTTCCCATGAGGAGCTGGGTCAAGACTGATTTGTATATGGCTGGGGCCAAACTGGGGTGACATGGTGAGCAAGAGAATGATGGATTTAACCCAGATCTCTTGACTAGGGGTGAATGTTTGATTTATTCAGCATTCTGTCCATCATTTGTTGCTGCAGCACTTTTTCAAATTGACGTTTTCCTGCCTTAGCCAGTGAGGGCCTGTAGCCCGTCCCAGCGTCAAATGAGTGAGTGTAGCTGACAGTGCAGCTTTGTGTATCCTCCTAGATAGCCATGCACAATAGGGAGGTTAGGTGTGCCTGGATGGGCAATCACTGGCAGGATCGGAGGAAGGAGCTTGGCACAGGCCCAAATACACATGAATAGGCTGTGTCCTGCCTCCACACAAAGGGCTGCATACCCCATGTAGTTAGTTTGGAGCCAGCACAGGTGAGGCAGGATGCCTGGGGACTTCACAGGGAAACCTCCAGAACCTTCTCCTCCATTTTGTAGTCACTCCTGGGTATAAATACTGGATGAACACCAACTCGTCAGTACACTTCTGGACCTGTGGATACTCTGCCAGGAAAAAGGACTGCTGAGCTGCTGAAGGACTGCCACACTGCCAAACTGCTGCTTTGCTGGTCTACTGTCTTTCTGTGCTGCTGCCTTGCTGTGCTGACCTGCTGCCCTTTTGCCTGGGTAAGAAGGACTGGGCCTGCATCTCTTGAACCTAGAATCCCAGAGTGACTCCAAGGGCTAATTGGTTGGCCTTCTGACATGAGCCTCATGGACAGAAGGCTCCAACAACCTTGGCCCAGCACCTGGACTCTGCCATCTGTGAGTCTACTCTGCCACTTGGTGCCACCCAAGTCCTGGACCCTTGGAAGTGGCCCTAAGGTGCTTTGCCAGCCCCTGTGGATTCAGCTGAATTGATGCATCTCCTCTGCTGCCTGGCACAACCCAGAGCAGAACCGATATATTGCCGCTACTGTGTGCATCGGAGTCGCAGCCGCCCATCTCTGCATCAGAACCACCAATGCCCAACACATCATTGGCACAGGCCAAGCATCCCTTGTTGATGGCAGACTCGACAATGATGTCAGACTCCGCATCGCAGCTTCGCAGCTTCTCAGAACTGATGCATCCCCCCCATTGAGCTGCGCATCTTCGACTCCGTACTTCGCATTGCAAGGCCTGGTCAATGGGATCCTTGTTGACAATGCAGGACCTCACACCTCAGTCTTGCCACATCTCGGAACCAACAGATCGCTTTCGCTGCTCGTTGCATCCGAGACACAGATTCTTGCAAGGCTCCGCACAACCAGGATTTAAGGTACTCCGTTTGTGGACCTACCTGGGTCCATGTAGCTGGCCTGAGCTCCATTGTGGTCAGCCTAAAAATGTTGTGACTTTGTTCTGCTTGAACGCGACCAGACATCCACAGTTGGGGCTTTATGCCTTTTGGCACTATTTTTACTAGATTATTTCAAATTGAACATCTCCGGTTCTACTGATTGGATTTTTGTTGTTTTGGTCTTATTTTATTTTAAGAAAATTACTCTATTGTTCTAACTCCGTTGTGGGGCTCTTTTGTGGTGTGTTTTCTCTGTGTTACTGTTTGAAGTGTTGCACTAATACTTTACACATTGACTTTGAGTTAAGCCTGACTGCTGTGTGCCAAGCTACCCGAGGGTTGAGCACAGGTTAATTTAGGGCTTGCTTGTGGCTTCACCCTGAAAAGAATTGTGGTTGCTGCTTGACAAGGGTTTAACCCCCCCTCAACCAGTAACCCAATGTCTTACAGCTTGTGAAGGCTCTGGGGCTTGCGAGGATTTGTGTCAAGATGTGCCACACTGTGCCAAGCTGGGCTGGTTGTCGGCATTCAAATGCGGCATGCTAGGTCAGGCTACCGGATCCGCTGAGATGATGCACGGTCCTGCGTTTGAGCTGTGAGGCACTGCGGGATGCTGGGACAGTTGTCAGCATCAAGATGCATCACACTGGATCAAGCTTGTGCAGCTTTCGAGGCGATGTGTGGTTCAGCGTTCTAAATGCGTGGTGCAGAGAAGAGTATTGTGTCCCTGTGGCTTGAGAGCAGGAGGTCAGTTAACTGACCCCTGGAGATCTTGAAGCCCTGGGACATACGGGCAGGTTGGTTTCAGCAGGCAGCTCACAGCAGAAGAGACCTGGTGCAGCAACATCAGTCCTTGGGAATCAGAGCAGTCCTATGGGTGTGGCAGAGGGTGTGTGAGTGACTATATGGGTGTGTGAGTGGGTGTATAGATATATATATTACCTACTGGTGGTCACAAGTAGGTAGTTATAGCTAGGACCTAGTTTCCATAGGAAAAGCATGCAGCAAGACAGGTCAGCAGGGCAGACTTCACAGCTGGGAAGTCATTCTTCTTTGTAGAGTTCACAGGTCCAGAGGTGATCTGAGGGCCAATATTTATGCTAGGTACCCATTTTGAAGTAGGAGAAACCTCTAGTGGTTGCTACTCCCAGAGGTGGTTGGAATTTCTTGGCTCCCTGCTCTGGCCCCAGATTGTCTGGGATCACAATATACTAATGTCAAACCCTTTGTGAGAGTGCTCAGGCATGGCCTTTGTGATGTGCAAGTGTGGTAGCTGACAGCTCCTCCCCTTGTTAACTCAAAGTGGCCCATCCTACTAACACCTATATTCCCTTTGTCTCACTGTCTGGGAGCAATACAAAAAGACCAACTGCCAACTACACCTAGACATGTAACCCAGGATACAGGCATCAGACACCAAAAGATTGGGACAGTAAAAAACAACTTTCTAAAAGTGTGATGATTCTCTATAGAAAATGTATAGTAAGGCTCCATTTGGGAAGTCAGCCTGGTTCCTTCTAGATCCCCTTAGAGGAAAAAAAGTCTATGGCAGTTTGTTTAATCATCTGTACTTGGAAACATCACAATGTTCCTTTCCTCATTCCCTTACTGAGCAGTCCTTATGACAAATGCTCTGTCTTATTATTTGATTGATGCGAGACCAAAATCGGATCTGGATATTGACTAGATTAGGGCTCAGCTTCCACTGCTATAAATGATTTGCAGTTATTTACATTTCTGAGCATGTTGACCATATGTCTTTTTGCCTTCTGTAATGATTTTTACATTTTTATACATTTTCATGGTTTGTTCTTTGAACCCTGTCTTATGTGGATTTTTCTGTGTAGATTTTCAGGTGTGATTTCTTTGTATTTTGTATTTGGGTTTAGGGCTCTTCTGTTTAAACATTCACACATTGTCTGACACATCAATCAGCTATATTAATCCACCAAAATGCTGGCAAGATCATAGAGATCCATTGAAAAATGAGGACTCAACTGCACATAGAGTGGACCAACACTGGGAGACATGCTGGAAATGTTTGGTGTGGAGGTTCCCATTGCATCGTCCTTTAAAGGCAGCGGTGCCTTTTAAAAAGGCACCGCAATGGGAACGACCCACAAGGTTCCTGCACAGCATGGACCTGTAAGTTCATGCCATGCAGGAATCTATGTGCATGCACACAGGGGGCACATGTTTGTTTCCTCCCTTTGTTTCCTGTCTGCCAGGCTTTCCATGGTGGTGGAAGAGCCATGAAAAGCCTGGCAGAGAGGAAACTCATAATATGCTTGGCAGGACTGTGGCAGTCCCACCAAGCATATTACGGCCTCTGACAGCCATTCCTATGCTGGGGAATGGACGAAGCCGTTGGTCCTAGTGCTGTCCGACTGCCTGAGTCATAATTGGGCGGTCAGACCACAGATGTGGCGATGGCTGGATCCGCCACCACTGTGCCACCACGAGTCTGGCAGCCCGAGGACCGCCAGACTCATAATCTGGCCCTTAGAAAGTATGAAAAGAAAATATGGCTAGACTGATTCCTTCTGTTTACTGTTGAACCTGGGCTCTTTTTGCAGGGTCTCACCAAGATTTTTGCCTTCTGTTGCTGAACTCATCTTTGTTGGCATTAGGACTCTTTGCTCTTTTGCCCTGCTAACCAGCGGTAAAGTGCTTGTGATCTCTCCCTACAGCATTGCACAACTGGCATCTACCTGATTAGTACATTTATTTACTTGTAGGTCCCTAGTACATGGTAATAAATGTACCCTGTGCCTGTAAATTAAATGCCACTAGTGGGCCTGGAACACTCATTGCACCACTGATGAAATTGCCTTTTAAAAAAAAAAATTCACTGCTATAAGGCTCATCGCTCGGAATGACTAAAACTGGTTTACCTTGCTGCTTTTAATAAGAGATAACTTTGGAATGGGAGCAGATAGAGATATGCTGTTTAACCTCAAATGGATTGTGTTTTTAAATCTTCTTTAAAGGTGAACTCGAATTTTAAGTCACAATTCTGAAATTGCCACTTTAAGAAAGCTGTCGTTTTTTTGTCATAACCACCTGTGCCTTTTGCCAGTATCCTTGGTCCTATAACTGTGAGTGGGCCTGCTGTTGGGGCTTATGTATTCCTCCCAGACAGTGAAAAAAGGGGACTGTGTGTGGGCAGGATGGGCAATCCTGCCAGGATGTTTTGGGGCAGAACTTTTCTGTGCCCCACTTACACTTCAATGGGCTTACCTCCAGTAAACATAAAGGAACCTGAAACCAGTCTATTATCACCTAGACAGTTTGGAGCCATGACAGGGGAAGGTAATAACTTTCCAGAACCAGATTTGGGGGTTGCATTCAGAATCCCTCCACATCAAAGGCTGACAGCAGGTATAAATATTGGACCTGCTGAGTGCCACTCTTTAGAACACTCCTGAACCTGTAGACATTACAGAAGAAGGACTGCCTTTCCTCCAGAGGACTAGCCTGCTGCTACCAGAGAACTTCTTTGCTGCTTGAGGTCTGCCTTGGTCTCTGAGAAGGAAGACTGGAACTGTTCCCTTCATCCCAGGCTAACCTGATTGATTCCAAGGGTCAGTCGTCAGTCCTCCTGTCTAAGCTACAGGGACAGAGCAAGCTCTGGAGGTCTTCCGGCAACTGACCTGCTGCACTGAACCTGCCTGGACCTGCAACTGGACCTGCCTGAGCCTTGTTGGATTCTGCTGTATTGAGTTCCTGATACCCAAGAGGTGCCTCCCTAAGAGTTTTGGGCTCTTCAAGACCGCAAACGGGCCTGTTTGCGCTGAAACTCTTACACCTGCGATGACCGGCAATGTGAAGCTCTGGTGAATCCGACTCTTCACGCTACAACGACGTCTAGTGACACCCTGCAACACAAGATCTGCACTTCGCGGTACAGTAACAACAGCTTGCAGTGACCACCAATTCAATTCTCCAGCAACAACTGTCCATGATACTCAACCGGCTCATCGCATTAGAATGATGATAGCATGTGCCACCTGGCCTGCTTTTCACATTACAGCAATGACCATCAATGACATTATCCCTGCTACTTGTGGCCTTCTCCACTGAGAATGGAACTTTTCACGCAGAACTTTGAGAAGGTTACTTTTTCAGCGGAACAAACTTTGTTCTGGTATTTTGCTCATGCTCTATTGCAGTCGACCTGATCTTGTAACTTTCCCCCTGTGTATCATGACCAAATGTCCATGAAAGGCGCTTTGTGCTTTTGAGTGCTATATGAATTGTATATAAATTGTATATCTCCGGTTCTACTGATCTGATTTTTGTCATTCTGGTGTCATTTTATTTATTAAGATGTATGCTATTTTTCTAACTTTCTTTGAGATCCTTCTTTTGTTTTGTTGTCACTTTATTACTGTTTGAGTGCTGCATAAATACTTCACACATTGCCTTTAGTTTAAGCCTGACTGCCTTGAGCCAAGCTACCAGAAAGTTAAGCAGAGATTAAATTAGGGAACTTTAGGGCTCACCCTGACAAAGATTGTAGTTGTTGCTTGAGTGGGGCTTGAGTGGGGCTTCCCCCCTTCGCAGCCCAATTTCTTACATTTACAAAAGTGGGAACGATTTGTGTAGAGCATTGGTGCTTGGTTGCAATTCCACAATTTTATACCCATTTTCTGTGAGCTGTTGTTCAGTTTGATGAAGAATAGTATTTGTTCAAAAATAATTAATATAAAGAAATCATAAGGTGTATTTATGGGCTCAACCCTCTATAGAAATACACATATATCTCTACATTTTCTGGAAAAAACTAAGTTTAAAGTAACCTTATAGTGAGATGAATATGTTACTGACAACATTAAACTACATGGATCCAGTTATGCCTGCTAAACAGAGTACCTTAAATCCTGGTTCTGTGGAGCCTTGCAAGAATCTGCGTCTAAGATGGACCGAGCAGCCGAAGCGATCCTTCGGTTCCGAGATGTGGCAAGACTGAGCTGTGAGGTCCTGCATTGTCAACAAGGAGCCCATTGACCAGGCATTGCAATGTGAAGTATGGAGACAAAGATGTGCCGCACAAAAACCACAGACATTCACCACTTATAGTTAGCAAAGCGGACTATAAGTTATGCCCTGCAATGCACTGCTTGTGACCTCACATAGTACATCACTCATGGCATGTTCTATCACATCATTTATGACTTCGCTTGGGACATCTCAAATGACCTAATTGACTGTGGTTTTTTGAGTTTAAAATGTTAATGTTGTCCCTGACATAGTCACCTAACTATAAAATATATCTATACATTCACTGAAAAAAACTAACTTTAAAGTAACCTTATAGTGAGATGAATATGTTACTGACAACATTCACCTACATGGACCCAGTTAGGCCAGCTAAACAGAGTACCTTAAATGTTGGTTCTGCGGAGCCTTGCAAGAATCTGCGTCTAAGATGCACCACACAGCCAAAGCGATCCGTTGGTTCCGAGATGTGGCAAGACTAAGGTGTGCGGTCCTGCATTGTCAACAAGGATCCCATTGACCAGGCCTTGCAATGCGAAGTACGGAGTTGAAGATGCACTGCACAAAAACCACAAATAATCACAAGGTGTAGTTAGCAAAGCAAACCATTACTTAAGCCCTGCAATGCACTACTTGTGACCTCACATAGTACATCACACATGGCATGTTCTATCACATCATTTATGACATCACTGGTGATATCTCAAATGACCTAATTGACTGTGTTTTTTGGAGTTTAAAATGTTAATGTTGTACCTGACATAGTCACCTAAAATTATGTTAAGCTTTGTTTTTTTCAGTGATTTTGTGAAGTAATACTTTATTAACATACTGTTAGAAATTGGGTTACTGGTTGACTGGATTGTGAGCCCTGGTCAAGCAGCAACCACAGTCATATTCAGGGTAAGACACAAGCAAACTCCCAAATTAATTCGTGCTCAAGCCCCCGGTAGCTTGGCACAGAGCAGTCAGGCTTAACTTAGAGGCAATGTGTAAAGTATTTGTGAAACACTTCAAACAGTAAAACAGGGAAAACACCACACAGAAATATCCCAACTAGGTTAGAAAAATAGAGCAAAATGTAATACATAAAACAAGACCAATACAACAAAAATCCAATTAGTAGAACTGGAGGTATGAATTTCCAAAGCAAAAACTGCAATACCGGAGCTAAAAGCATAAAGCGTCAACTGCAGCTATTTGGTCGCACTGGACTTCAAGCCGGCCGCTATGGAGCGCGGGTCAGATACAGTCCCAGATTAGTCCCGCTGAAGTTTTACCTTCTCAAGTTTTGTTCCAAGAGTCTTGTTCGCGTTGAAGAAAGTTACTGGGAGCAAGGATAGCTTTGCTGGTGGTGGTCAGGGTAGTGAGAGGAGCAAGCTCGGCATCGTGGACAGGCTGATCCTTTGTGTTGGTGGTCAATCCCTGGGCAATCAATGCTTGCTGGGTAAAGAGACAGGCTTGTGGCAGCTTGCGCTGATTTTTAATGCGAGTGGCTGGGTTCCAGTGCGAAAGGACTAGTTTGCTGTCAAAAAGAGCCCAATAGCTTCAATTTAAGAGCTCAAGAGCCACACCAATGGTCCAGGACCTGAGAGGCACATCTTGGGTGGTCAGGGACTCACTGAAAATTGGTCCAATAGCTGTTGGAGAGCCTGGTATGTCACTGAGGCTCAGATCAGGAGGTCAGCTGTAAAGCAATTTGAGTCACTCCAGGATCCTGGGTTCAAGATGGTTTACAGGTCCAATTATTCCTCCCCAGGCAAGAGGGTAGTAGGTCAGAACAGGAAGGCAGCACCTCCTTCAGTGTAGCAGTCCAGCAGGGTGCCAGTCCTTTCAGCAGCACGGCAGTGTACTAAAGTGGTGGTGTCTGAGGTCCCTCTTTTCTACACTGGTACCTTGGTTTAGAAAGGTTGGAGAAGCTTCTAGATAGTAGCTTTGAGGTGCATGCCCTGTCTCCAAGCTGGCTGAAGTGACAATGCATAGTCGTTAAGCCATTTGTATGAACACAGGACACAGCCTATTCAGGTGTTGGTGAGGCTTGGCACAGTTTCTCACTCTTATTCTGCCAGTGATGGTTCATCCAGTCACAGCTAAGCACCCATTGTGTGTGGCTGTCTAGAATTAATGCAAAAAGCCTAACTGCTACCTACACCCAGTCATGTGACCAGAGACAGGCTGCAGGCACCAAATGACCAAGACAAGAAAAGTCAACTTTCTAAAAGTGGCATTTTTAGAATTGCAATATAAAATCTGAAGTCATCATAAGATTCCAGAGACACCAACGTTAAAGGGGTCATCTCTTCCAATTTGAAAATTACGCTTATAAAATGTAATACGGTAACTCCAATGTTATCCTATGGAAGAGACAGGCCTTGCAGTAGTGAAAAATGAATGGCAAGTTAAAACTGCACACACAGATTCTGCAATGGCAGGTCCCAGACACGTTCGAAGGGCTACTTAAGTGGATGGCACAATCAGTGCAGCAGTTTCACTAGTAGCATTTAATTTACAGTACCTGGGCACTAATAGTGCACTTTAGTAGGGACTTATCATTAAATTAAATATACCAATTGGGTATAAGCCAATATTACCATGTTTTAAGGAGTGAGCATATGCACTTTCCACTAGTTAGTAGTGGTACAATGTTCAGAGTGGTAAGGCTAGCACAAACAAACTCATCAAAAACAGGAGGCCTAAAGGGAAAATGTTAGTGGTAACGCACATCAAGAGTGCCAGGTCTAACATATACGTAGAGTCAATGCCCTGCCGCACACAGCCAAATGCTGTGCACTGTGGTGGGTTTTTTGCACAGCCTGGACTGCAGCTAGACCCTAGAGAGACCCCCCCACATAGGCAACGAACCACACACTGTGCATGGCCTCCAGCCATTCACAGCAGGAGGTTGGCCATAGGGATTGGCCTGCCGCCTGGCCCTGTAGTCAAAACCATGCTGTGCACAGCCTTTGGCATGTGCAGAATAGGGTTGGCCTTCAGACCCCAGGGACCTAATCCTGGGGGCCAAACCATACATATTAAGGAGAGGGGGCATACAGATTCCCTCCCTGAGCCATAAGCGGCCCTGGGAACCCCATCCACTGGGGCCAAAACAAATAAAAAAGAGGAGGGGGCGCCTTCTTGGGCCCCGGAGACCTCATCCCCCATGGACAAAATCTAAGGGGAGGGGGTTGTGCAGCTCCCCTCCCTGAGCCTTAATTGCCCGGGGACCCCATCCCTCAGGGCCAATTGCAATAGAAAGGGGAGACCCTGCACAAGCTTTAAAAGGCCCTAGGGACCCGATCCCCTGGGGTCAAATACAATAAAAGAGGGAGGGGGCCTGCACGACCACCCTTTCTGAGACTCATAAGTCCCCAGGGACCCCTTTTCACAAAGCTGCAGTTTATCAAAAAGAGGATGGGGTCGTGCAGCACTCCTCTTCCAGCCATCTTAGGCCTCTGGGACCCAATTCCCAGGGTCATCTCTTTATAATAGGCGGGTGCCCCGGTGCCTTCCTACGGCACCCACCAACCAACACACTGAGGGGTGCAAGGGGAGCACTAGGGCCCCACAGCCTCAGTCAGCTCTCTGCATGGTGGAGGAGCCAGCACTGCTCCCGCACCATGAGAGCAGCTACTTTTTGTATACTACCTCTGGGCAGGAGCAATATGTGTTTTGTTTTCAAATAGAAAACAAGTCTGTTCCGAGCCGGCGGTGGCATTTTTACATCTCTCACTGGCTGGGAGCAGACTTAAGGCCCGATTACGATTTCGCTAGGAATGCAATCCGTCCGACTGCATCATCCGGAAACAAGCACATAGCAACCAATTCATTCGAAAAACGTCGTAGAATAACAGTACTGGTAGGAATTAGACTCAGTTAACCCCACAAACAGATGATGATGCATCTGACGCTGTTACTGGACCGTGTCTGTTTGTGTCACAAATGCCAAGTGGAAAATTACAAAAATAACACAAATAAGCATTACCAACTGCAAAAAAATAAAAATTAATTTGCCACACCCACAAATCAACCTATATAAATGGCCAAACACATTACCATGATCCTTTGCTCAAACAGAAATGCTGCCAGGTATCAGGAGTCTGTACACATTCACTTCTCTCTGCCTCTCTGCCACACACACACTCACACTTCACCCACCTCACAACTTGTACAGATTTTATTGTAAAACAAAATCTTCAACACACACTCTTTTTCATACTCACACTCACCCTCACCTTCACAGTCACCCTCACATTCACCCTCACCCCCACCATGGCCCCAGGGAAGTAGCAAAGGTTCACAGATAAGGAGTTGGAAGTGCTTGTAGATGAAATACTCAGAGTAGAGCCACAGTTATTTGGGAACCTAGTCCAACAGACCCCCTGTCCCAGAGAAATAGGATGTGGGGAGGATAGTTGACAAGGTGAATGCTCAAGCACCTTGCCTGCGCACAATGGATGACATCAGGAACAGGTAATATGATGTGCGAAGGAGGGTAAAAAAAACTGATGGGCAGAGAAGACACTGAGAACCAGCAGGTTGGCGGTGGCCCTCCTGCACCACCCGTGTACTTCACTTCCTGGGAGGAGAAAGGTACATGCAATAAATCCACTGGAGTCCGTCCATCGAATACCGGGAACTAGAGAGTCTGGTGAGTACCTACTCAACATGCCACTAATGTTACAAATTACACATCCACAGACATCACTGTCAAGGAAACTGTTATACAAATGACTGTTATCAAATTTACAAAATTCTAGAGTAAATGTCTATGTGTTGTGTATGCCATATTGACAAAAAATACACCTGCAATGGAATAGAACATTTAACTACTTTCAAACATGTACAAACTACTTGTAAACTCACTGCAAGGCTTTGTGCTCCAAACACAAGTCATCAGCGTCAGCCATCTTGCCAGCACATGTTCTCTCACTCACAGGAAATCTGAATCAGAGGAAGGATGGTTGGGATGGCTGGTAAGGTGGGTGTGGGCACAGGCAGGATGGGAGTTGTAGTCACGACAAACACTCCTCCTCCCACACAGCCCAGCAGGCCCACCTGGAACCATGCTTTCCTGACAGTGAGTTGAAAAGTACTGGCAAAATGGCTAACATTGGGGACTGGTGTGAGGAGCACAAGGCCTTCATGGGTGTTGGGCTCAAAGCAAACAGCAGGCCCCAGTGTCAGACACCTTGAATGTACACTTCCCCCTCATTGTCAGGACATCACTCTTCCTGGTGGTCTTGTTGGGCTGCCTAGGAGGAGGAGTGTTTACACTGAATACATCTCCCATCATGCTCTGCCCTACACATGGCTTCCCACCAAGCTCAAACAGCCAACCTGGTACTATGCTTCCCTGACTGTGAGTGAAAAAATACTGGCAAAATGGCTGACACTGGGGACTGATGTGAGAAGCACAAGGCCTTGATGGAGTTGGGCTCAAAGCAAAAAGCAGGCCCCAGTGTCAGACATCTTGCCAGTACATTTCCACTCACTCTCAGGAAAGCATACTTCCTGTTGGGCTGTTTGTGCTGGGTGGGAACGTGTGTGTGGAACAGAGCTTGATGGTAGATGTAGTTAGTGTAAATCCTACTCCCCCCACATAGCCCAAACAGCAAACCTGGTTCTATGCTTGCCTGACAGTGAGTGGAGAAGCCCTGGCAAGATGGCTGACATTGGGGACTGGTGTGTGGACAACAAAGCACTAATGTGATTTGTGGCTAACTCAGACACCAGGCACAAGTGTCACACATACTGATAACATATTTCCAACACTGTCATGAAACCATACTGCCATGTGGTCAGTTTTCTCAGAGTGGAAAGAGTGTGTGTAGGACAGAGTCTGATTGGAATTGGAGTAACGGCAAACACTCCTATACCCACCCATCCCAACCACTTCATCTGGGCCTATGGCTACCTGACAGTGAATGGAAGTGCACTAGTAAGATAACTGTCACTGGTGCATGGTGTTTGGGGAACAAGGCCTTGTTGGAATTTAGATTCAAGTTTAACACCAAGTACCCGTGTCAGCTTCCTTGCTAGTACACTTCCCCTCACAGCCAGTTAGCCATAGTCTCAGAGGAGTTAGTTGGGCTGGGTGGGAGGAGGAGTATTTGTAATGGCTATAACTCACATCAGGCCTTGTCTAACATACACCTACCCACCCACCACAAACAGCACAACAGGAACTAAGCTTACCCACAGTGTGTCCAAATTTACTAGCAGGATGCATGACAATGGACACTGGTCTCTGACTTTCCCTCAACTACCAACAAGGCCTCGTCCTACAAACACCAGGCACAAATGTCAGCCAGCTATGTCAGTACATATCCACTCAATCTCAGGAAACTATAGTTCCAGGTGTGCTGTTGTGCACAGTGGAAACAGTGTGTGTAGGACAGGGCCTGAAGGGAGATCTGGCCATTGAAAACACTCCTCCTCACACACAGCCCTACAGGCCAACAATGAACCATGCTTACCTTACAGTGAGTGCAAATGTTACGACAAAATGCCTGAGACTGGGGACTGATGTTTGGAGCACAAGGCCATGAAGGTACTTGTTGTAAAGTTAGACACAAGTGCACAGTGTCAGGCATCCTGCAGGTACATTCTGACACGCTGTGAGGTAAGCTTATGTACTGTTGGGCTGTTTGCGCTGGACGGGAAGGTGTATGTAGGACAGGGCCTGATGGGAGACAGAGTCAGTGAAAACACTCCTCATACAACACCAACTAAACAGCTAATCTGGGACTATGGCTACATGACAGTGAGGGGATGTGTACTATCAAGATGGCTGACACTGGGGACTGATGTCTGAACCTCTCACCACTACCACATCTGCCTCTGGGCTACAAACACCAGCCACCAGTGACGATAAACTTGCAAGTACATTCACCAAATTTGTCTGGACAACACTCTTCATGGTGGCCTCTTGCGGCTGTTTGGGAGGAGTGTAAGTTTCACAATCAGAGCACAAGCACATAAACCACACTTCATCAAAGTTCAGTGACACAAAATGGCAGAAAGCCAAGTGTGAGAACTCTTCAGACTATGGAGTCAATGTGCAAAATACATGATCTGTGTACGCACTAAGGTAAGGAGTCACACATGTTGGTACTCACAGACATTCACATAGATATAATGAGATGAGAACAAGATGCACATCACTCAAACAATCACAAATAAAAGCATGGAAGATCAACAGACTGTGAGTGTGTAGGAAGCCACACAAATGTGACTGCTAAAGACATGCACTAAGCCAAGTACCATGCCACAAAAATACATTCATTGGGAGCAAAAGAGTACGTATGTCACTGTCAATTGAAAGATGTGCACAACAACCCACCTGTGTCATTCACAGGGTGTCACAAACCAGCCATTGTCTATGGTCATGTTATGTCAACAGGACATAACATGCCCATTGATGCATATAGCTAGACAAGTCAATTCATCCACATATGAAAACAGAATGTCATTATATCCCCCAAACAAAGTCCTGCATCATGTACAGTAACTCATTATTGTGTTCAGTAGCCTATGTCATTTGTATGAAATGTGGGGCAGTGGACATTCACGTCAATCATTGTGTCTTTCATGTCCCCACAGGGCGAGCTGGAAACACTACTGGAAGCAGCCAGGACAGCCAGTCCCACACTCTGCTCGACCAGGAGCTCTCCGGTGTTGAGGTCTCCCAACCCTCTTCGGATGACGAGGAATGACCTGGCCCATCATGTGAGGGTCACCACACACCACCAGCAGTAACTACCTCTGTATCTTCTGCGACCACTCCTGCATCACTTGACAACACCCAGATGACCCGTACCCCCCCGGACACAGCAGCCCGATCCACCACTGACACCACAGCAACACAGGGCACTGCTGAGTTGGCGAACAACAACATCCCTGTCAATGAAGACGGAAACTCAGTGTTGACTGTGCCAACAACAACTGGGCCTGCTTGGGTAGGTAGGGGTGGTGGGAGGGGCCGCGGGGACCAGGCCCATCATGCAGCTGGTGCTGATGAGGAAGAGCACCCACAGCTAACCAGAATCCTCCACGCATATCAGGATTGTACTGGAGATTTTAGACATGTCGTTGGGATCCTCAGGACCAAGCAACAGCAGCAGGCAGGCCGCTATCAGAAAATGGACAGTTACCGCTCCAAAATTGATGAAATTGCTGTGTGGCAGTGGGACATTGCCACCTGCCTCCGCCAGATTGTCAGCAACATGTCCACGCCTCTGTGTGTCCACAACATCCAGTGCATCAACATCTGCACAAGGCACTGGGAGGGATATGTACTCTAGCAGAGAGCACCCTGCACCACTGCTGTCTGCACCTGAGGGTCTCAACAATAAACATGGGAGGGGTCGTCCAAAGAAGGATCACTGAGAGACCGAAGCTTACGCATCTCCCCCAGGAAGTGACTACCTGCCCCTGATATCCTCCATTGTGTGCCAAGTGTTCATTTTGCTGACTGTCATTGAACTGTCCCACATTGGATGGAGGGTCTAAGTTGGACTATGAAGTCAAATAACTGTGGACTTACTTTTGAAGACTTCTTCTACAAACACTACCAACTCCTATCTTCAACTTTCTTTTTCTTTTTTTGTTGTGCACTCCACCATTGTGTTGAATGATCTACCACCTTCATGCACTAAAATAAATCACCTTTCACTAAATACTGCTCATGTCGTGATTTTTGATTCCCAAACGTACAGATTGAAATGATGCACAAAATCACAAAGAAGAAAGTGTCAACAACACTGGCAAGAAATCACTTCCAAAATGTCAACTAATGGCTTGTGAGTAAATGTGCCTTGTATTAACAAAGGAGGGACAGGGAGCCGAGTTAGAAGGTCCTGCACACAGGCTCCCAAAGAAGCTAAGTCTAAAAGGAGTGTGCAGTTCCTGGCTGGACGTGGGGGAAAGACAGGTCTTTCTTCGTGATGCCCTCACACACCCCAAGAGGGATGTCATGCTTCATCATAGGGCGTTTGCCCCTCGTCAGCCCGGCGCTGCAATGCCTGATGGGGTCCCGAAACCGGGGCTCTTTGTTGGGGATCTTTTGAAGAAGCCGTAAGGTGCGTGCTGGTGTGGGGGCTGGGTAGTGCACGAGGGGGGTGAGATAAGTAAAATAGGTCTGGAGCAGCCCTACTTAGGTCAAGTTTTAATGTTTTAGGTAGCTCTAGCCTGGTTAAAAAAGGTGCGAGTGCCCCTATGTGGGAATAATGTTCCTAAAGGGCAGTCAAGGTGTAGTTGGTCAACATGTTTCGTGCCCAGGTTGCCCCTCACGGGTCAATTGGCACTTCATCAGGACCGAGAAAACTAAATGTGAAAGGTGCACTACTGTCTGGTATTGAGATTCTGTGAGTTAAATTACCAGTAACGGTAGGGAGTACCCTAGTAGACTTGTACTGGGGAGTACTGTAGACCCCTAGATACACAGTCTAAGGCTGACGGGGAAAAACCAGAGCACGTTGTTGCTCCGGTAGAGGTGTAGGCAGTCAACTAGCATTCGTCCTACCCTTGCTCCGGGCCCCGGAGCAAGGGTAGGATGAATGCTAGTTTCGGGAGCCCGTCAGGCATTGCAGCGACGGCCTGACGAGGGGCAAACGCCCTATGATGAAGCATGACATCCCTCGGGGTGTGTGAGGGCATCACGAAGAATGACCTGTCTTTCCCCCACGTCCAAGGAACTGCACACTCCTTTTAGACTAAATGTGCCTTGTCACAGCATTATAGATAGACACGACCAGTTTATCACACAACCCGTAGTACATGGTACTGATTCAATTTAAAAATCTACTGTCCAGAAATCTATCACCATATGCAAGCACAATCAACAATGATTGTCAGCAAAACAGATCATCATGGAACATGTTTTCTTTTGTAACAAATATCTGGATTTGTGAAAACAGACAACGCAAACCTCAATGTGCAGCACAGGTTTATTCGCCAGATACAACCTGGCACCTTCACACAAAATAAGATTGCATTGCACTGTGAAAAAACATAGAAAACAACAAACGATGACCATTAGGTCTGAAGTAAGTGTGTGCCATGGAATCCAAATAATGTTGAAAGATTGATTCTGTCTCTGCATCATCGGTCTTGGAGGTCTAAAGTCTGCAGGAGACAAGGCAAAGTACCCTGGTAAGGAGAAACATAGAACAGAGTCAGGAAAGCATGAATGAGTTGGCCAAGTTTACAAGAGAGTTTCATCAAATGCACACATTGGTCTGTGTGAACAATAGCTAGGATTCATGTTAGCACTGTACCTGTTGACATACAACATTAATTGAACCATTACTTTTGAAAACCTATTGTTAATTACAATACACTCACACGCATACATACACATTGGACACCAGCAACACACAAGCAAACAAATGGGTTTTGAAACCTCATATCATTGCATACTTACACTAAGGTGAAAAAGTTGTTGATGATGTCTCGTCGCACATCCAAGCCTCCTCCTCTTCATCACTGACAACATGTCCCAGTCCAGGATCCTCCCTCGCAGGCAGATGCTGGTCTTCGTCATCTTGGATCAGAGGGATTGCCTTCCTGATTGCTAGGGTTTGAAGCATGCAGCATGCATTGATTATGTTACACACCTTCAACAGTGCATATTGAAGGGTTCCTCCTGTACGATCCAGGCAGCGGAATCGTGTCTTCAAGAGTCCAAAAGTCCTCTCCACCATGCGCCTGGTCCTTCCATGGGCCTCATTGAACCGAATCTTTTCAGGTGTTAGAGGATTGTGGAGTGGGGTCAGCAACCAGGGAAGGTTGGGGTATCCAGAGACTCCTACACTGGATACAGAAAATCTTCAGTAGTCTGATAACAGAGCAATATCTGACGTACAAACAACACACACCACAATATAAACATACAACATCACCTACCAACAAGCCAGGCACGGCCAAGTGCAGCTGTGACATCAAGTGGGGATGACACTGTTCCTCATGATGTACGCATCATGTGCCGAGCCAGGGAATCTTGTGCAGACATGGGATATTAACATGTCAGCCAGACATACCACCTGCACATTGATTGAATGATAGTGCTTGTAGTTGCGGTAGGTCTGCTCATGTGCTTGAGGTGGTACCAAGGAAACATAGGTGCCATCAATCGAGCCACAGCAAAAAAGTCACCCTTGATGTCAGCCAATTCCCCTGTTGTTGGAAAATGAATGTACTGGTCCAGGTGCTGCATCAGTGCCTCCAAAACATCATGTAGGACATGACTAAACATGGTCTGGGACATGCCACCAACTGTTGCCACAGTATATTGAAATGACCCTTGGCAAAGAAATGTAGGGCTGCCATCACCTTCACCTTTGGGTTCAGTGCAAGAGGATATGGCCATTGCGGCTGCAGAAGTGGTGCCAACTGCATGGACAAATCCTCAATAATTTGACTGTTGAACCAATATCGCCTGATGGTATCACTTTCCTCCATGGTCTCTGGGTCGGGAAAGGGCCTGTAGACTGGAGGACATCTACAATACCTATATGTAGGGTGTAAACAGAGTTGGTGTCAGTTTACAATCTACAAAGCAACATGCATTGAGACAAACTGAGCATGAATTTGGTAAACAAATAAAGGTACAGAACATTGTAAATACACATTTCATGAAAAATGCTTACCCCACATACATATCACAGCATTAGTACCGTTCCAAGACATGTTATCAAGGGATGGTGACACAGCAATTAGAGTGTTGGACTGTAAAAGTCCTCTACTGCCTGTCACCATTCATTTGATCAAGGATCACGTACTCTGCACCTCCACAACAAATTAGCCAAGATATAGGGTTGTGACAACAATTACATGTTTTGAAAGTACCCACAATAGGATCATGGACTGCCATATATGTGGAACACATGATACACACAGCGTCTCACAATTATAATCCTGTTCACAAGTGTCACAGGGAGGACACTGTCATGTTGTCATGTCTGCCAAACTCATAAAATTACATACATAGAACATGAATAATGTAGGTGGTGCATCATTTACCCCATCATCCACTTAAGTCTGGGATACAAATATACACTAGTAAATGAAATAATAAACACCAGCTGTTGTGGCAGGTCAATGTCACAGTTACTCATTCAAATATTTATTCTTGATAAATGACTTCACACACCCAACATATACTGTAAGAAATCTCACAGAATGCACATTGGGTTCACACAGTCACCAAAAGCAGTGAACATGTCATTTAAACACATGTATATACCCCAAAAGTTATTGGCACTGTGATCAAGCTTAGGAGGGTAAAAGGAATACATTTGTCATTATGATGATATGATCCTGCAAAAAAGTGTTCTCATGTGCACCTCATGGGAGTGTGAGGTATATATTGAAAGGGCTATGTCATCATGTGAAAACAGTCTACATACATGTAATGCACAAAAACAAATCAATCACAGGAGTGTCTGCCATAAAGATCGATAACTGAAAGGACACAGTAGCTGCATCCTAACCGATTCTGACTGGGCCATATGCTGCAAGCTGTAATGCTGATTGATATGGGTGAGTATTCAAAGGACGCGGTAGCCGCATCCGGACCAATTCTGTCACATCCATTGGCTGTTGGTTGTTATGGTGAAAGACGCGGGTGAGTATTCGAAAGGCACGGTAGCCGCATCCGGACCGATTCGGTCACAGCCATTGGCTATTGGTTGTTATGGTGAAAGACGCGGGTGAGTATTCAAAGGTCACGGTAGCCGCATCCGGACCGATTCGGTCACAGCCATTGGCTGTTGGTTGTTATGGTGACTGACGCACGTTTCTGTTCATGTGATCATCGCGTGGAACACGACTCTGTATCCTCCCATCAACAATGTATCAAAGTCAACCGCGATCAGATGATGAATTTATGAACGTCGCAGTAGGCGTGTTGTATGCAAGAAATGTTGTGCATTGGACCGATTCGGATAATGCAACCGATGCGAACCTATCGCTTTGTCTGCTTAGATTTGAGACTGCCTCTGCTAATCATATATGTCTGTCTGTTCCCTAGAGACTTCACTTGCCTGCACTACCTGCAACATTCCTGCACCTCCCCATCTCTCTGCTGCTGTTACCACATCCTCTGGGAGCTGCAATGGCACAGACAATGGAGAGGGCTCAGCTTTCAGAGAGGAGGAGAACAAGGCCCTGCTGGACACCCTCCTGCCACTGCACAGCCAGCTGTATGGCAAACCAGAGGAGCAGGTGAGTGACGATTACACTGCATTTTCTTTGGCCATGTGCAAACACCATGCACTACTAGCATTAGGAATCTCACTGTCAATAAGGTCAAATGTTATCTGTAACTATAAAAGTAAGTAGATAACTGGTCTGAGCAGGTACACTGCTGTAGAACTGACCTTGACTGGTAGGTCGCTCCCCCACCACACAGCTCCGTCTGTGTGCCCTGCTGCTGCCCCTGATTGTGCTCATTTTTTCCTTTCTGTGCCCCCTTGCTGGCCCTGATTGTGCTCGTTTTTCCTTTCTGTGCCCCCTTGCTGCCCCTGATTGTGCTCGTTTTTTTCCTTTCTGTGCCCCCTTGCTGCCCCTGATTGTGCTCGTTTTTTCCTTTCTGTGCCCCCTTGCTGCCCCTGATTGTGCTCGTTTTTCCTTTCTGTGCCCCCTTGCTGCCCCTGATTGTGCTCGTTTTTCCTTTCTGTGCCCCCTTGCTGCCCCTGATTGTGCTCGTTTTTCCTTTCTGTGCCCCCTTGCTGCCCCTGATTGTGCTCGTTTTCCTTTCTGTGCCCCCTTGCTGCCCCTGATTGTGCTCATTTTTTTTCCTTTCTGTGCCCCCTTGCTGCCCCTAATTGTGCTCGTTTTTTCCTTTCTGTGCCCCCTTGCTGCCCCTGATTGTGCTCGTTTTTTTTTCCTTTCTGTGCCCCCTTGCTGCCCCTGATTGTGCTCGTTTTTCCTTTCTGTGCCCCCTTGCTGCCCCTGATTGTGCTCGTTTTTCCTCTCTGTGCCCCCTTGATGCCCTGATTGTGCTCGTTTTCCCTTCTGTGCCTGTTTCCCGCCGCTGCGCCCCTGCGGCCCTGCCCCCTCACTGCCCATTCGCTGCCCCATTCCCTGCTCCTCCCTCCCACCTCCCCATTTATGGCGGCCGCTGGGCGGCCGAGTAGCGGACATTCGCAGCGGGCCCGCCGCTGTCGCGCCTAAGGCAAGCCCGTCTGCGCCCGTCCGCGCCGTGACCGCGCCCAGCGCCAGACCCCCTGGTCCGGGCATCCCCCACGCCCGCCACATCAACAGACGCCGATACGACGCCAGCACCCTCCACGCACTCAACCCGGAAAAGATCACGCCTGCTACCAGGCCACCCCGAGCGCACCCAAGGGCCCTTCACCTGCCGGAACTGCAGCTTCGCCAGCACCCGCCCCGCCAAACCACCGCCCAGGAAAGAACCCAACTACCTCAGATGCATCCTCCTCAACACCCGCTCCGCCCGCAAACACGCCATCGAACTCTGGGACCTTCTCGACTCAACCTCCCCAGACGTCGCATTCCTGACGGAGACCTGGCTGAATCCCGCTTCAGCCCCCGACATCGCCATTGCCATCCCGGACGGATACAAGATCACCCGCAGGGACCGCACCAACGGAGTCGGAGGAGGCATCGCCATCGTCCACAGGAACACCCTCAGAGTCTCAACCAACACCGACGACACCCTCAGCACCGCCGAACACATGCACTTCCAGATCCACACCGATCCCAACACCACCCTCAGAGGAACCCTCATCTACAGACCCCCGGACCCTGACCACAGTTCAGCGATTCCATCGCTGACTTCGTCAGCACACACGCCTTCGCCTCCACGGACTACATCCTCCTCGGGGACCTGAACTTCCACCTCGAGAACAACAAGGACACCAACTCCACCACCCTGATCGACAACCTCGCCACCCTCGGACTCAGACAGCTCGTGACTACACCCACCCACGCCGCCGGCCACACGCTAGACTCCATCTTTTCCGCAAGCCCACACGTCTCCTTCAACCACACCTCCGAACCCCACTGGACTGACCACCACTGCATCCACTTCACCTACAGGAAGCCCACCACGCACCACCGCAGTGAACAAATGCCTCGCCGCTGCTGGAGCAGAGTCACGGAAGACCAGCTAACCACAACCCTCGCCCTGAGCCCACCCGCCGAACCCTCTGACCCCGACACCGCCGCCCGCAACCTCAGACAGTGGATCGACGACTGCGCCAACACCCTCGCCCCGCTCAAGAATCCGCCCAACAGCCACACCAGCAAGAAAGCCACCTGGTTCACCGAAGACCTCCAGGCCTCCAAACGAACATGCCGAAAACTGGAGAAGATCTGGCTCCACGAACGGACAGCGGACAGCTACGCCGCCCACAAGAGCGCCACCCGCAGTCACCATCACCTCATCAGATCCGCCAAAAGGGCCTCACTCAAAGACCGCCTAGACAACAACGCACACAACAGCAAAGAGCTCTTCAACATCGTGAAGGAACTCTCCAACCCCAGCTCCAACACCAACGACATCCAGCCGTCGCGAGACCTGTGCGACTCACTGGCCACCTTCTTCCACCGCAAAATCGCCGACATCCACGACAGCTTCAACACCACGACCGCCCCGGCAACCACCGAGACCACTGCCCCCACAACCACCAACCGCCTGCTCTCCTGGACCAACATCAACGACGAGGACACCAGCGAGATCATGAACACCATCCACTCCGGTTCACCGCTAGACCCGTGCCCTCACCACATCTTCAACAAAGCCAGTACAGCCATCGCGCCCCATCTCCGGAAAATAATCAACATCTCCTTCGAGACAGCAACCTTCCCGGAAAGCTGGAAGCACGCCGAGATCACCGCCTTACTCAAGAAACCCAAGGCAGACCCCAAGGACCTCAAGAACTTCCGACCCATCTCTCTGCTCCCGTTCCCCGCGAAGGTCACCGAGAAAATCGTCAACAAACAACTGACCCGCTACCTCGAGGAGAACAACATCCTGGACCCTTCCCAGTTCGGCTTCCGCAGCAACCACAGCACCGAAACCGCCCTCATCGCCGCCACCGATGACATCAGGACCCTGCTAGACAACGGAGAAACAGCAGCCCTCATCCTCCTGGACCTATCAGCCGCCTTCGACACGGTCTGCCACCACACACTACGAACATGCCTTCACGACGCCGGGATCCAAGAGAAGGCCCTGGACTGGACCACATCCTTCCTTTCCGGCAGAACACAAAGCGTCCGCCTCGCCCCTTCCGATCCAAGGCCACCAAGATCATCTGCGGCGTACCCCAAGGCTCCTCCTTCAGCCCAACGCTGTTCAACATCTAAATGGCACCCCTCGCCCACGTCGCCCGACAGCACAACCTCAACATCATCTCCTACGCCGACGACACCCAGCTGATCCTCTCCCTCACCAAAGACCCTCACACCGCCAAAGCCCACCTCCACGAAGGAATGAAGGCCGTCGCCGAATGGATGAGGACCAGCCGCCTGAAGCTGAACTCGGACAAGACGGAGGTCCTCATCCTTGGTTCCAACCCTTCAGCCTGGGACGACTCCTGGTGGCCAACATCACTGGGAACAGCCCCGCCACCCACCGACCACGTATGCAACCTAGGGGTCATCCTCGACCCCACCCTCTCCATGACTAAGCAGGTCAACGCCGTTTCCTCATCCTGCTTCAACATCCTCCGAATGCTCCGCAGGATCTTCAAGTGGATCCCCACCGAAACAAGAAAAACAGTCACCCAGGCCCTCGTCACCAGCAGGCTGGACTACGGAAATGCCCTCTACGCAGGAACGACGGCTAAGCTCCTGAGACAGCTGCAACGCATCCAGAACGCCTCTGCACGTCTTATCCTCGACATCCCCCAACGCAGCCACATCACACCCCACCTGAGAGACCTGCACTGGCTCCCTGTCAACAAGAGGATAACCTTCAAGCTCCTCACCCACGCACACAAAGCACTCCACAACTCCGGACCAGCCTACCTCAACAGACGACTCAGCTTCTACACCCCCACCCGCCAGCTCCGCTCGACCAGCCTCGCCCTCGCCACAGTCCCCCGCATCCGGAAAACGACCGCCGGCGGCAGATCCTTCTCCCACCTCGCCGCCAAGACCTGGAACACCCTCCCCACCAACCTCCGACAGACCCAAGACCTACTGGCCTTCAGAAGACTCCTCAAGACCTGGCTCTTCGATCAGTAGCAGCACCACCCCCCTCTTCCCCCAGCGCCTTGAGACCCTCGCGGGTATGTAGTGCGCTTTATAAGTGACATGATTGATTGATTGATTGATTGAACATCTCATCACTGTTATAATGGGATGGAATCATCATAGGACCCTGGACAACTGCACACCATGCCAAATGCATAGCCCTTAGACATTCATGCCAAACAGAGCATTAACAGTGTGTGCTGGGGTCTGACTCAGAAACGTTTAGCATGTGCATTAAAGTTGTGTCACTATGTCATCCTTACAGGTCAACACCCATGAGAAGGCCAGAATTTGGAGGACCATCTCCCAGAATGTGCACGCCGTGGTGTTGGAGCTTTGGCGAGTCCGTCACTGCCACAAGAGGTGGCAGGACCTTTGTGGCTGGACCAAGAAGATTGCTGAGGTCCAGCTGGGCCTGTCATGCCCTGGCAAGAGGGGCGGGTGCCGGACATTGACCCCACACATGCTCTGCATCCTAGAGGTGGTCTTCCCTGACCTGGATGGCCAGTTGAAGACCAAACAGCAGCAAGGAGGGGGTGAGTATGTGTCTTGTTGCACACCTTTGTTAAGCATGCATGTTACAGTAGCTTAGACTGCTGCCCTTTTCACTGGTTGTAAGTCAGCCAAACCCACTGATCCGTTTTGTAAGTCGCATATGCACAGGGATAATTTGATGCCCAATTCCATCTCTGTAATCAGGGAGATGTGAGTCTGTTATTTTCATGGAAGTGACCTTAGTGCAGGGGTCTTCAAACTGTGGGTGCGCGACCCCCAGGGGGGCCGTGGAGCGATGCAAAGGGGTCGCGCCTTCCCAGTCACACTTCTGCCGAGGCCCAAGGGCTTCAGCCCCCCCTCTTCCCCCGTCCTGCGTCTCAGCCCGGGCTGCTGCAGTGCAACTCGAGCTGCTGGGGGCTCAGCTGGGCAGTGTCTGGAGTCTTATCTCCGGCACGCCCGAGTTTTTCACAGGTCTTTAAAGACCATTTGCATATTTACATGCCTTTGTAAACTGGTTACAGAGGCTTCGTTTTTTCCTGGTTCCAGTACCCCCTGGGCCCCCACTCTGCCTATTCCTTACATTTGTATTTTACATTTACTGCTGCAGTGTGAGAATGCATTTCATGAAAAGGAATATAAAGTAGGGTTGCCAAAAGAAAAATGCCTGCCGTGTTTTGTTTAAAGAGCCTGCAAAGACCTCCTCTTGATACTAAATAGACTTATAAATAAAAAAGTATGTATGCATTCGTTATGTGACTTTTCTGTCTTTGTTCTCTTTAATTATCAGTCATGGATCATTGAGGCAGCCCTAGAACACAATTAAAAGTGCTTTCTATTTATATTTGCTGTTCGAAGTATGCACAGATAAGTGCTTAAAATACAGCTTTAGGTAACTGCTTATTTTTGTACCGACTGGGCCATCAAAATAATCTGCTGGCAACCCTAACCATAGGACTGGAAGTTTGTTGCAGGATCAGCACATTATTTATTTCCTCGATCCCCGATTAATGCCATAATAGCAATAGTTTAACTTAGATCTTAAACCCTACACCGCCGTCCATAACATGCTGAGTTACTTCAAGTGTCTGGGAATGCACTCTGCATTCAGACAACTCACTTGTCATTCTCGCCCTTCACTTTCACGCTCACCCTGCATTCACAGCGATCACAATGCACTCACACCATTCACCCGCTCACCCTGCACTCACAGTGATCACTCTGCACTCACAATGCACTCGCGCTGTTCATCCTATACCTCACCCTGCAGTCACACGAGTACACTACTCATCCTGCACTCATGTGACACTTCACTCACCTGTCCCCTCACTGCTCAATATGCAACTCACTCAAACAAGCCCATCAGTAATCATACACTCATTCGTCCCATTCTGAACTTGCATCCGCACCTAAATTCATAAGCCACCTCACTCACCCTGCAGTCACTCCTCTTACCCTACTCTCACACTGTTGCATCGCTCACCGTGCACTCACATGGGCACTCTTGTCACCCACACAGTGCAGAGGGTTAACGTTCCTGCTACAAAGAATATGTACCATGCAGATCACAGAAATGAGTGTGAGTAAACTATGAGTAGCGCTATAAAAAATGAAATGTTTGTCAGAAAGGTGCTATAGAGAGATGAGGTGAATTGTTGGTGAGTGGCAGTGAAGGAATTCATGGAGAAGGAGGAAACGGGGGTGGGGCACCAAAAAAGACTGTTGCACCGTGTGCGACCAGTGTTAGGACAAGCCTGGCTGGGAGTGTTAAAGGTGAAGTGAGAGGTTGAATGGGGAGAGTTCAGTAGTTGTAAAAAGGGGTGAAAGAAAATGGCCTGCAAAGTGAGAGAGGGATCCGGGGTTAGGAGAGGACAGAGGGATGGAAGGGAGGGGGTGAGAGGAAAGCTGCATGGGTAAACTGCTTAACTCTGCACAAAACTGCCAGGGTTTTAAGGGACCCCTGCTTCTCCCGGCCAGGGCCAAGTGAGCTTCTGATGTGGCAGCACGTATTCCTGCGGAGTGGAAGGTCCTTCACAAAGGTTGACTAGAAATCTTTCTGATGTTAATTGCTGTATTTTGGTTATACACTGGTACTGATGGGGTGAAATCTTTCCTCAGTGTTACTGTGTACGCGGCATCACATAACATCATTTACCTTTTCTTCCCACACAATTTAGTCAAGCCTGTCACGTAATTTGGTCCTCACCTGCCTCATAATTCCAGTAGCCCTGCCTACAGGTTTAGAAATTTTTGTCAGGAGGGGATCCTTACGCCTCAAAATGTTGACAGGGGGGTCTCGGCATCCAAAAGTTTGAAGACCTCTGCCTTAGTGTCATGCTCATTTGATCATCAAAAATCACAGAAACCTGTGCATGGAGGTAACCTTTTGTAGTAATGCAAATGCCCAACAAGTGCCAGCACATTGACTAATGTATGACCTGTTCTCATTGTGCTTAACACAAATGTGTGAGGCATGTTGTTATTGGAGCAAACAAGTGTGAGTAGGCCATACTATACATGTCCCGCAGCAGTTGACATCAGGATTGAGGCCTTGGAGAATTTTGCTTTCTCATTGTGCCACATTTAGGTCCCAGCCGTGCTGCTCAGTGTTATGATATGTATTTCATCGGCCAAATACAGGTATGCTAACTCTGGTCATCTGTCACACTGGCCTGTCACATGATTGTGTGGAAGATTTCATTCTCTCAATTCAGAGGAGTGAGTCCATGTGTCTGACAACACATGCCATTCACTGACAACCGCAGCTGGTCACTGGCTGACTCATGTCTGAAAATGTGTTTCTGATGTTAGATACACATTCAGAACACTTTCCATGTGTGTAAATGCTGTTGACTATACCTACCTGGGGCTTTGGTTACCCTGTGTATGATGCATCGCTATCAGCATGAGAGTTGTTAGATATGCATCATTTTGAGGTAGTTTAAAAAAACTAAGATGGTAAAAAAGATTAATTTAAGCTGTCAGAAGTGTGCTATTTGTCTAATGGAAGTAGGGCCATTCAGTCTTGGGACATACAAAAGGGGATCTCTGCAGTCTAAACAGGATTGGTACACAGTGTTGACAGGACTCATGAATAATGGAGGTTCAGCCAGATGGGCCAGTGACATTGTGTTCCATCAGAAGCATTGTGAAGATGTAGTTACTGGACTTAGAAGTGTGTCGACCATTGTTCACATCTGAAAATGGTGAGCTTTTCACAATGTGCACAATATTCTGATTCATCCTCCTGACACTGTGCATAGATGACACTAGACAGTGGGCCATGTGCCTTTCACATTAGCTATGCCTACTACCTCGGTGAACTCAATCAGAGTCATATGTGTGACATGACAGTAGAGAACATAAGTTGCAGGAAACATTTTCACAATCACTGTTATCTGTGTGACATGACCCATGCAATGAGTATGGAAGCTTTAAATTCAACAAGGATGTCATTTAACCTGTGACATTACAGCCAATGTTTCTCAATTGGATGACAAGGTATCTCAGAATGGATACCATGTCTCAATTCAATTGTGTGAATCATATTCCCATAGTGAGCTCAACACTCCCTTGCAGATGACAAGACAGGTATTTCATGACACAAGACCGTCAGGCGCAAAAGACGATACATTACCTGCTACATAGTGAAGGAGTCGACATTGTGAACCTGGCAAATGATCTTGATACACCCAATGTGTCAGAAAACCACATGTGTGAGGGTGCAAGGGTTCACTTGCATAATGAAAAGTGCCATGTATGTAATTGTATGTAGAGGAGATAGCATTAGTGAAACAGATGTAGTAGTTTGAAATGTGATGATTTGTGATGTCACCCAGATGTCTAATGTGATTCTTTTACATTGTTATTCGCGGCATCAGCACCGGCAACAGGAGGAGACAGTGCCACGGATGCAGGGGGAGCAGAGCGCCAGTCTGGGCCCAGTGCTGAATTTGACATCGAGGCATCCACTGGCGGGGCGGATGAGGGGAGCCACACTGAGGGCAGTTCGGCAACTCCACATGATACATCTGAGGACCGGTCAAGCCCAAGTGATGACTCCCTGGTGGTGGAGTGAGGAAATGATTAATCAACATCAGAATCCACCACCACTCCCATCTCCATCCTCCTAGCTTCTCCCCATCCCACTGTCCATGGCACTCCTGTGGCAGGGGAACTCTCTCCTTTGGGCCAGGCACCTCACCCCCTGCCCCTGTTTCTCCTGCTGCCCTCAGCATGGAGGCAATAGACATCCCGAGGCAGATCTCTGTAGGGCAGACATCAGTGCTGAATGTCCTCCATGCGCATACCAGTATTTTGACACAAATGTTGTCATTCATGGATGGCATTCACTCTGAACAGTTTGCCCTACACAGATCCAATCAGGCACATGCCTCCTCACATACGGCAGCAGTATCCAAACTCCAGCAGTCCCTCACCACTCCTACCTCTTCCGCATCCACAGTCCCAACTACCCTACCTGTCCCAAGCACACATAAACACACACATGCACACATTTCAACAGCCAGACGCGGCACACAGACACACAGACAGGAGGTCAAACCCACACCCACGCACACTCAGGAGACAGACAGCACACTCACCATCACAGACACACCAGCTGATGACACATATGCATCACCAGATACTCTGCATACCTCACAACCCTCTCCCTCCACAACCCCTACCCTTTCCTCTCCTGTTCACCCCTCTTCCCAGAAAATCTTCCTTTGTGACCTTGGCCTCTTTCTTACCGACCCATCCAAAACTCCGCCAAAGAAGAAGAGACAACCCATCCCTCCTGCCATGACATCTACAACTGCCAACCCCCTCTAACAAGTCAAGCCCCAAACCACCCATCCGCTAATCCCCCGGTCTCCCATGTCCAAATCCCCTCTGCCAACCCATACTTCCCCATACCAGCCCAGTACCTCCCACACCCAAAAAACATCTCAAAAACTGTCTGTGCCCCTCCCTTTCTCTTTGCCTGCCATTAAGGGGTTTACCAACCCCAAAATGGTAAAACCAAGTCCCTCCTATTCTCCAACAAGCCCTCACACTACACATGTCCCCCCTCAGTCTGAGCCTGCCACTGCAGTAGACCCACCACCCCCTCAATTGGACACAACCACTGCAGTGGATCCACACACCACTCCTGATCCCATCCCTCCCAAAACTCAGCCCAGTGCTCCCTAGTTTTATCCCTTTGGTGCCTGGCATGCCCCCTAGATGCTCCTCCCAGGGGAGGTGACCCCTTGTAGTTTTCGTGCAGGCAAGAGACAATGGGCAAGTTGTTTGTAACCCTGGGTGGTGTTTGCGGAGTTCCGCTACGTGGAGCGCCGCAAAGTGGTAAAAAAACTCTGCAGCGTGGAGTTCCACAAGCGGCGGAGTGCGATAGAAAAATGCTGTTCACAGTGATTTGCGGTACCGGATGCTTTTCCGCAGTGTTCAATTATCACAAACGGCACCATGTGCAGTGCAAGCGGGCGCTGCTTTCTTTCTGCCGATCGAGTAGATTTTTACTCGAGCTGCAGCTTTCGCAACGCGAATGGACAGTTTCTCAACGTGAGCAGTCGCGAGCTTATGCAACCTCTCGCAATGAGAAATCTTAACCCCGCATTGAAAAATCTTACCAGGAGGTTGATTTTCCATGCTCACACTCGCCAACTTGATGTTGACGATCACGAATGAGGAAAAATCTCGCCGGGAGGTGGATTTTCCTCGCTCACGCTCGCCAACATGACGTTGACGAACGCAAGCGAGGAAAAAAACTCCGCTCCACAACGCGAAGAGGAGTTTTTTGGAACTCCGCGATCTCCCCGTAATGTAGAGTGTGGAAAACTCCGCAAACTCCGCGAGCGGAGCGGAGTTCATGCCCAGGTTTAGTGGTTTGTGCCCATTGGGCATATGGAAATTTATGGACTGGCCATTGGCCTTGTGTTATTTATTTTCCTAATTTATCATGCTGAATAAAGCTGGTTCAAATTTGCATTTTCAGATTTCTGTAGTCATCAAATTGTTCGTTAAGTCAACTGTTAATCATGTACAAGTAGTAGTGTAAGCCTAAAATGATGTTAGTATGGCATGGATTACCTATTGTCCATGGATTATGTGCACTTTGACAGTATGTATTCCAGACTTTTGTGTCTACATTTTCTGGGTGTCATTGTCCACATCAGTTTTGACTATGAGTGTGACATGAAGTCACAAACCTTTACCTCTTCACATCACAATTGCACATAGGTCATGCTTTCCTATGACAACATAGTGCAAGTGTCACTAAGTACTACAGTTTAGGAGGAGCATGCTGCACATGTTTATGATGTACAGAAAGACACCTGTCTCATTGATACACCTGGGTAGATATGGAATGTGAGTACATGGTAGTGACTTTGGACACACCCATGTACACAGAGTAATGACACAATGCATGTGTGTGACTTGATAGTGATGGACCTATATCTGTGTCTCCTTTACATCTGGTAGACTATTGGCAATGTCAACCTTGCCACAGGTGGCATGCCACTGTAGGCAAATACATTTCATGGCTGTGAACTCATCCAATACATTTTCTGAGACCATAGTTTCTTTGGTTTTTTGGCCATTAATCGATTTAATTTCCTTGTCTGTTAGTTTGGGCAATTTGGCATTATCCAGATATATTTCCTATTTATCGTGATCAAGGGAAGCATTGTTTTCCAAAGGTTTTTGTAAATTCTTTGAAAGACCTCTGCAATTTTATTAAGGTTAGTGTGAACAAGTCCTTTGTTGTCTTTAATGGCCTTTATGGAGTATCTTTGCAATCTTGATGCTAGGATATTGCCCGCTTTATTGGCTTCACATAGTCTGATTCTTTTTTGTTTATTGACCCAGATGACTGCTCTAGTGCTAATAATTTCATTGTATTCATATTTGTTCTTGAAAATCTAATTTAATATGAAGTTATCGTTACAGGATACATAGCATTTTTCCAGAACTATAATTTGTTTTTCTAAAGCAGGAGTTTAGTGTTAACTTCTTTGTTCATATTAGATTTAATTTTAATAATTACATCTCTTATTGTTGATTTCAAAGCTTCCTATCTAGTGATGTCAGAGGAATCTTTTTCTTTGAGGAAGTGCTGTATTGGGTCTTCAATGATTTGTACATTATTTTGGTGTTTGAGTATTTTGTCATTGAACCTCTATTGTATTTGCTTTGAGTCTGGTGAGGGGTCAGTGATAGTCATACTTATACAGGAAGGATCAGACATCACTCTTGGCTCAAATGTTGTTTGGTCAACCTTTCTAATGGAGTGTCCCATGATTAGCAAGTAGTCGATTTGAGAATATGAATTGTGAGGGAATGAGAAAAAGGTATAATCCCTTTCATCTGGGTTTTGCATTCCCCAAGCATGAATGAGATTGTATCTAGAGCATAGGTTCTTTAGAGCTTTATGAGTTTTGTTAGGGCGAAATGCAAATTGTGAGTTTCTCTCTAATGTAGGGTCCATTGGTAGATTAAGGTCTCCTGAAAAGATGGTGTAGCTGAGTCTGGGATAATTTTAAGTTGAGCAGAAAGCTCATTCCAGAGGGATGGGTCATCCACCGTAGGTACATAGACATTGTTTACCAGAAAGATTTGACACCATGTCTATATTTGACTTCTTAGTGATAAAAGCTAGGACACCATTTTTTTCTCAACCGCGGAGGAGCATGCTAAGTTGAAAACCTGATTATTTCTGAGTGATGTGATGTGTGTGGAGTCAACCTTGGAATCCTGAAGAAGGATAATACCTTGACGTTTGTTTAAGTTGTCAATGATTTTCCTTTTTAATTGGATGGTTGATCCCTTTTACATTAGGTGATTTTATCTTAATATTCTGATTAGGATTTGACATAAGTAAGGGTATGGGTTTGTGTGGCTCCTTTACAGGGCCTAGCAGATTTGCCCAGAATGTTGAGTTTGAATCTGTATACAAGCTGTCAGCAATTAGACTCATCCTGAGTAATACATGTTGTGTCAGAATAACAGGCAAACGGTAAGTCAGGAACAAAACAGATAGTATTACATATATAGTTTGTCAAGAATGGTACACATTCAATGCTCATGAGGCAAATGAACATTTTAAGTTTTAAACAATAATAGCATAAATGATTAGGCAAAGAAACCATAAAATATAAGTGATCTCCATACAAAGATTCTCCTCTGAATAGAAGCATTGAGGTAGATAACAGGTAGAACCATTGCTATCACAGTGTTAAAGGTCGCAGTGTATCGGACCGACAATAAATGAACTTAAAGTAGAAATTTATGAGAAAGCCATCGGAATACCAATTGTACATTCACCCATTGTTTGATGTATTATTATATATCACATTCATAATTGTAATGATCTCATACCTTAATTCTGTTGACTTTTAAGGGTCTATTGAGGGCAGACTTGATAGCACTACATAGAGAGAGTACTTACAGACACTGGGAGTGTGTTAGAATACTTGTTCCAAGGACCTTAATCACCGAAGTAAGGATGACGAAAACATTAGAATCTTGGAGGATGTGAGCCTCTGAAGAGCAACATAAGTAGCAAGATAAGAAAAATGCTGCAGGAAAACTTTCTCAATTTGTAGAACGTGTTAGGAGTTATTTTTGGTAAGTGGAATTTCGAGAAAGAGTTAGTGTTTGTTCCTCGACAATGCAGCCTTGTGCGAGGAGGTGTCCATGTCTGAATCGTATTTATCATCCAAGAACTTCGTGAGGGTGAGATGATCATTAAAGATGTGCGAAATGCCCTGTAGTTCTAAATGATATTTGGCCTGAACTTCAAAAGAAAATTGGCAGTTCATTGCTTCCAACCTAGGGTGCAGGGGAAGAAAGCCCTTCTAGTCTCAGCAGTAGATTTAGAGTAGTCTTGTGGGATGAAAACCTGGATGCCCTTGCATTGTATATGGTTATTTTTCTTCATAAATGAAAGGATTTTTTCCACATGTTGATTGTGTAGTGGCTTGCGTACAATTTGGCATGGATGAGTCTGGCTAGGGGGTTTCTGTGTTGGCCATCTAATGGAGTGGTGCACTGATGGGTTCAGGATAAGAGTCACTGGAGCAATTATACTCCTTGCTGGTTGCTCTGTGTCTCATTTCTGCCATATATTAGGTGCGGCTGGGAGTTTGAAATCAGGAATAATGTAGGGGCAGTACTGTTTACTTTTGGGCACCTGTTGACCTTTGGTTCACCAGATGTAGGTGTAATAAGTAGGTTGATGGAACAGGAGGCCACATTTTGATGTTTATCGCTGAACTGAGGGGATTGTTAGTCACTCAATTGGTTAGGCAGTTCAGAGCTCGCTCACAGTGTGTCTTATAGAGAGGAACAGTTGATTAAATCAAAGACAGTGCTCAAACAGGCATGCACAATCTAGTATTTCAATTCACCAGTTATAAGTATTGCTTGCTTCAGGATGCCATTGAAGCCATTAACAAGGCTTATACCTGTCATCTGCAAGGTCACAGTATACAGCACATTTGTTGTAGCGCTGGGCAGATTTGGGCAAGTTGCAATGCTGGCTATATTATAGACTGTCACTGGGTGGGTTGTGGACAGAATGTAGCGCTGAATAGATTTTTAGTACTTTACCCCTGCTATGATGAGGGAAGCTGAAGTCGTTGACTTAACCTGGCCAAGGAGTATATTTGAGGAGCAGCAGTGCAGGGCTCCAGTGGGGGCATGGGAACCACAGCATATAGACTTGGGTGAGCAGATTTTGGGTACAGATTTGGACCTGTAACTCCCGCTGTGAAATTGGTTGCTGCAGTCAACGCATGGAATTGAATGGTGAGTCTGTTTGCAGAGATTTGGGGCATGGGTCCAACAGGAAGCAAGGGAATCGCAGCACACAGACGTGACTGACAGGTTGCAGCTAGGAAAGTAGCACTGAGCACTATTAATTGCCAAGCGCTTAATTGAAGAATCGCAGAACTTTATGGTATTTAGCGACCTATTTTGAACTACAAGAGACAGCGGGGTCACCATTTTAGATGTGAGATCAATCACTCCGGTAGACCTCTGCATGGGTGAGAATCAGCAGTTAATTATTGTTGGGTGCATGTTGTGCATTTATAATCCCCCAAAACATGTTTGGCATAGTACTTGTTAGGTGGCGTTCTGCGCCAAGCACACAATCTTCATCCCCCCAGAGGCACAATCATTTTGAATAATCAGAGCCAAAACTCTCCTCTACTGAAACCTCCTTCAGTACCTTTTTTTCCTGCTGTGTGCCAACACCTTGCATGCCACCTTCATTTTTTGCAAAAGACTGGTTTTTAAACCCTCTCTGAGCAAACTTCGTTTGGGCCAACATGAACTTCTCATTAAGCTTTCTTGCTTCATTTCTTGTTCATCAGTACAATATTTTGCATACCTCAGGATCTCACCAAGTGAGTTATTCTGCCAGCAAACCACACTTTGTTGTATATGACCACTAATCTCCGGTCTTAACCCAATAACAAACTGAGATATAATGAATCCCATATCACTGACATCGGGATATTCTCTCCCACTGAATTGTTGAAACATCTGAATCTCTGATAGAAATCATGTACTAATTATTTTGGTTCTTGTCAAGTTCTTTTAATCTTTTAATCTTTATCAAATCAAGATCTTTTGGAGGTACCTTGCCTTTCAGGAAAGTAATCGATGCTTCATACTGCTCCATAACTATAGTAGATGGTCCATTAGTACATGCATTTCTTGTTGATTCTTCACATGGCCATTGCACAACAACTTTGCATTCAGCCCACAAATCATTTGCCACCACAATATAAAAAGAATGTATTCAAATCAATCCACAACACCTTTGACATTTTTACAAATCTGTCAACCTATGTGTACTACAGCAAGTGTTTGTCCCCCAATTTTGAAAAATTGTTCATAAATGCTGCAAGATCACCTTTACTCAATGATACATGGAAATATACCTCACCCACTCCCTCTCTCAGTGGATAAAGTGAAGCTTCTTCCACATCTTGTGAACTGGTAAATGACTTTTTATTTTCCCCATCTACTTCTGATTGTTTCTTTTTCTTTTCATGCTTCTGGGACCATTTAATTTCTAACCTCTCGAAATCACTCCATTAACAAATGCATTCCACCAATTCAGTTATGTGTAACTGCATACCTGAAGAACGCATTGCTTCAACTGCTCCATCAACTAATTGAACTCATTAACATCTCTGCAAGGGCAAACATTTTTGAGAGGTCAACATCATATTTTTGGGCTAAGTCAATCAATGTATCATGTGTGATGGCTGCACATCTTGTTATTTCCTTACTCAGGTAAATTGATTCTTTCTCCTGATATTGGTTCAACTAATCAAGATCTAAACATCCCCTAATGATTTCTTCAAGTTTGACTTTTAGTTTTGAAACACTGAGGGGCCGATTCCGATTCGGGCCGCAAATCTCTCCGACCGAGCCGGACCCGGAGAGATTTCCGACCGAATCGGACCCGTGCAGCCTGACCGAACGAGTACGATGCGCACGTATGCCATCGGACTCGAGTCGGTCGGACTCCCATTGAAGTCAATGGGAGCCTGTCGTACAACGCGTACGCGGGCTCCCATTGACTCAGTGGGTGCGAAGCGGACAAGGGCGCCCCTACAGCGTGTACGAGGTGAAGCGACTCGCGCTGTACACGCACAGGTAGGGGGACCCATGGGTCCCCCCTGTGTGCGACTCGCGCGGCTACGCGTACAGGGGGGTCCGACACGGACCCCTGAAGTACGGCTCCGACTGCTCTTTCGAGCCGGACGGCGCTTGTCGGTCGGACTGCTCGCGGCGCGCATCGTACTTACCCGGCCGGGGAACGTCTCCATTGCGCGGTGCGAGTCGTGTCCGAGCGAGTCGGTCGGTGCGGTTAGACCCGGGAACGAGTCGGTCAGAGCGGTCGGGACGCCCGGATGAGTCGGTCGGCGATTTTGCATCGTACTCGCTCGCCCGGACGCGCGTACGAATCGGTCGGGCAATAGGGCTCCAAATCGGATCCGGTTAAGCCGAATCCGATTCGGAGCCCTACCGGCCGAGATTGGAATCGGCCCCTGAGTGTTCTCTCTTTTTTGGGCTCTGTGGTAACTTTTCATTCTGCAATTTCTGTCTTTTTAAGCCTGCTGCTTCCTCAAACCATAGTGGGAAAATCCCATTCTGAAATAACTTTGCCTCTCCCTTTATTATTCAGGTGGTAAACACAATCCTTCTCCCATATCTCAATGACTAAATAGTATGCTGTGGTTTCCAGGCAATGATCTAGGAATTTTGGGATGTCGGGATAAACCCTTATGTAACCAATCCTCCTACAGCTCCCTCAGCTTCTGGAGTCTGGACAATGTTTATTGGGGCAGTCGGATGTGGGGGGGCAATTACAATCAGAGCACAAATGATCTAGGCACTCTCTGCCCAGTTGCAATTTGGGGTAATTTTACCGGAACAATCATAATTGATGTAGTAACCCTAGGTGTAATAACTGCTGGTGTCTGAACAACAGTTGGTGGAGCAATCGTAAACGGATGTAATGGTCTCTCAATCTGTGTTATACTTGGTTCAACAGGGGCAGTAGTCATTTTAGTACTGGCAGTTGCATTATTATCAATGTGTCAGAAAAACACATGTGTGAGGGGGCAAGGGTTGACTTGCATAATGAAAAGTGCCATGTATGTAATTGTATGTAGAGGAGATAGCATTAGTGAAACAGATGTAGTAGTTTGAAATGTGATGATTTGTGATGTCACCCAGATGTCTAATGTGATTCTTTTACATTTTTATTCGCGGCATCAGAATCCGCAACAGGAGGAGACAGTGCCACGGATGCAGGGGGAGCAGAGCGCCAGTCTGAGGCCCAGTGCTGAATTTGACATCGAGGCATCCACTGGCGGGGAGGATGAGGGGAGCCACACTGAGGGCAGTTTGGCAACTCCACTTGATACATCTGAGGACCGGTCAAGCCAAAGTGATGACTCCCTGGTGGTGGAGTGAGGAAATGATTCATAAGCATCAGAATCCAGTACCACTCCCATCTCCATCCTCCCAGCTGCTCCCCATCCCACTGTCCATGGCGCTCCCGTGGCAGGGGAGCTCTCTCCTTTGGGCCAGGCACCTCACCCCCTTCCCCTGTTTCCCCCTGCTGCCCTCAGTATGGAGGCAATAGACATCCCGAGGCAGATCTCTGTAGGGCAGACATCAGTGCTGAATGTCCTCCATGCGCATACCAGTATTGTGACACAAATGTTGTCATTCATGGAGGGTGTTAGATTTGGGGGTCTCTAGTTGGCAGAGGTAGGTACCTTTGACCAAATAGGGACCCTTGCGTCTAGTCAGGGTAAGGGGGTACACTCCTAAAATAACCCCTGCTCACCCCCTTGGTAGCTTGGCACGAGCAGACAGGCTTATCTCAGAGGCAGTGTGTAAAGCATTTGTGAACACATACAGTAACCCAGTGACAACACTACAGATGGACACCACACAAGTTGTATATTAAAAATAAGTATCTTTTATATAGATTTAACACAAGACCACAAACAACAAAAATTCACAATACTGTACTTCAAAAATAGTAGAATTAGCTCAGTTCTCTTTAGATGGTAAATGCGACACTTTGAGTTCAATGTACCTTTGGATGCGTAACGCTATACAATGAAAGTGTTGCAGGGAAGGTGATGCGTCGGTTCCTTACACGCAAGAACGGTGATGCGTCGGGTCCCTACTGATGCGTAGGGGATGCGTTGGTTCTTCTTGGCGTGGAGAGGTGATGCGTCGGTTTCTTACTGCGCTTCTGTGGCGATGCGACCAGCAACGCCGTGATGCGATGAAGATCCGGTGCAATGAAACAAAGATGGCGTCTTCTTCTTGATGCGACACGATGCGTGCACGCCCGACGGCCGTACGGCGACTCAATGATTCTTCTGAGCCGCGACAGGCCCTGCGACACACTTTCCGGTGATGCAGCGGCGTCTGATGCGACGTCGATCCTCTTCTCCGGCTAAGCGAGGCGCTTCGGCGATGCGATGCAACAGCTGCAGCGGCGACACCCTTCTTCAGCGATGCGACGACAGCGGCTGTGGCGGCGACACGCTTCTCCGATGATGCGGCGGCATCTGATGCGACGTCGATCCTCTTCTCCGGCGATGCGAGGCGCTTCTGTGTTGCGAAGCGACAGCGGCGACACCC
>CAWUFW010014515.1:378795-410008 GCA_963921515.1 Calotriton arnoldi | reverse complement strand
CTTGGGCCACCCGGGGCAAAATGCAATCGAGCGCGGGAGACCGCGCTCGATTTTTCGGCAGGATTCGCGCACCCTGAGCGCATCCTGCCGATTTTTAAAAATTTTTTTTTTTTTTTTGCCCAGGGGTCCTTGTGGGACCCCCTGAGCAAACCTAGGGGGTCAGGGTGTTTCTACCCTGCCCCCTTTGTGCGCTTTGCGCACTTGTTTCTGTCCCTTGGTTCTACCGAGGGACAAAATGGCTGCCAACATTTCCTGAATCGGAATGTTGACAGCCAGCTGACAACCAATTAACATGCAGCTCGTGATCGGGACGGTGCGCGCAGGGTGCGCTGAGGGTACGCGGACCCTACTCGGCCATAGATATCACTATCTTTTTACTTTTGATTTTCTCAGCAACTACTGAACGGATTTACACCATTTAACAAAAGGGTTCTTTCTGAACCAAGAACTACCTCTTTGCCAAATTTGGTGTAATTCCGTTCAGCAGTTCAGGCTGTAGCCGTGTCTAAAGTTTCCTATGGAAAATTGCATGGGGAAAACGCCTTTTGGGACCCCCCTTTTTCTCGGCCCCCGCTTGACCGAATCCCCCGAGACTTTCAGGGTAGGAGCGGACCGGAGCGGGCCCTAAAGTTTGAAAATTTTGCGAAGATACGTCAACCGGCAAGAGAGTTATTTCAAATAGAATGTCGCGGATTTCCTATGGATAATAGGTTGTAACTATAACTATCTACTGGCGACCGCCAGTAGATAATATATATATATATATATATATATATTTAAAAAAATTGTGAATAATTTTTAGTTAGGAAAACTATATTCATTCTTTAAAAAAAAATAATATTATACAGAAGTCGCGCACCCTTCGCGCACCCTACATGATGGCTGTGCGCATTCTGGTAGCCATTTTGAAAAGTCGCGCTGGGGTCGCGACTTCGGCGTAATTTGTAAAGTATGAAATATCTTTAAATTAATTATAAATAAAAGTTTTCCTTTAAGTGTTTGTCTAAATTTATTAATAAAAGTATTTTTAAAGTATTATTTTCAATATAATTTCGACTAAAAATTATTCGATTATTATTGGATTCGGAGGTTAGGAGGGATGGCCATTTTGCTCGATCTGTTTTGCAAGATTTTTTGGTCTAGTCAGGTGGACACCCTCCTCCGGGTGAGGTACGGCTTGAGGATTCTATTCAAAAGGTGAGGAATCAACAGGCAGAAGTATCCATCAGAAGAGCAAGTTACTTACCTTCGGTAACGCTTTTTCTGGTGGATACAGTATCTGCCTGTGGATTCCTCACTGTCCCACCCGCCTCCCCGTTGTCCACCTGTTTCTACCAAAAAGATGCTTTTACTGTTTGGCATGAATGTTTTTAATATGTCTTAATCATGCTTATGTTTTAATAGTGAGAAATGCTTGATCTGTTGCTATTTCTTTATGCCTTTATTGGTTATGCATTTGTATATATATATATATATATATTTAGTATACTATGTATACATGTGAAAATGTGTCGGTCCACCTGTTTACCTCGGTGGCACGGAAAAAATGGGTGGAACTGACGTCAGCACGCCGACGAGGTCCTCTTATGGCTCCTATGACGTCATACGGTGTCGCGAGCGGAGCCGTGCTATTATGACATCGTCGTCGACGTGGGAGAGCTAGGAAAGAATTTCCATGGAATGCTGGTGCAGGGGATATTCACCTAAGTGTTCAGGCTAGTCCTTTGGGAGCAACTGTTTATGTTGCCACTCCAGAAACCGAAACTAGTGATCCAAGGGCAGAGGCCCTGCAGATGGCACACGAGGTGGGGAGCCCAGTCGTGTGCACCGGCGGGGCAGCGAAGTGACAAGCACCACTACCCACAGAAAAGGTAACGAGGGCACTGAATAACACAGGATCTTCTCTTTGTATCTGGCAGGAACAACAAGGTTAAAATGCCCTAGTTCCAAAATGTAGAATTAGTGCTACAACGGTCTTCAAGAGGACCTGCGATGGATGCCGCTTCTGCCTTCCGTACACTGGAGGCGGCACATGGGTCACGCGGTACGGTCATACTGCGGTGGGACGCACACTCGTTGACCTCTCATGGCACTGCTCCACACTTCGGGGACAACGCTTTCCATTAGCTGTGTTTTCTGATGACGTGTCGCGCCGGCCCCGTCCAACAGCAGAACCCCTTTAGATCCAAACAGACTCTTCCACTCTCTCACCGGAAGTGAAACCAGGCCACGCGGACACTTTCACAATACAACAGCCGGGAATGCACTTTTCGGTAAAAAAACCACATTCCTTCCTCCTAATTTATCAAATAAACGACTCACTGAAGAACAGGGGCCAGCTTCGATCGGTAAACAGCCGTTACAACGACTTTTTTACTTCGCGATACCATTACAACGCATGCATTACCACGCATGCGTTGTACATCGCGAAGTCATTACTACGCATTTTTTTAGAACGCATGGTCATTTACCACGCATGCCTTTACAACAAATGTTGTTGTAAAGGTATGTATGGTAAATGACCATGAGTTCTAAAAAAATGTAGACGATCCACGTCGTTGTAAGGAAACAGAGGCTGTTCCGTTTCCTCACAACAACGTGCACCGCCCTTCAGAGACGACATGAAGCAGGAACCACGAGGAGAGAGGAACCACGAGGAGTGAGAGGTAAGGGGATTGGGCATGGGGTGGTGGTTACTTTTCTAGGGTTTAGGGTAGTGCAGTGGTGTTTGGGTAGTGTAGGGGGTCGTGCTGAGGGTAGTGTTTTAGGGTTTAGGGTAGTGCAGTGGTGTTTGTGTAGTGTAGGGGGTCGTGCTGGTGGTAGAATTTTAGGGTTTAGGGTAGTGCAGTGATGTTTGTGTAGTATAGGGGGTCATGCTTGGGGTAGATTTAGGGTTTAGGGTAGTGCAGTGGTGTTTGTGTAGTGTAGGGGGTCGTGCTGGGTGTAGTATTTTAGGGTTTAGGGCAGTGCAGTGGTGTTTGTGTAGTATAGGGGGTCGTGCTGGGGGTAGTGTTTTAGGGTTTAGGGTAGTGCAGTGGTGTTTGGGTAGTGTAGGGGGTCATGCTGGGGGTAGTGTTTTAGGGTTTAGGGTAGTGCAGTGGTGTTTGGGTAGTGTAGGGGGTCGTGCTGGGGTAGTGTTTTAGGGTTTAGGGTAGTGCAGTGGTGTTTGGGTAGTGTAGGGGGTCGTGCTGGGGGTAGTGTTTTAGGGTTTAGGGTAGTGCAGTGGTGTTTGGGTAGTGTAGGGGGTCGTGCTGGGGGTAGTGTTTTAGGGTTTAGGGCAGTGCAGTGGTGTTTGGGTAGTGTAGGGGGTCGTGCTGGGGGTAGTGTTTTAGGGTTTAGGGCAGTGCAGTGGTGTTCGGGTAGTGTAGGGGGTCGTGCTGGGGGAGTGTTTTAGGGTTTAGGGCAGTGCAGTGGTGTTTGGGTAGTGTAGGGGGTCGTGCTGGGGGAGTGTTTTAGGGTTTAGGGCAGTGCAGTGGTGTTCGGGCAGTGTAGGGGGTCGTGCTGGGTTGTGGTGTTTCAGGGTTTAGGGCAGTGCAGTGGTGTTCGGGCAGTGTAGGGGGTCGTGCTGGGGGTAGTGTTTTAGGGTTTAGGGCAGTGCAGTGGTGTTTGGGCAGTGTAGGGGGTCGAGCTGGGGCTGGTGTTTCAGGGTTTAGGGCAGTGCAGTGGTGTTCGGGCAGTGTAGGGGGTCTTGCTGGGGCTGGTGTTTCAGGGTTTAGGGCAGTGCAGTGGTGTTCGGGCAGTGTCGGGGGTCTTGCTGGGGCTGGTGTTTCAGGGTTTAGGGTAGTGCAGTGGTGTTCGGGCAGTCTAGGGGGTCGTGCTGGGGCTGGTGTTTCAGGGTTTAGGGCAGTGCAGTGGTGTTCGGGCAGTGTAGGGGGTCGTGCTGGGGGTGGTGTTTCAGGGTTTAGGGCAGTGCAGTGGTGTTCGGGCAGTGTAGGGGGTCGTGCAGGGGATGGTGTTTCAGGGTTTAGGGCAGTGCAGTGGTGTTCGGGCAGTGTAGGGGGTCGAGCTGGGGGTGGTGTTTCAGGGTTTAGGGCAGTGCAGTGGTGTTCGGGCAGTGTAGGGGGTTGTGCTGGGGCTGGTGTTTCAGGGTTTAGGGCAGTGCAGTGGTGTTCGGGCAGTGTAGGGGGTCGTGCTGGGGTTGGTGTTTCAGGGTTTAGGGTAGTGCAGTGGTGTTCAGGCTAGTGTAGGGGGTCGTGCTGGAGGTGATGTTTCAGGGTTTAGGGCAGTGCAGTGGTGTTCGGGCAGTGTAGGGGGTCGTGCTGGGGGTAGTGTTTCAGGGTTTAGGGCAGTGCAGTGGTGTTCGGGCAGTGTAGGGGGTCATGCTGGGGGTGGTGTTTCAGGGTTTAGGGCAGTGCAGTGGTGTTCGGGCAGTGTAGGGGTCTTGCTGGGGGTGGTGTTTCAGGGTTTAGGGCAGTGCAGTGGTGTTCGGGCAGTGTAGGGGGTCTTGCTGGGGGTGGTGTTTCAGGGTTTAGGGCAGTGCAGTGGTGTTCGGGCAGTGTAGGGGGTCTTGCTGGGGGTGGTGTTTCAGGGTTTAGGGCAGTGCAGTGGTGTTCGGGCAGTGTAGGGGGTCTTGCTGGGGGTAGTGTTTCAGGGTTTAGGGCAGTGCAGTGGTGTTCGGGCAGTGTAGGGGGTCGTGCTGGGGGTGGTGTTTCAGGGTTTAGGGCTGTGCAGTGGTGTTCGGGCAGTGTAGGGGGTCGTGCAGGGGTGGTGTTTCAGGGTTTAGGGCAGTGCAGTGGTGTTCGGGCAGTGTAGGGGGTCGTGCTGGGGCTGGTGTTTCAGGGTTTAGGGCAGTGCAGTGGTGTTCGGGCAGTGTAGGGGGTCGTGCTGGGAGTGGTGTTTCAGGGTTTAGGGCAGTGCAGTGGTGTTCGGGCAGTGTAGGGGGTCGTGCTGGGGGTGGTGTTTCAGGGTTTAGGGCAGTGCAGTGGTGTTCGGGCAGTGTAGGGGGTCTTGCTGGGGCTGGTGTTTCAGGGTTTAGGGCAGTGCAGTGGTGTTCGGGCAGTGTAGGGGGTCTTGCTGGGGCTGGTGTTTCAGGGTTTAGGGCAGTGCAGTGGTGTTCGGGCAGTGTAGGGGGTCGTGCTGGGGCTGGTGTTTCAGGGTTTAGGGCAGTGCAGTGGTGTTTGGGCAGTGTAGGTGGTCGTGCTGGGAGTGGTGTTTCAGGGTTTAGGGCAGTGCAGTGGTGTTCGGGCAGTGTAGGTGGTCTTGCTGGGGGTGGTGTTTCAGGGTTTAGGCAGTGCAGTGCAGTGGTGTTCGGGCAGTGTAGGGGGTCTTGCTGGGGCTGGTGTTTCAGGGTTTAGGGCAGTGCAGTGGTGTTCGGGCAGTGTAGGGTGTGTTGCTGGGGCTGGTGTTTCAGGGTTTAGGGCAGTGCAGTGGTGTTCGGGCAGTGTAGGGGGTCGTGCAGGGGCTGGTGTTTCAGGGTTTAGGGCAGTGCAGTGGTGTTCGGGCAGTGTGGGGGGTCGTGCAGGGGGTGGTGTTTCAGGGTTTAGGGCAGTGCAGTGGTGTTCGGGCAGTGTAGGGGGTCGTGCAGGGGTGGTGTTTCAGGGTTTAGGGCAGTGCAGTGGTGTTCGGTGCAGTGTAGGGGGTCGTGCAGGGGTAGTGTTTCAGGGTTTAGGGCAGTGCAGTGGTCTTTGGGCAGTGTAGGGGGTCATGCTGGGGGTAGTGTTTCAGGGTTTAGGGTAGTGCAGTGGTCTTTGGGTAGTGTAGGGGTCGTGCTGGGGTAGTGTTTCAGGGTTTAGGGTAGTGCATTGGTGTTTGCGCAGTGTAGGGGGTCGTGCTGGGGGTAGTGTTTCAGGGTTTAGGGCAGTGAATTGGTGTTCGGGCAGTGTAGGGGTTGTGCTGGGTGGAGTGTTTTAGGGTTTAGGGCAGTGCAGTGGTGTTTGGGCAGTGTAGGGGTTCGTGCTGGGGGTGGTGTTTTAGGGCTTAGGGCAGTGCAGTGGTGTTTGGGTAGTGTAGGGTGTCGTGCTGGGGGTAGTGTTTCAGGGTTTAGGGCAGTGCAGTGGTGTTCGGGCAGTGTAGGGGGTCGTGCAGGGTTGTGGTGTTTCAGGGTTTAGGGCAGTGCAGTGGTGTTTGGGCAGTGTAGGGGGTCGTGCTGGGGGTGCTGTTTCAGGGTTTAGGGCAGTGCAGTGGTGTTTGGGCAGTGTAGGGGGTCGTGCTGGGGCTAGTGTTCCAGGGTTTAGGGCAGTGCAGTGGTGTTCAGGCAGTGTAGGGGGTCGTGCTGGGGGTGGTGTTTCAGGCTTTAGGGCAGAGCAGTGGTGTTCGGGCAGTGTAGGGGGTCATGCTGGGGGTGGTGTTTTAGGGTTTAGGGCAGAGCAGTGGTGTTCGGGCAGTGTAGGGGGTCGTGCTGGGGGTGGTATTTCAGGGTTTAGGGCAGTGCAGTGGTGTTCGGGCAGTGTAGGGGGTCGTGCTGGGGGTGGTGTTTCAGGGTTTAGGGCAGTGCAGTGGTGTTCGGGCAGTGTAGGGGGTCTTGCTGGGGGTGGTGTTTCAGGGTTTAGGGCAGTGGTGTTCGGGCAGTGTAGGGGGTCTTGCTGGGGGTGATGTTTCAGGGTTTAGGGCAGTGCAGTGGTGTTCGGGCAGTGTAGGGGGTCGTGCTGGGGGTGGTGTTTCAGGGTTTAGGGCAGTGCAGTGGTGTTCGGGCAGTGTAGGGGGTCGTGCAGGGGGTGGTGTTTCAGGGTTTAGGGCAGTGCAGTGGTGTTCGGGCAGTGTAGGGGGTCATGCTGGGGCTGGTGTTTCAGGGTTTTGGGCAGAGCAGTGGTGTTCGGGCAGTGTAGGGGGTCGTGCTGGGGGTGGTGTGTCAGGGTTTAGGGCAGTGCCGTGGTGTTCGGGCAGTGTAGGGGGTCTTGCTGGGGGTGGTGTTTCAGGGTTTAGGGCAGTGCAGTGGTGTTCGGGCAGTGTAGGAGGTCGTGCTGGGGCTGGTGTTTCAGGGTTTAGGGCAGTGCAGTGGTGTTTGGGCAGTGTAGGTGGTCGTGCTGGGGGTGGTGTTTCAGGGTTTAGGGCAGTGCAGTGGTGTTCGGGCAGTGTAGGGGGTCTTGCTGGGGCTGGTGTTTCAGGGTTTAGGGCAGTGCAGTGCAGTGGTGTTCGGGCAGTGCAGGGGGTCTTGCTGGGGCTGGTGTTTCAGGGTTTAGGGCAGTGCAGTGGTGTTTGGGCAGTGTAGGGTGTGTTGCTGGGGCTGGTGTTTCAGGGTTTAGGGCAGTGCAGTGGTGTTCGGGCAGTGTAGGGGGTCGTGCTGGGGCTGGTGTTTCAGGGTTTAGGGCAGGGCAGTGGTGTTCGGGCAGTGTAGGGGGTCGTGCTGGGGGTGGTGTTTCAGGGTTTAGGGAAGTGCAGTGGTGTTCGGGCAGTGTGGGGGGTCGTGCAGGGGGTGGTGTTTCAGGGTTTAGGGCAGTGCAGTGGTGTTCGGGCAGTGTAGGGGGTCGTGCTGGGGCTGGTGTTTCAGGGTTTAGGGCAGTGCAGTGGTGTTCGGGCAGTGTAGGGGGTCGTGCTGGGGCTGGTGTTTCAGGGTTTAGGGCAGTGCAGTGGTGTTCGGGCAGTGTAGGGGGTCGTGCTGGGGCTGGTGTTTCAGGGTTTAGGGCAGAGCAGTGGTGTTCGGGCAGTGTAGGGGGTCGTGCTGGGGGTGGTGTTTCAGGGTTTAGGGCAGTGCAGTGGTGTTCGGGCAGTGTAGGGGGTCGTGCTGGGGGTGGTGTTTCAGGGTTTAGGGCAGTGCAGTGGTGTTCGGGCAGTGTAGGGGGTCATGCAGGGGGCGGTGTTTCAGGGTTTAGGGCAGTGCAGTGGTGTTCGGGCAGTGTAGGGGGTCGTGCTGGGGCTGGTGTTTCAGGGTTTTGGGCAGAGCAGTGGTGTTCGGGCAGTGTAGGGGGTCGTGCTGGGAGTGGTGTGTCAGGGTTTAGGGCAGTGCAGTGGTGTTCGGGCAGTGTAGGGGGTCTTGCTGGGGGTGGTGTTTCAGGGTTTAGGGCAGTGCAGTGGTGTTCGGGCAGTGTAGGGGGTCTTGCTGGGGCTGGTGTTTCAGGGTTTAGGGCAGTGCAGTGGTGTTTGGGCAGTGTAGGGGGTCTTGCTGGGGCTGGTGTTTCAGGGTTTAGGGCAGTGCAGTGGTGTTCGGGCAGTGTAGGGGGTCGTGCTGGGGCTGGTGTTTCAGGGTTTAGGGCAGTGCAGTGGTGTTCGGGCAGTGTAGGTGGTCGTGCTCTGGGTGGTGTTTCAGGGTTTAGGGCAGTGGTGTTTGGGCAGTGTAGGGGGTCTTGCTGGGGCTGGTGTTTCAGGGTTTAGGGCAGTGCAGTGGTGTTCGGGCAGTGTAGGGGGTCTTGCTGGGGCTGGTGTTTCAGGGTTTAGGGCAGTGCAGTGGTGTTCGGGCTGTGTAGGGGGACGTGCTGGGGTGGTGTTTCAGGCTTTAGGGCAGAGCAGTGGTGTTCGGGCAGTGTAGGGGGTCGTGCTGGGGGTAGTGTTTTAGGGTTTAGGGCAGAGCAGTGGTGTTCGGGCAGAGTAGGGGTCGTGCTGGGGGTGGTGTTTAGGGTTTAGGGCAGTGCAGTGGTGTTCGGGCAGTGTAGGGGGTCGTGCTGGGGGTGGTGTTTCAGGGTTTAGGGCAGTGCAGTGGTGTTCGGGCAGTGTAGGGGGTCGTGCAGGGGGTGGTGTTTCAGGGTTTAGGGCAGTGCAGTGGTGTTCGGGCAGTGTAGGGCGTCATGCAGGGGGTGGTGTTTCAGGTTTTAGGGCAGTGCAGTGGTGTTCGGCCAGAGTAGAGGGTCTTGCTGGGGGTGGTGTTTCAGGGTTTAGTGCAGTGGTGTTCAGGCAGTGTAGGGGGTCTTGCTGGGTGTGGTGTTTCAGGGTCTAGGGCAGTGCAGTGGTGTTCGGGCAGTGTAGGGGGTCTTGCTGGGGCTGGTGTTTCAGGGTTTAGGGCAGTGCAGTCGTGTTCGCGCAGTGTACGGGGTCTTGCTGGGGCTGGTGTTTCAGGGTTTAGGGCAGTGCAGTGGTGTTTGGGCAATGTAGGGGGTCTTGCTGGTGCTGGTGTTTCAGGGTTTAGGGCAGTGCAGTTGTGTTCGGGCAGTGTAGGGGTCGTGCTGGGGCTGGTGTTTCAGGGTTTAGGGCAGTGCAGTGGTGTTCGGGCAGTGTAGGGGTCATGCTGGGGCTGGTGTTTCAGGGTTTAGGGCAGTGCAGTGGTGTTCGGACAGTGTAGGGGGTCGTGCAGGGGTGGTGTTTCAGGGTTTAGGGCAGTGCAGAGGTGTTCGGGCAGTGTAGGGGGTCGTGCAGGGGGTGGTGTTTCAGGGTTTAGGGCAGTGCAGTGGTGTTCGGGCAGTGTAGGGGGTCGTGCTGGGGGTTGTGTTTCAGGGTTTAGGGCAGTGCAGTGGTGTTCGGGCAGTGTAGGGGGTCGTGCTGGGGGTGGTGTTTCAGGGTTTAGGGCAGTGCAGTGGTGTTCGGGCAGTGTACGGGGTCGTGCTGGGGGTGGTGTTTCAGGGTTTAGGGCAGTGCAGTGGTGTTCGGGCAGTGTAGGGGGTCGTGCTGGGGCTGGTGTTTCAGGGTTTTGGGCAGTGCAGTGGTGTTCGGGCAGTGTAGGGGGTAGTGCTGGGGCTGGTGTTTCAGGGTTTAGGGCAGTGCAGTGGTGTTCGGGCAGTGTAGGGGGTCATGCTGGGGCTAGTGTTCCAGGGTTTTGGGCAGTGCAGTGGTGTTTGGGCAGTGTAGGGGGACGTGCTGGGGTGGTGTTTCAGGGTTTAGGGCAGAGCAGTGGTGTTCGGGCAGTGTAGGGGGTCGTGCTGGGGGTAGTGTTTTAGGGTTTAGGGCAGAGCAGTGGTGTTTGGGCAGAGTAGGGGGTCGTGCTGGGGGTGGTGTTTAGGGTTTAGGGCAGTGCAGTGGTGTTCGGGCAGTGTAGGGGGTCGTGCTGGGGGTGGTGTTTCAGGGTTTAGGGCAGTGCAGTGGTGTTCGGGCAGTGTAGGGGGTCGTGCAGGGGGTGGTGTTTCAGGGTTTAGGGCAGTGCAGTGGTGTTCGGGCAGTGTAGGGGGTCATGCAGGGGGTGGTGTTTCAGGGTTTAGGGCAGTGGTGTTCAGGCAGTGAAGGGGGTCTTGCTGGGGGTGGTGTTTCAGGGTTTAGGGCAGTGCAGTGGTGTTCGGGCAGTGTAGGGGTCTTGCTGGGGCTGGTGTTTCAGGGTTTAGGGCAGTGCAGTCGTGTTCGCGCAGTGTACGGGGTCTTGGCTGGGGCTGGTGTTTCAGGGTTTAGGGCAGTGCAGTGGTGTTTGGGCATTGTAGGGGGTCTTGATGGTGCTGGTGTTTCAGGGTTTAGGGCAGTGCAGTTGTGTTTGGGCAGTGTAGGGGTCATGCTGGGGCTGGTGTTTCAGGGTTTAGGGCAGTGCAGTGGTGTTTGGGCATTGTAGGGGGTCTTGATGGTGCTGGTGTTTCAGGGTTTAGGGCAGTGCAGTGGTGTTCGGGCAGTGTAGGGGGTCGTGCTGGGGCTGGTGTTTCAGGGTTTAGGGCAGTACAGTGGTGTTTGGGCAGTGTAGGTGGTCGTGCTGGGGGTGGTGTTTCAGGGTTTAGGGCAGTACAGTGGTGTTTGGGCAGTGTAGGTGGTCGTGCTGGGGGTGGTGTTTCAGGGTTTAGGGCAGTGCAGTGGTGTTCGGGCAGTGTAGGGGGTCTTGCTGGGGCTGGTGTTTCAGGGTTTAGGGCAGTGCAGTGCAGTGGTGTTGGGGCAGAGTAGGGGGTCTTGCTGGGGCTGGTGTTTCAGGGTTTAGGGCAGTGCAGTGGTGTTCGGGCAGTGTAGGGTGTGTTGCTGGGGCTGGTGTTTCAGGGTTTAGGGCAGTGCAGTGGTGTTCGGGCAGTGTAGGGGGTCGTGCAGGGGCTGGTGTTTCAGGGTTTAGGGCAGTGCAGTGGTGTTCGGGCAGTGTGGGGGGTCGTGCAGGGGGTGGTGTTTCAGGGTTTAGGGCAGTGCAGTGGTATTCGGGCAGTGTGGGGGGTCGTGCAGGGGGTGGTGTTTCAGGGTTTAGGGCAGTGCAGTGGTGTTGGTGTAGTGTAGGGGGTCGTGCAGGGGTAGTGTTTTAGGGTTTAGGGTAGTGCAGTGGTCTTTGGGTAGTGTAGGGGGTCATGCGGGGGTAGTGTTTTAGGGTTTAGGGTAGTGCAGTGGTCTTTGGGTAGTGTAGGGGGTCGTGCGGGGTAGTGTTTTAGGGTTTAGGGTAGTGCATTGGTGTTTGCGCAGTGTAGGGGGTCGTGCAGGGGGTAGTGTTTTAGGGTTTAGGGTAGTGAATTGGTGTTTGGGTTGTTTAGGGGGTTGTGCTGGGTGGAGTGTTTTAGGGTTTAGGGCAGTGCAGTGGTGTTTGGGTAGTGTAGGGGTTCGTGCTGAGGGGAGTGTTTTAGGGCTTAGGGCAGTGCAGTGGTGTTTGGGTAATGTAGGGTGTCGTGCTGGGGGGAGTGTTTTAGGGTTTAGGGCAGTGCAGTGGTGTTCGGGCAGTGTAGGTGGTCGTGCAGGGTTGTGGTGTTTCAGGGTTTAGGGCAGTGCAGTGGTGTTTGGGCAGTGTAGGGGGTCGTGCTGGGGGTGGTGTTTTAGGGTTTAGGGCAGTGCAGTGGTGTTTGGGCAGTGTAGGGGGTCGTGCTGGGGCTAGTGTTCCAGGGTTTTGGGCAGTGCAGTGGTGTTCAGGCAGTGTAGGGGGACGTGCTGGGGTGGTGTTTCAGGCTTTAGGGCAGAGCAGTGGTGTTCGGGCAGTGTAGGGGGTCGTGCTGGGGGTAGTGTTTTAGGGTTTAGGGCAGAGCAGTGGTGTTCGGGCAGAGTAGGGGGTCGTGCTGGGGGTGGTATTTAGGGTTTAGGGCAGTGCAGTGGTGTTCGGGCAGTGTAGGGGGTCGTGCTGGGGGTGGTGTTTCAGGGTTTAGGGCAGTGCAGTGGTGTTCGGGCAGTGTAGGGGGTCTTGCTGGGGGTGGTGTTTCAGGGTTTAGGGCATGAGTGGTGTTCGGGCAGTGTAGGGGGTCTTGCTGGGGGTGATGTTTCAGGGTTTAGGGCAGTGCAGTGGTGTTCGGGCAGTGTAGGGGGTCGTGCTGGGGGTGGTGTTTCAGGGTTTAGGGCAGTGCAGTGGTGTTCGGGCAGTGTAGGGGGTCGTGCAGGGGTGGTGTTTCAGGGTTTAGGGCAGTGCAGTGGTGTTTGGGCAGTGTAGGGGGTCGTGCTGGGGCTGGTGTTTCAGGGTTTTGGGCAGAGCAGTGGTGTTCGGGCAGTGTAGGGGGTCGTGCTGGGAGTGGTGTGTCAGGGTTTAGGGCAGTGCAGTGGTGTTCGGGCAGTGTAGGGGGTCTTGCTGGGGGTGGTGTTTCAGGGTTTAGGGCAGTGCAGTGGTGTTCGGGCAGTGTAGGAGGTCGTGCTGGGGCTGGTGTTTCAGGGTTTAGGGCAGTGCAGTGGTGTTTGGGCAGTGTAGGTGGTCGTGCTGGGGGTGGTGTTTCAGGGTTTAGGGCAGTGCAGTGGTGTTCGGGCAGTGTAGGGGGTCTTGCTGGGGCTGGTGTTTCAGGGTTTAGGGCAGTGCAGTGCAGTGGTGTTCGGGCAGTGCAGGGGGTCTTGCTGGGGCTGGTGTTTCAGGGTTTAGGGCAGTGCAGTGGTGTTCGGGCAGTGTAGGGTGTGTTGCTGGGGCTGGTGTTTCAGGGTTTAGGGCAGTGCAGTGGTGTTCGGGCAGTGTAGGGGGTCGTGCTGGGGCTGGTGTTTCAGGGTTTAGGGCAGTGCAGTGGTGTTCGGGCAGTGTGGGGGTCGTGCAGGGGGTGGTGTTTCAGGGTTTAGGGCAGTGCAGTGGTATTCGGGCAGTGTGGGGGTCGTGCAGGGGTGGTGTTTCAGGGTTTAGGGCAGTGCAGTGGTGTTCGGGCAGTGTAGGGGGTCGTGCTGGGGCTGGTGTTTCAGGGTTTAGGGCAGTGCAGTGGTGTTCGGGCAGTGTAGGGGGTCTTGCTGGGGGTGGTGTTTCAGGGTTTAGGGCAGTGCAGTGGTGTTCGGGCAGTGTTGGGGGTCTTGCTGGGGCTGGTGTTTCAGGGTTTAGGGCAGTGCAGTGGTGTTCGGGCAGTGTAGGGGGTCTTGCTGGGGCTGGTGTTTCAGGGTTTAGGGCAGTGCAGTGGTGTTCGGGCAGTGTAGGGGGTCGTGCTGGGGCTGGTGTTTCAGGGTTTAGGGCAGTGCAGTGGTGTTCGGGCAGTGTAGGTGGTCGTGCTCTGGGTGGTGTTTCAGGGTTTAGGGCAGGAGTGGTGTTTGGGCAGTGTAGGGGGTCTTGCTGGGGCTGGTGTTTCAGGGTTTAGGGCAGTGCAGTGGTGTTCGGGCAGTGTAGGGGGTCTTGCTGGGGCTGGTGTTTCAGGGTTTAGGGCAGTGTAGTGGTGTTCGGGCTGTGTAGGGGGACGTGCTGGGGTGGTGTTTCAGGCTTTAGGGCAGAGCAGTGGTGTTCGGGCAGTGTAGGGGCTCGTGCTGGGGGTAGTGTTTTAGGGTTTAGGGCAGAGCAGTGGTGTTCGGGCAGAGTAGGGGGTCATGCTGGGGGTGGTGTTTAGGGTTTAGGGCAGTGCAGTGGTGTTCGGGCAGTGTAGGGGGTCGTGCTGGGGGTGGTGTTTCAGGGTTTAGGGCAGTGCAGTGGTGTTCGGGCAGTGTAGGGGGTCGTGCAGGGGGTGGTGTTTCAGGGTTTAGGGCAGTGCAGTGGTGTTCGGGCAGTGTAGGGGGTCATGCAGGGGGTGGTGTTTCAGGTTTTAGGGCAGTGCAGTAGTGTTCGGCCAGAGTAGGGGGTCTTGCTGGGGGTGGTGTTTCAGGGTTTAGTGCAGTGGTGTTCAGGCAGTGTAGGGGGTCTTGCTGGGTGTGGTGTTTCAGGGTCTAGGGCAGTGCAGTGGTGTTCGGGCAGTGTAGGGGGTCTTGCTGGGGCTGGTGTTTCAGGGTTTAGGGCAGTGCAGTCGTGTTCGCGCAGTGTACGGGGTCTTGCTGGGGCTGGTGTTTCAGGGTTTAGGGCAGTGCAGTGGTGTTTGGGCATTGTAGGGGTCTTGCTGGTGCTGGTGTTTCAGGGTTTAGGGCAGTGCAGTTGTGTTCGGGCAGTGTAGGGGTCGTGCTGGGGCTGGTGTTTCAGGGTTTAGGGCAGTGCAGTGGTGTTCGGGCAGTGTAGGGGGTCATGCTGGGGCTGGTGTTTCAGGGTTTAGGGCAGTGCAGTGGTGTTCGGACAGTGTAGGGGTCGTGCAGGGGGTGGTGTTTCAGGGTTTAGGGCAGTGCAGAGGTGTTCGGGCAGTGTAGGGGGTCGTGCAGGGGGTGGTGTTTCAGGGTTTAGGGCAGTGCAGTGGTGTTCGGGCAGTGTAGGGGGTCGTGCTGGGGGTTGTGTTTCAGGGTTTAGGGCAGTGCAGTGGTGTTCGGGCAGTGTAGGGGGTCGTGCTGGGGGTGGTGTTTCAGGGTTTAGGGCAGTGCAGTGGTGTTCGGGCAGTGTAGGGGGTCGTGCTGGGGGTGGTGTTTCAGGGTTTAGGGCAGTGCAGTGGTGTTCGGGCAGTGTAGGGGGTCGTGCTGGGGCTGGTGTTTCAGGGTTTTGGGCAGTGCAGTGGTGTTCGGGCAGTGTAGGGGTAGTGCTGGGGATGGTGTTTCAGGGTTTAGGGCAGTGCAGTGGTGTTCGGGCAGTGTAGGGGGTCATGCTGGGGCTAGTGTTCCAGGGTTTTGGGCAGTGCAGTGGTGTTCGGGCAGTGTAGGGGGACGTGCTGGGGTGGTGTTTCAGGCTTTAGGGCAGAGCAGTGGTGTTCGGGCAGTGTAGGGGGTCGTGCTGGGGGTAGTGTTTTAGGGTTTAGGGCAGAGCAGTGGTGTTTGGGCAGAGTAGGGGGTCGTGCTGGGGGTGGTGTTTAGGGTTTAGGGAAGTGCAGTGGTGTTCGGGCAGTGTAGGGGGACGTGCTGGGGTGGTGTTTCAGGCTTTAGGGCAGAGCAGTGGTGTTCGGGCAGTGTAGGGGGTCGTGCTGGGGGTAGTGTTTTAGGGTTTAGGGCAGAGCAGTGGTGTTCGGGCAGAGTAGGGGGTCGTGCTGGGGGTGGTGTTTAGGGTTTAGGGAAGTGCAGTGGTGTTCGGGCAGTGTAGGGGGTCGTGCTGGGGTGGTGTTTCAGGGTTTAGGGCAGTGCAGTGGTGTTCGGGCAGTGTAGGGGGTCGTGCAGGGGGTGGTGTTTCAGGGTTTAGGGCAGTGGTGTTCAGGCAGTGAAGGGGGTCTTGCTGGGGGTGGTGTTTCAGGGTTTAGGGCAGTGCAGTGGTGTTCGGGCAGTGTAGGGGGTCTTGCTGGGGCTGGTGTTTCAGGGTTTAGGGCAGTGCAGTCGTGTTCGCGCAGTGTACGGGGTCTTGGCTGGGGCTGGTGTTTCAGGGTTTAGGGCAGTGCAGTGGTGTTTGGGCATTGTAGGGGTCTTGATGGTGCTGGTGTTTCAGGGTTTAGGGCAGTGCAGTTGTGTTTGGGCAGTGTAGGGGTCGTGCTGGGGCTGGTGTTTCAGGGTTTAGGGCAGTGCAGTGGTGTTCGGGCAGTGTAGGGGGTCATGCTGGGGCTGGTGTTTCAGGGTTTAGGGCAGTGCAGTGGTGTTCAGGCAGTGTAGGGGGTCGTGCTGGGGCTGGTGTTTCAGGGTTTAGGGCAGTGCAGTGGTGTTCGGGCAGTATAGGGGGTCGTGCTGGGGCTGGTGTTTCAGGGTTTTGGGCAGAGCAGTGGTGTTCGGGCAGTGTAGGGGGTCGTGCTGGGGGTGGTGTTTCAGGGTTTAGGGCAGTGCAGTGGTGTTCGGGCAGTGTAGGGGGTCTTGCTGGGGGTGGTGTTTTAGGGTTTAGGGCAGTGGTGTTCGGGCAGTGTAGGGGGTCTTGCTGGGGGTGATGTTTCAGGGTTTAGGGCAGTGCAGTGGTGTTCGGGCAGTGTAGGGGGTCTTGCTGGGGGTAGTGTTTCAGGGTTTAGGGCAGTGCAGTGGTGTTCGGGCAGTGTAGGGGGTTGTGCTGGGGGTGGTGTTTCAGGGTTTAGGGCAGTGCAGTGGTGTTCGGGCACTGTAGGGGTCGTGCAGGGGGTGGTGTTTCAGGGTTTAGGGCAGTGCAGTGGTGTTCGGGCAGTGTAGGGGGTCGTGCTGGGGGTGGTGTTTCAGAGTTTAGGGCAGTGCAGTGGTGTTCGGGCAGTGTAGGGGGTGGTGTTTCAGGGTTTAGGGCAGTGCAGTGGTGTTCGGGCATTGTAGGAGGTCGTGCTGGGGCTGGTGTTTCAGGGTTTAGGGCAGTGCAGTGGTGTTCGGGCAGTGTAGGGGATCGTGCTGGGGCTAGTGTTTCAGGGTTTTGGGCAGAGCAGTGGTGTTTGGGCAGTGTAGGGGGTCGTGCTGGGGGTGGTGTCTCAGGGTTTAGGGCAGTGCAGTGGTGTTCGGGCAGTGTAGGGTGTCTTGCTGGGGGGTGGTGTTTCAGGGTTTAGGGCAGTGGTGGTCAGGCAGTGTAGGGGGTCTTGCTGGGGTTGATGTTTCAGGGTTTAGGGCATTGCAGTGGTGTTCGGGCAGTGTAGGGGGTCTTGCTGGGGGTAGTGTTTCAGGGTTTAGGGCAGTGCAGTGGTGTACGGGCAGTGTAGGGGGTCGTGCTGGGGGTGGTGTTTCAGTGTTTAGGGTAGTGCAGTGGTGTTCGGGCAGTGTAGGGGGTTGTGCTGGTGGTGGTGTTTCAGAGTTTAGGGCAGTGCAGTGGTGTTCGGGCAGTGTAGGGGGTCGTGCTGGGGGTAGTGTTTCAAGTTTTAGGGCAGTGCAGTGGTGTTCGGACAGTGTAGGGGGTCGTGCTGGGGGTGGTGTTTCAGGGTTTAGGGCAGTGCAGTGGTGTTCGGGCAGTGTAGGGCGTCGTGCTGGGGGTAGTGTTTTAGGGTTTAGGGCAGTGCAGTAGTGTTCGGGCAGTGTAGGGGGTCATGCTGGGATAGTGTTTTAGGGTTTAGGGCAGTGCAGTGGTGTTTGTGTAGTGGGCAGCGCATGCGCTGCGTCGCTAGGCAAGACCTAAAAAGCATTGCACCAAGATGGCTGCCAACACTTCCTGGATTGAAGTGTTGGCAGCCAATTAGAGCCAAGCTCGTGCTTGTGTAGTTAGGTCCCGCCCAGATATATAAAGATGTTTTTCCTTTAATATCTCGAAAACTACTGAACGGATTTACACCATTTAAAAAAAGAGCGCTTTCTGAACCAAGCCCTACCTTTTTGCCAAGTTTGGTGTAATTCCGTTCAGCAGTTTTGGCTGTAACCGTGTCTAAAGTTTCCTATGTGAAATTGATTTTTGACCTCTATTTTTTAATTTCTCAGGAACTACTGAACGGATTTACACCATTTAAAAAAGGGCGCTTTCTGAACGAAGGGCTACCTTTTTGCCAAATTTGGTGTAATTCCGTTCAGCAGTTCGGGCTGTAGCCGTGTCTAAAGTTTCCTATGGGAAATAACATGGGGAATACGCAATTTGGGACCCCCCTTTTTTCTCGGCCCCCGCTTGACGAATCACCCGGAAACTTTCAGGATAGGAGCTGACCGGAGCGCCCCACTAGTTTTGAAAATTTCGCGAAGATTCGTCTTCCGGCGCCAAAGTTATTGGGAAAAGAAAAAACACTTTTCCTATGGAAACTAGGTCCTAACTATAACTATCTACTGGCGACCGCCAGTAGATAATATATTATCTACTGGCGGTCGCCAGTAGATAGTTATAGTTAGGACCTATTTTCCATAGGAAATCCGCGACATTCTATTTGAAATAACTCTTGCGCTGGTTGACGAATCTTCGCGAAAGCTTCCAACTTGTTGGGGCGCTCCGCTCCTAGCCTGAAAGTCTCGGGTTGATTCGTCAAGCAAGGGCCGAGAAAAGGGGGTCCCAAAACGCGTTTTCCCTATTCATTTTCCATAGGATCCTTTCATCGCGGCTACAGCCCGACTGCTGAACGGAATTACACCAAATTTGGCAAAGAGGTAGCCCTTGGTTCAGAGTTGTGCCTTTGCTTAAATGGTGTAAATCCGTTCAGTAGTTTCTGAGAAAATCACAAATAAAATCACATATATATCTATGGCCGAGTAGGGTAGCGTACCCTCCCGATCACGAGCTGCATGCTAATTGGCTGTCAACACTCCAAATCAGGAAGTGTTGGCAGCCATTTTGTCCCTCGGTAGAACCGAGAGACAGAAACAAGTGCGCAAAGTGCAAAAGGGGGCAGGGTAGAAACACCCTGACCCCTAGGTCTGCTCAGGGGTCCCACAAGGACCCCTGGGCAGAAAAAAGCATTAAAAAAAAAATCGGCGGGATGCGCTTAGGGTGCGCGGATCCCGCCGAGGAAAAAAAAAAAGAAACAAGTGCGCAAAACGCACAAAGGGGGCAGGGTAGAAACACCCTGACCCCTAGGTCTGCTCAGGGGTCCCACAAGGACCCCTGGGCAGAAAAGCATTTAAAAAAAAGAATCGGCGGGATGCGCTTAGGGTGCGCGGATCCCGCCGAGCAAACAAAAACGAGCGCGGTCTCCCGCGCTCGTTGTTAGTGGCCCCCGGGTGGGCCAAGTCCCGGGGGCATGCGGGGGGGTTATTTATCAATCAATCAATCAATCATGTCACTTATAAAGCGCACTACATACCCACGAGGGTCTCAAGGCGCTGGGGGAAGAGGGGGGTGGTGCTGCTACTGATCGAAGAGCCAGGTCTTGAGGAGTCTTCTGAAGGCCAGTAGGTCTTGGGTCTGTCGGAGGTTGGTGGGGAGGGTGTTCCAGGTCTTGGCGGCGAGGTGGGAGAAGGATCTGCCGCCGGCGGTCGCTTTCCGGATGCGGGGGACTGTGGCGAGGGCGAGGCTGGTCGAGCGGAGCTGGCGGGTGGGGGTGTAGAAGCTGAGTCGTCTGTTGAGGTAGGCTGGTCCGGAGTTGTGGAGTGCTTTGTGTGCGTGGGTGAGGAGCTTGAAGGTTATCCTCTTGTTGACAGGGAGCCAGTGCAGGTCTCTCAGGTGGGGTGTGATGTGGCTGCGTCGGGGGATGTCGAGGATAAGACGTGCAGAGGCGTTCTGGATGCGTTGCAGCCGTCTCAGGAGCTTAGCCGTCGTTCCTGCGTAGAGGGCGTTTCCGTAGTCCAGCCTGCTGGTGACGAGGGCCTGGGTGACTGTTTTTCTTGTTTCGGGTGGGGATCCACTTGAAGATCCTGCGGAGCATTCGGAGGATGTTGAAGCAGGATGAGGAAACGGCGTTGACCTGCTTAGTCATGGAGAGGGTGGGGTCGAGGATGACCCCTAGGTTGCGTACGTGGTCGGTGGGTGGTGGGGCTGTTCCCAGTGATGTTGGCCACCAGGAGTCGTCCCAGGCTGAAGGGTTGGAACCAAGGATGAGGACCTCCGTCTTGTCCGAGTTCAGCTTCAGGCGGCTGGTCCTCATCCATTCGGCGACGGCCTTCATTCCTTCGTGGAGGTGGGCTTTGGCGGTGTGAGGGTCTTTGGTGAGGGAGAGGATCAGCTGGGTGTCGTCGGCGTAGGAGATGATGTTGAGGTTGTGCTGTCGTGCGACGTGGGCGAGGGGTGCCATGTAGATGTTGAACAGCGTTGGGCTGAGGGAGGAGCCTTGGGGTACGCCGCAGATGATCTTGGTGGCCTTGGATCGGAAGGGGCGAGGCGGACGCTTTGTGTTCTGCCGGAAAGGAAGGATGTGGTCCAGTCCAGGGCCTTCTCTTGGATCCCGGCGTCGTGAAGGTGTGTTCGTAGTGTGTGGTGGCAGACCGTGTCGAAGGCGGCTGATAGGTCCAGGAGGATGAAGGCTGCTGTTTCTCCGTTGTCTAGCAGGGTCCTGATGTCATCGGTGGCGGCGATGAGGGCGGTTTCGGTGCTGTGGTTGCTGCGGAAGCCGGACTGGGAAGGGTCCAGGATGTTGTTCTCCTCGAGGTAGCGGGTCAGTTGTTTGTTGACGATTTTCTCGGTGACCTTCGCGGGGAACGGGAGCAGAGAGATGGGTCGGAAGTTCTTGAGGTCCTTGGGGTCTGCCTTGGGTTTCTTGAGTAAGGCGGTGATCTCGGCGTGCTTCCAGCTTTCCGGGAAGGTTGCTGTCTCGAAGGAGATGTTGATTATTTTCCGGAGATGGGGCGCGATGGCTGTACTGGCTTTGTTGAAGATGTGGTGAGGGCACGGGTCTAGCGGTGAACCGGAGTGGATGGTGTTCATGATCTCGCTGGTGTCCTCGTCGTTGATGTTGGTCCAGGAGAGCAGGCGGTTGGTGGTTGTGGGGGCAGTGGTCTCGGTGGTTGCCGGGGCGGTCGTGGTGTTGAAGCTGTCGTGGATGTCGGCGATTTTGCGGTGGAAGAAGGTGGCCAGTGAGTCGCACAGGTCTCGCGACGGCTGGATGTCGTTGGTGTTGGAGCTGGGGTTGGAGAGTTCCTTCACGATGTTGAAGAGCTCTTTGCTGTTGTGTGCGTTGTTGTCTAGGCGGTCTTTGAGTGAGGCCCTTTTGGCGGATCTGATGAGGTGATGGTGACTGCGGGTGGCGCTCTTGTGGGCGGCGTAGCTGTCCGCTGTCCGTTCGTGGAGCCAGATCTTCTACAGTTTTCGGCATGTTCGTTTGGAGGCCTGGAGGTCTTCGGTGAACCAGGTGGCTTTCTTGCTGGTGTGGCTGTTGGGCGGATTCTTGAGCGGGGCGAGGGTGTTGGCGCAGTCGTCGATCCACTGTCTGAGGTTGCGGGCGGCGGTGTCGGGGTCGGAGGGTTCGGCGGGTGGGCTCAGGGCGAGGGTTGTGGTTAGCTGGTCTTCCGTGACTCTGCTCCAGCAGCGGCGAGGCATTTGTTCGGTGCGGTGGTGCGTGGTGGGCTTCCTGTAGGTGAAGTGGATGCAGTGGTGGTCAGTCCAGTGGGGTTCGGAGGTGTGGTTGAAGGAGACGTGTGGGCTTGCGGAAAAGATGGAGTCTACCGTGTGGCCGGCGGCGTGGGTGGGTGTAGTCACGAGCTGTCTGAGTCCGAGGGTGGCGAGGTTGTCGATCAGGGTGGTGGAGTTGGTGTCCTTGTTGTTCTCGAGGTGGAAGTTCAGGTCCCCGAGGAGGATGTAGTCCGTGGAGGCGATGGCGTGTGTGCTGACGAAGTCAGCGATGGGAATCGCTGAACTGTGGTCGGGGTCCGGGGTCTGTAGATGAGGGTTCCTCTGAGGGTGGTGTTGGGATCGGTGTGGATCTGGAAGTGCATGTGTTCGGCGGTGCTGAGGGTGTCGTCGGTGTTGGTTGAGACTCTGAGTGTGTTCCTGTGGACGATGGCGATGCCTCCTCCGACTCCGTTGGTGCGGTCCCTGCGGGTGATCTTGTATCCGTCCGGGATGGCAATGGCGATGTCGGGGGCTGAAGCGGGATTCAGCCAGGTCTCCGTCAGGAATGCGGCGTCTGGGGAGGTTGAGTCGAGAAGGTCCCAGAGTTCGATGGCGTGTTTGCGGGCGGAGCGGGTGTTGAGGAGGATGCATCTGAGGTAGTTGGGTTCTTTCCTGGGCGGTGGTTTGGCGGGGCGGGTGCTGGCGAAGCTGCAGTTCCGGCAGGTGAAGGAGCCCTTGGGTGCGCTCGGGGTGGCCTGGTAGCAGGCGTGATTTATAATATGTGGGGGGCCTCTAAGGTCCCCAAGCCCGGGGACTACCACCCCCGGGGCTTTAAAAATAAATGGTGCGGGAGGGCTCTGAGCCCTCCCGCAGCCCCGAGGCCGCCACCCCCGGGGCTTCTTTTTAAAATTTAAATCACCTGTGTGGGGGCTCCAGCCCCCACACGCCCGGGACCGCCACCTCCCGGGGCACTAACAAATTTAAAATGGGGGTCCGTTTTGGACCCCCGAAGCCCCGGGGACCACCACCTCCCCGGTGCTTTGCAGATGTGGGGAGGGGCTGCGCGGCCCCCTCCTGGAGCCCTTGATGGCCCTGGGGACCGCCACCCCCAGGGCCGGCTCCTGCAGTGTCCCGGGGTGCCTACCCCGGGACACTGTAGTTTGCTATGACAGGACGGGAGCCTCACGGCTCCCATCCTGTCATAGCAAACTGCTTTGGATTTTGGAAGAAGAGCAGGAAACCTGCTCTCTCTTCCAAAATTCAAAGACAATTGCTTTTCCACATGGGGAGCTGCATCTTAGCAGCTCCCCATGTGGAAAGCAATGCCGCTCCCGAGGGACGCGGGAGCCAGCGGGACCGTGGGAGGATTGGGGACCCCCACAATCCCCAACGGAGAGGCCAGCCCGGGGGATGGGGTCCCCGGGGCGAGTAGTGGCCCGGGAGGGGGGCCACGTGGCCCCCCTCCCCAAATGTTAATTTAAAAAACAAAAAAAAACAAAGGCCGGCCTCGGGGGATGGGGTCCCCGGGGCCATAAGTGGCCTAAGGAGGAGGGCAACACAGCCCCCCTCCATAACATTTAAAAAAAAAAAGAAGGCCATGCCCCGGGGATGGGGTCCCCGGGGCCGATTAAGGCCTGGGGAGGGGGGCCACGCAGCCCCCTTTCAAATATATATTTTTTTAAACAAAATATTAGGGGGCAGGCCCTAGGGGATGGGGTCCCCAGGGCCAAAAAATTAGAAAAAGAAGGGGGGCCACACAGCCCCCCTTCTTAAAAAAAAAAGAAGAAAAAATACCGGCATCGCGCCGGAGGCCACGCCCCTCCTTGGAGCACTCTGCAAACGCGCCCCCTGGCGCGTTTGCAGATGAGAGACGAATTCCCCTTGAATACTGGGGTCCCTGGGGGCCAACTAGCCCACCAGAACGTCCAGTATGCGCCAGGGAGCTGCGTTGCACAGAGGTGTACAGAGGCCACGCCCCTTTTACACCTCTCTGCAACGCAGCTCTGTGGCGCTTTTGGAGGTACCTGGTGGGCTAGTTGGACCCCAGGGACTCTCAGGATTCAAGGGGACTTAATCCCCCAACTTAAAACGCGCCACGGGCGCGTTTGCACAGTGGTGAAGGGAGGGGCGGGGCTTCAGGTGACATGTGTGCAAACAGGCCCCGTGGCGCGTTTTAAGATGGGGAATTAAATCCCCTTCAATCCTGAGGGTCCCTGGGGCCAACTAGCCCACCAGGTATGTCCAGAAGCGCCACAGAGCTGCGTTGCAGAGAGGTGCAAAAGGGCGTGGCCTCTGAACACCTCTCTGCAACGCAGCTCCCTGGCGCATACTGGAGGTACAGGGTGGGCTAGTTGGACCCCAGGGACCCTCATGATTCAAGGGGACTTAATCCCCCAACTTAAAACGCGCCACAGGGCGCGTTTGCACAGATGTCACCTCAGGCCCCGCCCCTTCCCTTCACCATTGTGCAAATATTCCTCTAAAATCAGCCGAACTACGAATTCCAATTTACTCACCTGTTATCAGGAGAGACCTCAGTGCTGCATCTTTGAGCCCAGTACTGATCCTGAAAAGTAATTTTAACCGTACTTACCAGTAACTTGAATTTCCTTCCATAGGATATCATTGCTTGCTTTTGCTGAAAAAGTTTCTAAGTGTCGATTTTTGAAACTTACAAATATTCCTCTAAAATCAGCCGAACTACGAATTCCGATTTACTCACCTGTTATCAGGAGAGACCTCAGTGCTGCATCTTTGAGCCCAGTACTGATCCTGAAAAGTAATTTTAACCGTACTTACCAGTAACTTGAATTTCCTTCCATAGGCTAACATTGACTGGTTTCACTTGGAAATTCTTCTAAGTGTGGAGTTTTGGAACTTTATAATATTCCTCTAAAATCAGCCTGAACTACGAATTCCGATTTACTCACCTGTTATCAGGAGAGACCCCAGTGCTGCATCTTTGAGCCCAGTACTGATCCTGAAAAGCAATTTTAACCGTACTTACCAGTAACTTGAATTTCCTTCCATAGGATATCATTGCCTGCCTTTTGCTGAAAAAGTTTCTGAGTGTCGATTTTTGAAACTTACAAATATTCCTCTAAAATCAGCAGAACTACGAATTCCGATTTACTCACCTGTTATCAGGAGAGACCTCAGTGCTGCATCTTTGAGCCCAGTACTGATCCTGAAAAGTAATTCTAACCGTACTTACCAGTAACTTGAATTTCCTTCCATAGGCTAACATTGACTGGTTTCACTTGGAAATTCTTCTAAGTGTGGAGTTTTGGAACTTTATAATATTCCTCTAAAATCAGCTGAACTACGAATTCCGATTTACTCACCTGTTATCAGGAGAGAACCCAGTGCTGCATCTTTTAGCCCAGCACTCACCCTGAAAAGTAATTCTAACCGTACTTACCAGTAACTTATATTTCCTTCCATAGGAATCCATTGTCTGGTTTTCAGCAGAAAAGTTTCAAAGTGTCGATTTTCACAAACTACAAATATTCCTTAAAAATCGCCTGTATGACTTAAACGCATTCTTTCAACTGTTTACAGGAGATGCACCAGTGCTGGATCCAGGATCCAACACTGAGTAAGAAAAAGTAACGATAACACTACTTACCTGCTAAGTAAATTTCCTCCCATAGGATAACATTGGTGATTCTATGTGAAAAAGTTTCGAGTGTCAACTTTTAAAATACAATAATATTCCTTAAAAATCACTACTGTAACCAAAACACTTTTACTCAACTGTTTACAGGAGATGTCCCAGGACTGAATCTAGGATCCAGTCCTGTGGTTAGAAAAGTAATCCATAAAGTAACTAATTGCATTTAACTTGAAATTCACATTGAGCTCAATGTTGCATTGTGTTTGAAATTGTGTTGCCCATTGCAACAACTGTAACTACTGTACTTAAAAGTCTATTGCCTATTTGCAAAGTATTTAAACTAAAGTAATTCATTCAGTGAAAGTATATTTTGTAATGTAATGTATAATGTAATTACAATGTAATTTAAAAAATAAAATATGTAAAAATAAATAGTTTAAAAAAATGTAGTAAATCAGTATCAAAAAAATAAATATAACAATTAATACATTTAAAAATTGTCATTTACAAAACCTTTGAAATTCACTGAAAAAAACCATAGGTTTCAGACATGTTATAGTGAGGAATTAGCATTTAAAAAACCTTTGAAATTCACTGAAAAAATCATAGGTTTCAGGCACGTTATAGTTAGAAATTAGCATTTAAAAAACCTTACAAATTCACTGAAAAAACCATAGGTTTTAGGGACAGTTATACTTAGTTGGACATTGCACTCGAACAAAACCCGTGAAATTTCCCCGTTATAGTTAGTTCAGCTAACTATAACTCGCGCCCATAATGCACTGCTGATGACGTCACATATTACATCACTCATGACATGGTCAGTGACATCACTGATGACATCACTGATGACATCTCAAATGACATCACTGATGACATCACTGATGACATCATCCACGTGATAATCTGATGCACCTCCTCACACCCTAATATAACCTTTGATACACCCACTCTAAATTACAGACTGCCATTCGCAAAACCATAGACACTCCAACACCAATAACTACATACCCACTCACTGATTCTTAGGTCTACACACACATCCACTCACTCACCCGTACAGTCACTCATACTTACGGTCACTCAGTACAGGACTATCATATGCACTCATACTCCTATATAGACCCTCAAACACCGCCACTCATCCATAGAGGTACTCACACACCTAGTCAGTCATGCAAATAATTAAACACACTGCCATTTACTCACCTATACAGTTATACACACCAGCTCACTTACTCATACAAATGCTAGCACATTCTTACACTCTTATACAATCACTGATACAAGCACACACTCATCCATACAGTCACTCTCACAATCACAATCACACACTCTCGCTTATAGCTATTTATATACTCCAACACACATATATACTGCCTTTCACATATGTAGTTACTCACACATGTACCACTGGGACATACATTCACTCACTAACACACTCTTACACACACTTACCCACCCATACAGTCTATCACAGATGCACTCTTGAAACCATCCACCCAGTGAATCACCCACTCACACATCTATGCACAGAGTCGCACACACCCCACCCACACAAACACTCAGGCACCCATACAGATACTCAGACAACCAATCAATAACTCATATAGACACTCATGTAGCTATTCACAAACCCATGCAGCCACTTACACAGCAATAGACAGACGGATACAGACATTCACCCAGTTTAGTCACTAACCCATGCATTCAGTAAGATACGTTTAATCACTCACTTATAGAGTTAGTCACGCACCTACTAAATCATCCATACAGACACTTATACACCCACTCATTCTTCAATACGCCTTTCCCTATATATATTAAAAATATTTAAACTTTATAGAAACACACAGTCACTGGATGATGTCATCAGTGATGTCATTTGAGATGTCATCAGTGATGTCATCAGTGATGTCACTGACCATGTCATGAGTGATGTAATATGTGACGTCATCAGCAGTGCATTGCGGGGCGCGAGTTATAGTTAGCTGAACTAACTATAACGGGGGAATTTCACGGGTTTTGTACGAGTGCAATGTCCAACTAAGTATAACTGTCCCTAAAACCTATGGTTTTTTCAGTGAATTTGTAAGGTTTTTTAAATGCTAATTTCTAACTATAACGTGCCTGAAACCTATGGTTTTTTCAGTGAATTTCATATATATATTATATTACCTACTGCTGGTCACCAGTATAGGTAGTTATAGTTAGGACCTAGTTTAAATAGGAAGAGCGTTTTTTCATTTGCCAATAACTTTGGCACCGTTTGACGAATCTTCACAAAATTTTCAAAACTGATATGACACTCACTTCAGCTGCTATTTTAAAAGTTTCGGGGTGATCTGTCGCGGGGGCCGAGAACCAGGGGGTGCTTAATAGCGTGTTTTCCCAATGGTAATTCCCATAGGACCTTTAGACATGGCTACAACCCGAACTGCTGAACGAAATTACACCAAATTTGGCAGGAAGGTAGATGTTGGTCCAAGGAAGTGCCTTTTTGTGATTTGGTGTAAATCCGTTCAGTAGTTGTGGAGTTATGTAAAGGTATTTCAGATATACAACTGAGGATGCGGAGGATCATTGATCCCACCCGAGATCTCGTGCTGAGGTCTGATTGCCTGCCAACACTTCAAACCAGGAAGTGGTGGTAGCCATCTTGTGACTCGGTTGAACCGAGTCACAGGAAAAAGCATTAAAAATAAAGAAAAGGGAGCAGGGTAGAAACCCCCGTGACCCGCTAGGCCTCGTAGGGGCAAAAAAAGCATACACAAAATAAATAATTGGCAGGAGTTGCACTGGATCTGCGACTCCCACTGAACTTTTAAAAAAAATGAAGCATGGGCTCCTGTGCTTTGTTTGTAATCAGCCCCCGGGGGGCCAGGTCCCGGGGGCAAGTGTATATACTTAGGAGGGGGGCATACAGGGCCCTCCTCCTTGGAGAATTAAAGCCCCGGGGACTGCCACCTCCCTGGGGCATTTTGAAAATTGCATGGGGGTTGCCCTAGGTTTTGTATAAGTGAAACCTGAGCCTAACTATAACGTCTCTGTAACCTTTGTTTATTTCCCCTGAGGTCCGCCACCTCCCCAGGACATAATATTATTGAATGCGGGGGCCCGTGCACCCCCTGCAGCCCCAGGGACCCCCACCTCCCTGGGCCTAAAATGAAATGGGGTACCTCCACAGCCCTGGGAACCACCACCTCTCCAGGGCTGTATTGTGCATTGGAGGGGGGACTCCAGGAGTCATGGATGGCCAAGGGGACCGCCACTCCCCAGGGCCAGCTCCAGCAATGTCACAGGGTACCCACCCCTGGGGCATTCCAGTTTGCTATGGCTTGGCAGGAGAAGCCATAACAAACACTGCTCCGCTTTGAGTGAGCAAGAGCAGAAAATGCTCTTGCTTACTCAAAGTGGAGCAGAATTGCTTTTACACACAGGAAGCTGCATGTTAGCAGCTCTCTATGTGAAAAAACAATGCTGGCTCCCGCAGGAGGCAGGGAGCTGGCAGGGACCGCAGGGGCCTTCAGGCTCCTCTTGCGGTCCCAGTGGTGAGTGGGTGCCCTGGAGGCACCCACTTTAAATGGACAGGGGATGGGGTCCCCAGGGCCCAGTCCGACCCTGGGAGGGGGGAAGTGCAGCCCCCTCCCCATCTGTAAATGGCCAGGCCCCAGGGGATGGGGTCACAAGGCCGAAATCAGCCCGGGAGGGGGCCTTGCGGCCCCCTCCTACTATTAGCCCTGGGGGATGGGGTCCCCGGGGCCAAAATCGACCCGGGGAGGGGGCCATACTGCCCCATCCCCATTCTAAAAATGCCTGGCCCTGGGGGATAGGGTCCCCAGTGGCCGAAATCGGTGCACAGAAGGGGGGCTACGCAGCCCTCCTTCCCTAAAAAGAAAAAAAAATCCCGGCAACTCACAGGAGTCCCCGCCCCCTTTCCCCACCACTCTGCAAACGCGCCTCCTGGCACGCCGCTGGTTGGGGGATGAAGGTCCCTTGCCTCCAGAGGGTCCTTGGGGGCGAACAACCCCTCCTTTTACCACCAGTAGGTCCCACACAGCGGGATTGCTAAGTGGTTGTCCGAGGCCACGCCCCCTTTCTCCACCACTCTGCAAACGCACCTCCTGGTACACTGCTGGTTGGGGGATGAAGTCCCCTTGGCACTTGAGGGCCTCGTGACTAAAGTGGACATCTTCCCCAACCACTAGTGTACCAGGAGTCATGTTTGCAGAGTGGTGGAGAAAGGGTGCGTGGCCTCTGACAACCTCTCAGCAATCCAGATGTGTGGATTTACTGGAGGTAATAGGAGAGGTAGTTGGCCCCCAAGGACCCTCAAGAACTACCCCTCCTGTTACCTCCAGTAAGTTGCACACAACAGGATTGCTAAGAGGTTTTCGGAGAACACGCCCCTTTTCTCCACCACTCTGCAAATGCATCTTCTGGTGCACTACTAGTAAGGGGATGAAGTCCCCTTGGCTATTGAGGGACCTTGGGGGCCAAGAAGCCCTCCTGGTACCTCCTGTAAGTCCTACACAGCAGGATTCCTGAGAGGTTTTCAGAGGCCCTGCCCCCTTTCTCCACCACTCTGCAAATGCGACTACTACTTAAAAAACTTTAGAAATTCACTGAAAAAAACAAAGGTTGTAGGGACATTATAGTTAGGAATTAGCATTTAAAAAACCTTAGAAATTCACTGAAAAAACAAAGGTTACTGGGACGTTATAGTTAGACAATGGAATAAAAAAACCTTAGAAATTCACTGAAATAAACAAAGGTTACAGAGACGTTATAGTTAGGCTCAGGTTTCACTTATACAAAACCATTGAAATTCAGCAGTAATAGTTAGCTGAGCTAACTATAACTCGCGCCCCCGCAATGCAATATGACCTCACATACTACATAACTCATGACATGGTCAGTGACATCACTGATGACATCTCAAATGACATCACTGATTACATCGTCCAGATAATTACTCACCCACTCACACCCCCATAGAACCTTTCATACACCCACTCCCACACAACCATTCACAAACCCATTCACAGACCCATACCAATACTTGTACACCCACTCACTGATTCATAGATATACACACACATCCACTTGCTCACCTATACAGCCACTTATACACCCACACAGTCACTAATACAGCCACTGACATATACACTCATACACCCATACAACCCCCACACAATGAGTCAGTCACCCAGTCAGTCAGTCAGTCATATAGCTACTCGCACACCTACTCACTCACCCATGCAATTAATCACACAGCCACTTACTCACCCATACAGTTACACACACACCCACTTACTTACTCATTCAGATACTAACATGGACTCACTCACCTATACAGTTACTGAAATTAAATGAAATGAATTTGTACTTGTAAAGCGCACTGCTACCCTGAGGCTTCCTGGCGCTGAACGCATACCGCTGTGGAACCCTTCCTAGCTTTTCCCTGTAAAATGTCCACTCCTGGGCACCCCCAAGGTGAAGCCAAGCATCCCAGCGCTGGTGGGGCCGTTGTGGAGATTAAGCAAGCTATTGCCCAGAGTTGCAGAGTGGGACCCATGATTAGAATAGGCACCGAGGCGAGAATTATCAGGTCCGAGGAAGTTGAGCCCAAGACCCGCCGAGGCGGGAATTGAACCCTGGTCCCAGGCCAGATCTCTGCATCAGGGTCTGCCGCTCTAACCATTGAGCCACACTTCTCCACAAGCACAAGACACAAGCACACACTCACCAATACAACCACTCTCACATTCACTCACTCACCCATAGTCACTTGTATACCCCATCACTCACCTATACTGCCTTTCACATACCCAGTTACTCACCCATATACCACTGACACAACCACTCACTCACCCATACAGCCATACACACACTAACCCATACAGCACCTCACACATGCAATCACTAACATATACAGCCACTGCCTCACCCACTCACTCATCCATAAAGGCAGTCACACACCCCTCACCCACACAGATACTCAGGCACCCATACAGGTACTCAGACAACCAATCACTCACCCATAAAGCTACTCGCGTACCCACTCACACATCCATACAGCCACTTTGACACCAACTGACTGACTGAAACAGACATTCACACAACCAGTCACTCACCCATACATTCACTGAGACACCTAATCACTCACTTATACAGCCAGTCACGCAGCCACTGAATTATCCATACAGATACTCATACACCCACTGGTTCACCAACACACCTTGGTATATATATACTTAACACTGATAAACTTTTTAAAAACACTCACAGTCACTGGATGATGCCATCAGTGATTTAATATGTGAGATCATAAACAGTGCATTGCGGGCGTGAGTTATAGTTAGCTCAGCTAACTATAACTACTAAATTTCACTGGTTTTGTATGAGTGAAATTTGAGCTTAACTATAACTCTCTGTAACCTTTGGTTTTTTCAGTGAGAAAAAAAAAGATATATTTGAAGGCGTAAGCTGAAACGCGTAGGCGTCCTGTGTTGGGTATTGCGGTATAACAATATGCAATAAAAATTTAATGATTTAAGAAAGCGGACTCACCGGTATCCCTTACTGCTTCACGGAGTGAGTGTGGCTGGACCGTTGAAGAGGAGGGGTCATTGTGGAGAAATATATATATATATATATTTCAAATAAGATTCCCTCTCTTTTCCGAAAATAATCGTCCAGCACTCTCAGGCAGGTTAGGTCACTCGTTTTTATTCTTCATGACAAAACATCAACGCGTTTCAGCAGTCTCACGCTGCCTTGCTCACGAGTGTGGCTGGACCGTTGAAGAGGAGGGGTTCACCAACCAAAGCAGGCGCGGACCACAAAGTAAGTGCTCTTAAATATTTATTTTCGTGTCGGCCATAACGCGTTTCGGTCCAGCCGGACCTTGATCACACATATATATATATATATATATAACA